>VONZ01000063.1:1200000-1800000 GCA_012976165.1 Labeo catla | reverse complement strand
ATTTGAATTTAGGTTGGGTTTTACCACCATAAGAGCACCACTATTTCAGCTTGTGGTGTGACTAGCACATGATCATGTACGGTTGTAAAAGCTGACAGCCCTATCAGAAATGTTCACCAGAGTTTGCTCCTGTCTCTTTGAACAAGATACATCAAACGGTCCAACTAGAGGTTCCCTTCATATCATATCAAAGCGGTGTTCTTCGCTGCAGGGCATTTCCTGTCTAAATCAGTTCTGTGTGGGTAAGGAATACAAACTCCTAAACACAGTCCACATGTGTTGCCGTTTCCAAAAAACCTGCTGACTCATTCCCCCTCCCTGGCCCCTCAGCAAATGAGAGCAGTCTGCTGATGCTGAAGGTTCTGAATAGGCTAGAGGCGACCTCTGTTGTGTGCCGTTTCGAGTTTTGTCACTAAAGACATAATGACATGAGTTGAACATTTCGCATCTGAGGCTATGAAAAGGTTTGCGATGAGTACAATGAAAGTGACAACCAAAACTATATACAATTTCAATTGCAGCCTTGCTGTTATAAACAAACGTTATTACTGACTTCACACACCTAAGGGGAAAAACTCATGAAGACTGAAGTGTTTTCCTTCATAAATGATATTAGTTAGCCACCTTCACACAATAAGATCAAATTTTGAAGTGTCCTCAGGTAAACCTGTGCTGAAAATACATTTACAACGTGTTTTCCAGCAGCCAACACATCTCAGGAGTGTAAGGATAGATACTCCTACTGTACCTGGAGTGCCTTCCAGTGAGGCCTTTGCTCCAGAGAGGGTCAGCAGGCCTCCTGGCTTCAGATGGAGCGACGCAAGATGACTGGAAATGGTGGAGGTCCAAACACTCTGTTTCCACATCATATCAGAGTTCTTATACAAGTCTAAAACAAGTAAGAGAGAGAAAAAGTTTATATCACTCCAGTAAAACCAATTATATTATGAACTGATTGAAATATATTATATGAAATGTGACCATGGACCACAGAACCAGTCATAACGTATAATCAAATAAATGAGCTTTCCATTGATGTATGGTTTGTTAGGATAGGACAGTGGTTGGCCGAGATACAACTATTTGAACATCTGGAAACTGGGGGTGCAAAAAAATCTAAATACTGAGAAAATCACCTTTAAAGTTGTCCAAATGAAGTTCTTAGCAATGCATATTACTAATCAAAAATTATGTTTTGATATATTCATGTTAGGAAATTTACAAAATATCTTCATGGAACATGATCTTTACTTAATATCCTAATGACTTTTGGCATAAAAGAAAAATCGAAAAGTTTGACCCATACAATGTATTTTTGGCTATTGCTACAAATATACCTGTGCTACTTAAATACTTAAATTTTACTAATTTATTAATAAGAGTTTAGTACTCTCAGCTCTGTTTAACACATTTAACCATGTTCCACAAAAAATGCATCAAATAAATGCATATAAATAATTACATAAATTTGATCAAAATAACTTTCATTTCAATTTAAAAAATAATAAAAATAAATAACAATAAATGTAAAATTCTGGGATGACAAATAAGGTGTGCTGACCTTTTGAGCCACAGTTTCCTCCAGCCCATCCTCCTGCCACACAAACAATGGCATCGACTTTGTGTTCCCCCAGCAATGTGGCTACATCTGACGTCACCTGCATCAAATCACTTTATTGATGAGACAATACTCTACTAGGCTCTGTTTCAATAGTAATTAGTTCCAGTGTATTGAAAACAACAGTGCAAACTTAATAATGCAAAAAGACTCTGCTCATGACAAGGCCAATTTTGATGCTCAGTTTCACACTTGTAATTTTGAAAGGAATGAGCGGCATTTAATTCTCCGGTTATGTTGTTTTGAAACTGACAACCAATCATAATCTGTCTCAGTTAGTACCTCATTAAATATTTATGTGCTTTGTACAGTAACGAAACATTCATACTATGTCTGAGGAATACAAAAGCAGACTGCAAACCCTTTTATCTGCAGTGATGAAGAAGGTTTATAATGTCTCAGGGTTAACAATTTTAAGTGTGAAAGCACAATAGTGTTACAAGACCACAAAACAAGAGACACAGTGCTGTGGCATAAAGAGGACACCTCCAATGGGTGCCTTAGAACTGAGACTATTATTAACAGCATCTGAAGTCAATGGCAGACACAATACGGCCAATAATGAGAAAAGATTGCTTGTCCAGAACACTGGGGATGTCGTGACAAGACAGGAAATTACTTTGGCAGTGTAAATGGAAAGTAAATGGCAGCATGACAGGCAATTTAATAAGCCCTGTGCGCTGACAGACACACGGCGAGGTGACGTCAGGACTTTGGCTCCACCCACCTGAGCGGCTTGATCTGTGAATGACTCGCAGAGCTTCACCAGGATGTTTGCGTTCGCTTCTTCATTCGCGACGACGTCAATACTGGCAACCCACTTTAACAAAAAAGAAACACGTTTTAGATAGCCTACAAGTTAGAAATACATGCTGTTGAAATAAACATGCAAGCATAATAATGCAAAAGCAAAGTCCAGTTGCATCAACAGGTGTCAGTTTCAGCACACGCACCAACTCACAGTGAGTCGGCTCCTGGAGAATCATAATAAAGAGGCGTTTCTACTCACCCAGCCTTTTGACTTAAAATAATGCACACATGCCGAGCCGAGTGCTCCTTTTCCTCCGTAAACAAGGACACGGTTCGCAGCTGCCATGGCTTTTCTCCGATGTGAGACGCTTCAGCAAAGATGATGAGTATCCTCTCAGCGCACAGAGAGAGAGAGAGAGAGAGTGAGAGAGAGAGGGTGGGATACACATTCGCTTGTGTAGCGGTTAATGATTGGTTCAATCCAGCATTCCGCCCTAAACTCCACAGAAAATGAAAGCCGTCTTTAGAGAAGATAAACCTAAAACAAAACCCAGTTAAAAAGTTTAAAACACAACAATCTAGTCACACTTTTGACTCCAGGATAGATTAATTAATTAATTTATTTTTGCAAAGTGATTTTTTAAACGCATACCTTTTTTCCATTTGAACATTTCACGATTATTACCCGAAAAAAAAAAATACAGCTTTCCTCATATCCTGACACCTGACAAAAACGGCATACAAACATCTATTAATCTATTACTAAAAAAAAAAAAAGAACTTTTAATAGACTACGTTATAGTTTGAGTTTTTTGAACTATTATAGACTGTATTTGAATCGCTGCAATATCTACGACCTGAAACCAACATTATTGCCCTTTAAGCATGTACATAAAAAAAGTACAAAGTTCTCTCATTTCACTTGCCAAGTCATGGTGATGTAACTTCAGCAGGCCTTTCTGTAGGCTACAAGAGCTATAAATCAGGGGAAAGAGAAAAAAGGAACAGGGAAGTGCTTTATTTATTTATTTATTTATTTTAATTATTTATTTATTTACCAAATTACACACTGCAAGTCACCCTGTTAATACGCGTCATTTCACACTTTTCTTACACTTTTTATTTAACATTCATTTCTCAACTTTTTTTTTGAATAAATAAAAGAGTGAAATGGATGGGAGTGTTGAAGTACCTGAAGAACAAAGAACAACATATGTGACTCTGGACCACAAAACCTAAACTTAATTTAATAGCTAAAAAATACATTGTATGGGTCAAAATGATTGATTTTTCTTTTATGGCAAACATTAGGATAAGTAAAGATCATATTCCATGAAGATAAATTTCCTACCGTAAATATATCAAAACTTAATTTTGTTTAGTAATACATTGCTAAGAACTTTATCTGGACAACGTAAAGATGATTTTCTCAATATTGCAGTCAGATTCCAGATTTTTAAATAGTTCAATATCTGCCAAATATTGTCCTAACAAACCATACATCAGTGGAAAGCTTATTTTATTCAGTTTTCAGATAATGTATAAATCTCAATTTAAAAAAAAAAGACTATTATGACTGGTTTTGTGGTCCAAGGTCACATACACACTTAAAAATAAAGGTGCTTCAAAATGTTCTTCACAGCGACGCCATAGAAGAACCATTTTTGGTTCCACAAAGAACCATTCAGTCAAAGAACCATCTCTTTCTTACCTTTTTATAATCTGGAGAACCTTTTTTCACCATAAAGAACCTTTTGTGAAACAGAAAGGTTCTTTAGATGTTAAAGGTTCTTTATGGAACCATTTAAACAAAAAAGGTTCTTCTATGGCATCGTGAAGCACCTTTATTTTTAAGAGTGTATAGCACTGATAAGCTAAAGATGGCAATGAAAAAAACTATCACGATAATGTTAGTAAGTAAGTGGTAGTAGGGAATGTAATTGTGCAAAATTACTTGATACATTTTGTATCTGTAGTCTAATCTAATTCACAGTTACACAAACGCTGCATGTAATTTAAAGCTTCATTCATGTTGATTACTTGCATTTAATACAAAGCTGAATATGTCTAATTTTGCCACAAGAGAGCAGCATACTCCTGTGAAGAACCAGAGATGGCTTGAAAGCACTATGTGTTCCTGAGAAAGGTGAGACTGAGAACAGGGGTCCAGATACGATTTCAGCTGATTTGTTGCATAGTGTAGTGCATTTCTATCAAATATGCAGTATACATTATGCATTGCAGCCTTAAGTTATGTGTTAAAGATCACCAGTCTAATTGCTTTTAAAGACAGATGTTGTCTATGCATCTTCAAGAGAGAAGATCAGCAGCATATTGCCACGAATGGCTTTTGGGTTTCATATTCAAACACTTGGGTCTCAACAGGCAGCGGAGCAGAGTTATTAACCCCAAAGGGAAGCCTCTCTGTTTGAACCTATGCTCTTTCTACATTCAATATTCACCAAAAAGAGTTTCTTCAGGCTCTGCAGGTCCCCTGAGTGAGTGATGAATACATTAGGAGAATACATCATGTTTTTGAGAATGACAACAACAACAACTGTAGTGCTGGAAACACTGAAAATCACTGCTGGAGCTACAACGGTTCTTGGCAAACAAAAAAATGTAAGCTTATTTTTGTGATTTTTTTCTTATTATTTATTTATTTATTTTATTTATTTATTTATTTTTTGATAGGACAGGGATGGAGTGGGATTGGGCTAGGTCCACGAGGCGGGATTCGAACACGGGACATCCGAAGCGCAACTGCACCACATGTGGCTATCGGTGACGACTTTTGTGCAGTTTTTAATGATATCTGGAAGACATGAAACGTGAATGAGATACAGAAGAGTTATAATTAAATTGTCAGGATGTAATTAAGAGCAATTAAAAACACACAGGATCTTCACTTAAGCATGGTATAATGAAGTCAAACAGCTATAAGTTTTTTAATGAAATTTCTGTTATTGCATGAGGCCAAAATAGTGCTTTCAATTGCAGCAGATGATCATCCAAGCTCATGGCGGGAATTTTGATGAGTGAAATGTTATGAGAAAAAGCCATGGGATTGGATTTGCTTGTCTTTGTCATATCTGCGGCCGTCTATCTATCTATCTATCTATTATCAATCAAAAGTTTTTGAACAGTGAGACTTAAATGTTTTTTAAAGAAGTCTCTTCAGCGTACCAAGCCTGTATTTATTTGACCCAAAGTACAGCAAATTTAGAAATATTTTTACTATTTAAAATAAATATTTTCTACTTGAATGTATATTTAAAATGTAATTTATTTGTGATTTCACAGCTGATTTTTTAGCCTCATTACTCCAGTCACATGATCCTTCAGAAAGCATTCTAATACTGTGATTTGCTGCTCAAAAAACACATTTATTATTATTATTATTATTGTTGAAAACAGCTGAGTATATTTTTTTTCAGGTCTCTTTGATGAATAGAAAGTTTAGAAGAACAGTATTTATCTGAAATAGAAATCTTTTGTAACATTGTTTATTATTTATCATCACTTTTCTATAATTTCTTCAATTAGAAACATACAGGATCTTCACTTCAGCCTGGTATAATTAAGTCTATAAGCTATAAGTTTATAAATGAAATTTCTGTTATTGCGTGAGACCAAAATAGTGCTTTACATTGCAGATGATCATCCAAGCTCATGGCCAGAATTTTGATGAGTGAAATGTTATGAGGAAAAGCCATGGGATTGGATTTGCTTGTCTTTGTCATATCTGTGGCCGTCTTCATTTGTCTTATTGCATTAACGGGCTCATTGCTTGCCGTCATGGCTGATAATAAGATGTCATGGCTGACAGTCATGCCACTGTGGGCCTCACGATTATGAAATTTGATGAATTCAATCTAGCCAGGGCGCTTTTCTAATCAAAGGCTGTGTAGATTTTGAGAAATACTCTACCCATCAAATCAAATGCAATGTTTTGTTTATATGACTATACAGTGGATTCTCATTTTTTGCATCAGTTTTTCCACATTAATCTACAAGCTTGATAAAATGTGTAAAAATTGTCATACTTTCTAAATGTACTGTACTGTTCAGATCTCTGAACAATTAGCGTCTTGTTCACACCAGATTGGAATTTCTTATTGATTTGAGCAAACTGCAAATGCTTTGGCACATGTGTGCAAACAGTAAGTACAATTGTCTGCAGTTTGCACAACTAATTGCATATGGCTTGTTGTTCAAAAGTCGATTCTTACTTAAACTGTCAAACACTTCAGAACTTCTCAATCATTTTTTATTGTGTAAGCCATCACATTCAAAACTATCCATTCAATTATGAAAAATTTGTATACATGCATGTATATTCCATAAATATCTGACATTGACATTGTTTGTAATGTCTACTAAAGTGGCAAATGACCTCTAATTGCAATCCAATTTGAATCAACCATTCAACCATTTAACCAATCAAGTTTGGGAGCATATATATGTAGATTGCCTACAGTTTTTTTTGAGAATGGAGGACTTTCACAACCCTGAACTGCAGCAACATGCTCGTGGAAGAGCAATTGGAAGATGTGTAAGAATACATGGTGGTGGTGTTAGAGGAAGACATAATAGACAAACAGAAGAGTCAGAGTCTCTGATGAAATCAGAGCCACACTTGGGAATCATGTCATAAATCGTGGTTTTACAATGGAAGAGGCTGGTCGAAGAGTACTGACCTAATGTAAACAGGTCCACAGTGTCATCAGCTGTACATAAAACAGGTAAATATGTATTTATTTTTTTGTTTTACAGTATGTAAAGCATTTTTATAAACAACAATATTGTAAAGGTAAATGCAAGTCAATTTGTACATTCTATAGAACCGCACAACAACCTCACACTGGTGGCAGAGCAGCAGTATTTAAAGGGGTCATCAGATGCCCATTTTCCACAAGTTGATATGATTCTTTAGGGTCTTAATGAAAAGTCTCTAATATACTTTGATTAAAAATTCTCAATGGTTTTGTAAAACAACACCCTTTTTAGTTGTCAAAATGAGCTCTGCAAAAATCATCTGATTCTAAGGGGTTGTTCCTTTAAATGCAAATGAGCTCTGCTCACCCTGCCCCTCTCTTCTCTCTGTGGAATGACGATCTTGTTTACTTTAGCCGCATTTAGCCGCGTTTAGTCGCCAAACTTCCTAACTACCACGTTATAATGAAAGGCGATCGCAACGATTCATAAAAAACACTCTTATACACACTTCTGCTGTAAGTGAAGCTGGATCATGAATGATTCGCGTGAACTTAGACGGATATATGTAGATCAGGAGGTGCATTTCATTCACAAACAAACATAATCCACTGCATCTTCAGCGGCTCAGATGTTGGGAGTAAATGACGACCACTATGTTCATTATTACATCCAGCAACATAACCTCAATCGCTCAATCGGAGATATTCTTGTCTAACTTACATCCCTGCTTCAGCATCAAAACAAGGAAAGTTACTGGACTGTGACAGCTGATCTAAGGTAAGATGCTCATGTCAATCAACTATGGTGGGAGCGGCCTCTGTCGGTGTGACGCCACACTGACAGGCATCTGAGAACGGCTCGATTTGAAAAAGGGAATATTATTTTTACAGATTAATTAAAAAAACCACTGCATGGATTTTTGTCATTATTGGGTAGGTGTGTACATACACTGCCAACACACATTAATGTTCAAACAACATGAAAACTTCTAAGATGCCTGTATTACTTGAAGTTTTAAAACCCATAAGAAGAGAAAACATGTACTGAACTCTAGAATAAAAATAAACTTTTTGTTTCTGTGTTTCTTTGTAGAGAATCATGGAGTTAGAAGAACATAAAACAACCCACATTTTTGTTTTTGAGGATGAGGCGGGGTCCAATCTGTCCAAAGGCTGGAGACCTGGTCGCAATCTCACTGAACACCAAGCCACAACTGACACACCAAGCCAACGTGGTGCCAATATTACAATGTGTGCTGCCATTTCAGAGCACACATATTCCACACATTGGGCCCTATAATACGCAACTACTCCTGGCCTTTCTAAATGCACTTTACAGAGACCTGATTCCAGAAAAAGAAAGAGGTTTAGTTAGACCACATTTGTCTAATTATGTTGTTGTCTGGGATAATGTCAGCTTCCGCCGAACCAACATTGTTAGGGACTGGTTTGCTGCACATGAAAGGATAACAGTGGAGCTCCTTCCACCATACTCTCCATTCCTAAATCCAATAGAAGAGTTTTTACAGCATGGAGGTGGAAAGTATATGATCATAGACCACAAGATCAGATGTCTCTGCTGGATGCCATGAATGCTGCATGTTAGGACATCACAGCTGATCATTGCAGGGGATGTGTGCGGCATTCAAGGAGATTTTTTTCCCCGCTGCCTGGCAATGGAAAACATCAGACGTGATGTTGATGAAAATCTTTGGCCTGACCAACAAGAGCGACAGGATGTCCACCAAGAATAATTTTTTTCATGGATGTTATTTGTTATTTTTGTATATTTGTGGTAACATAAGAAATATGAAATGTACAGTAACTGGACAAGCAAGATTTCGCTTTACATGTAATACATTCGTACAAAAATAAATGTACTGTATAAATACAAATGTTCATATACTTTTTTTTCCTACATACTATTGACTCTTATCAACAAATATGAGATTTTTGTATAAAACCTTAATTTCCATGGTTGACTGTCATGGTAAAAAAACAACTGAACATTTTGACCAGTGTGGCTCACATGATGACAAAAATACTTTATATTTTGGTGGCCTTGGCCAAATGACTGACACGATAACTAGGTTTTGAAGCATGAATGAAGTGTTTTGAGTGAGTAACTACATTTTGCAGACATGCAATAAAGTTCTAAAGTTCCTGCAAACAGTTGTGACATTTGCACTCACAGTTTAGAGAATGTTAAGACTGTTTCGAAAAATGTGCCAAAGCAATTGAGAAAAACTGTTATCACACATAGCTTCAGAATTTGAGGTGACCTTGAAAAGTGTAACAGAAAGTTTCTTTGAAGACATGAAAGTACATACTCAAAAAAACACCAATGGTCAAAGTCTCAATAGCACACATCGTTCTGTGCACATCTTATCTTTTGTACATTCTTATCTTTTCTAAGTGAGTGGGGTTTGAGATGAATCTGGCCCTGATACTTTTTCTACAGATTTATAGTACAAGGGTCTCTATTGAAGCGCACTTTTAAAAATAAATTTAATGAGTGAAGTCAGAAAACAAATCACATCACGACCACAATCTCACTCTTCCTCTCTCTTCCTCTTGAACCTTTAATTGACACGCCATGGCACTGGAGCAAAACAGACCTTAACAAGCAAAACATTTCTCCAGACTTTCATGTGGCGGGCATAATCGACAGCCTATCTGAGAGGGGCACTCTGTAGGACGCACAAGGTTGTTAGATTACAATGAACTCACTGACTTGAAGACCAGAATCTCTCGCTGTGTGCACAATCTTAATGGGCCATGAAAGAAAAGAAAGAGGGATGCAATAAAAACAAGATATTTGTCCTCTGCTGCATCTTAAGAGAAACAGCGGCCTATTGCACGCCCGCTGTTTTCTGGGTTAAAAGCGCAGAACCTCAAAGAACATCTGCTGTTTGAGTAAACAGTAAACTTTACACTTGATTCATCTTTGTATATGTGAATTTTATCTATTGCAGTGGATCGCAAATCTGATGTGTGAACTGATGATGATGCAATTTGGTAATCTACAGAAGTTTATGGCCTCATAAAATTTTCTGCGGATTTTAGTCCAAGTCTGTTAGCTTTGTTGAACTAAATTAAAACTATACTGGCATAATTCATGGATTTTAATGCATTTTCTAAATGGTTCATACCACTGAAAGTGACAGAACATTATATCCTCCTATCTGACATTGTCCTTGCTGAACACCTCCCTTTATCTCACGCAAGCAGAGTGTTCATTAAATTCATAAGTGTCATGGAAGAGGTTGGTCAAACCAGGGCGGAGGTTTGACTGATTTAATGAGTCTGCTCGCGAACGGTGGGATGAGTTACAGAGAGTCTGAACCTGAGCTGATTCATTTAGTGCCCACCGTCACTCAATTTAATGGGGAATTAAATTAGATTGACAGACAATAGGCATCACAGTGGGAGAGCTGTGATTTATGATCATTTTCTCCTTCTCACAGGATGCCAAATGCTGCAAGGGTAATAATACTAATACTGATACTCATTATAATAACAACAATAATAAAACAACAGTTCATAAAAAAAAAAAAAAAAAAAAATAAATAATATATATATATATATATATATATATATATATATATATATATATTAAATATACATAATATAAAGTTATACATAACTTTACTTCTGTAACGATCCCGGCCTCTGTGGTTCCCCCTGATCGTCACCAGAGGTCGCCGTCGCCCGAATACTAACCCCTTCCACTTTTCACTACATTTCCCATAACCCCGTACCTGGTTCTGACCTCATGAACTTCCACTTCCTGTTCCCCTGCTATAAATACTTCCGGGTTTCTCAGACACATCGCGAAGTCTTGTTTTGCCCCGGCTGACATTTCTGAGCGGTATTTTTCTCTGTTTGATTATCTGTGTATTACCTTGGACTGCCTATTGTTGTTTGAACCCTGCCGCCTGCCCTTTGGACCTCTCGCTGTGTTATTGACTACTGTGTTCTCTGTCTGCTGCCTGCCCCGACCTTCTGCCTGTATTTCGACTCTGAGTATTGCCTTACCTACTACATTCCTGTTTGCTGTGTTGTACCTTGCCTGTCTGACATCGTCTTTAATAAATACGCTGCACATGGATCCCAACTCTGCCGACCCTTCATTACAGAAGACTTCGCCAAACATCGATCCAGCAGCAGTCTACAGACTAACCACGGAGGTGTCTGCTCAAGCTAACGTGTTAGCGGCGCACCAGCAACAGCTCGCTCGTCTCACAACGCTCACAGAGGAGATGGTAAAAACTTTGCATTCCTTACAATCCACTGCTGTTGCCACTGCTCAAACTACTACCACTCCGGCACCCCAAACTGTTTCTGCACATCCTCCCGTGGCTAGCCCTCGTTTGGCTTATCCTGACAAATTTGATGGTAACCCCGCCAGATGTAAGGGCTTTCTCCTTCAATGCTCTCTGTTTGTCTCCCAACAACCTGCTTTATACCCCACAGAGGAGAGTCGGATCGCTTTCGTCTGCTCACTACTCACAGGCAAAGCATTGGACTGGGCCACCGCTGTTTGGGATCTTAACCGTCCCACTTTCCCATCCTTTGAAGCATTCCTCCGCCGTTTCAGAGAGGTTTTCGACACTCCCAAGGAGAGCGAGGCTGCCGGTGAGCGCATTCTGACGTTGCGCCAAGGAAAATCATCCGCTGCTGAATTCTCTCTCACCTTTCGCACACTAGCCGCTCAGACGGGTTGGCCTGATGAACCTTTAAAACTTCACTTCCGCAGAGGGCTAAATCACGAGCTCCAAGCAGAACTGGCCTGCCGGGATGAGGAGAGATCGCTCGATGGACTCATCAATCTTACCATCCGCATCGACAACCTTATGCGTTCCAGGAAGCCCAACCGGGAGAGGTCCACTCAACTTAATGTCTCCTCGCCCACGCCAGCTCACGAACCTATGGAGGTTGCCCACACTCGCCTAACCGCCGAGGAGAGAGGCCGACGACAACAGCTCAACCTCTGCCTATACTGCGGTCAAGCCGGTCACATGAAGGCCTTCTGTCCAGCCAAGTCCACTCCTCATCCGGCGGTGAGTCAGATTTCAAGTTCTTCCCAGACTGTGAAGATTCCAGTACACATTACCTCCTCTGATAAGTTCATTGACACAACCGCATTGATAGATTCTGGCGCAGCAGGCAATTTTTTGGATGAAGGTTTCGCTAAAACCCATTGTCTCTCACTGATACCTTGTACATCTCCCTTGTCAGTGGCAGCACTAGATGGGAGACCGCTGGGTCCGGGACGGGTCCAGTTCACCACCAACGATCTCCAGCTCACAACAGGTGCTTTTCACACAGAGACAATACGATTCTTCATCATCCAATCTCCACACAACCCGGTCATCCTTGGTCTTCCATGGCTCCAGGAACACGAGCCGCAGATCTCCTGGACGGAGGGGCAGGTCACACAATGGTCGGACAGATGCTTTGCTCAATGCTTCCCCGCACTCAGACCCAGAGCTGACAAGGCGCCCGTCATCAATTCAGACACCGCGATCGCAGCAGATATCCCTCTCGAATACCAGGACCTGGCTGAGGCCTTCAGCAAAGCTCGAGCCTCTCAACTACCCCCGCACCGCACTTCTGATTGCGCCATTGAACTACTTCCTGGAACCATTCCCCCAAAAGGCAGAGTTTTCCCCCTCTCTCAACCTGAGACGGAGGCTATGCGGGTCTACATCGAAGAGGAATTGGCCAAAGGATTCATTGAGCCCTCCACCTCTCCTGCATCAGCTGGGTTCTTTTTTGTCAAGAAGAAGGACGGTAGTCTCCGTCCCTGCATTGACTACCGAGGCCTCAACAACATTACCGTCAAGTACCGCTATCCTCTGCCCCTCGTACCTCCAGCACTTGAACAACTCCGCTCAGCCAAGTACTTCACTAAGCTTGACCTCCGCAACGCATACAACCTGATCCGTATAAAGGAGGGTGACGAATGGAAAACTGCCTTCTCTACCACTACTGGTCACTATCAGTACCGGGTTATGCCCTTCGGGCTGGTCAACAGTCCGTCCGTATTTCAATCCTTCATTAATGACGTATTCCGAGACATGCTGGGCAGATGGGTTATTATCTACATGGATGATATTCTGGTCTACTCCGAGACAATGGACGCCCACATCTCCCATGTCAGGAAGGTTTTGAAGCGCCTAATCTCTCATCAACTCTACGCTAAAGCTGAAAAGTGTGAGTTCCATCAGACAGTCACCACGTTTCTGGGGTACGTTGTGGGTCCCGACGGAGTCGCTATGGATGATAGCAAGGTTCAGGCAGTCCTGAAGTGGCCCCGTCCCGCCAATGTGAAGGAACTACAAAGGTTTCTGGGATTTGCTAACTTCTATAGGCGGTTCATAAGAAATTTCAGCGCAGTCGCAGCCCCTTTGACTTCCATGGTTAAGAAGAATAACAGCAAGTTATCCTGGTCCCAGGCAGCCAGCGAGGCCTTTGAACTCCTCAAGAGGCGCTTTTCTTCTGCTCCCATTCTACACCATCCCGATCCTGAGCGTGAGTTTATCGTCGAAATTGACGCCTCCAACACGGGAGTTGGGGCTGTACTGTCTCAGAGGCATGGCGATCCTCCCAAGCTTTATCCATGCGCCTTTTACTCACGCAAACTTACACCGGCTGAACAGAATTATGATGTGGGTAACCGGGAACTGCTCGCTATGAAAGCTGCTCTTGAGGAGTGGCGCCATTGGCTTGAGGGGGCCAAACTTCCGTTCACCGTTCTCACTGATCACCGCAACCTCGAATACCTCCGATCCGCCAAGAGACTCAATCACCGCCAAGCCAGGTGGGCCCTCTTCTTCACCCGTTTCAAATTTACTGTTACTTACCGCCCTGGAACAAAGAACACTAAGGCAGATGCTTTATCTCGTCTGTTTGAGGCTGAATATCAACCACCTTCTCCCGATCCTATCTTGCCAGACGTCCTCATAGTTGCTCCCGTCCAGTGGGACATCATAACTGAACTCGCAGAGATGCAGAACAAGAACCCTCCACCGCCTAACTGTCCTCCAGACAAGATCTACGTTCCACAGTCCAAGAGGAAACAGGTACTTCAACTCGTTCATGACACCCCCAGCTCTGGACATCCGGGAATCACTGCTACATTGGAACTACTTTCCAACAAATTCTGGTGGCCGTCCATCCGCCCTGACACCATCCAGTATGTAACCAACTGTGAGGTTTGTTCCATCTCCAAGCCATCCAAACAACTCCCCGCTGGCCTTTTGCAGCCATTGCCGACCCCTCAGAGACCATGGTCACACATCTCCATTGACTTCATTACTGACCTGCCTCCCTCCGAGGGTCACACCACCATACTGACAGTAGTGGATCGGTTCTCCAAGTCATGCCGCCTAATCCCGCTCGCCAAGCTACCTACTGCCCTCGATACAGCTCAGGTACTCTGCAATAACGTCTTCAGGTTCTATGGTCTCCCAGACGACATAGTGTCCGATAGGGGCCCCCAATTCACTTCTCGCCTCTGGTCTGCTTTATTCAAGTGTCTTAACGTCAATGTGAGTCTCTCCTCAGGGTACCATCCAGAGTCGAATGGTCAGACCGAACGCCTTAACCAGGAAATCACCCGGTTCCTCAGGTCATACTGCCATCACAACCAGACAGACTGGAGCAAGTTTCTCTTCTGGGCTGAGTATGCACAAAATTCCATTCTCAAACCCTCAACCGGACTCACGCCATTCCAATGCGTGTTAGGTTTTCAGCCTCCTCTCTTCCCGTGGTCTGGAGAACCCACTGAATTGCCTGCAGTCAACTCCTGGCTTCAAAGAAGCGAGGCCACATGGAACTCTGCTCACACTCACCTTCAGCAAGCCATCCGTAGACAAAAGAGGTTTGCTGACCTACACCGTCGCCCCGGTCCGGCGTTCGCTCCCGGGTCATGGGTATGGTTATCCACCAGAGACCTTCGTCTGAGACTCCCATGCCGCAAACTCAGTCCCAGGTACGTGGGTCCCTTCAGAGTCATTAAACAGATAACTCCAGTTTCTTATCGTTTAGCCCTGCCTGCTCAATACCGTATCTCACCCACTTTTCATGTGTCCCTGCTCAAGGCCGCTGGTGCTCCGAGACGGGCGGACGACCTAGACGAGGACCGGGCTCAGAGTTCCCCTCCGCTGATCATCGACGGCGAGGAGGCATACCGGGTCAGGGAGATCCTCAACTCTCGACGCCGGGGCGGGGTACTCCAATACCTCGTGGATTGGGAGGACTACGGTCCAGAGGAGAGATCGTGGGTTAACTCCAAGGACATCCTAGACCCATCACTGGTCACTGACTTTCATTCAAACCATCCGGACAAACCCGCTCCTCGTTCCCGTGGTAGACCCCGGCGTCGTCAGCCTCCTCACGTCAGGAGCCGTTCGCAGGGAGGGGGCTCTGTAACGATCCCGGCCTCTGTGGTTCCCCCTGATCGTCACCAGAGGTCGCCGTCGCCCGAATACTAACCCCTTCCACTTTTCACTACATTTCCCATAACCCCGTACCTGGTTCTGACCTCATGAACTTCCACTTCCTGTTCCCCTGCTATAAATACTTCCGGGTTTCTCAGACACATCGCGAAGTCTTGTTTTGCCCCGGCTGACATTTCTGAGCGGTATTTTTCTCTGTTGGATTATCTGTGTATTACCTTGGACTGCCTATTGTTGTTTGAACCCTGCCGCCTGCCCTTTGGACCTCTCGCTGTGTTATTGACTACTGTGTTCTCTGTCTGCTGCCTGCCCCGACCTTCTGCCTGTATTTCGACTCTGAGTATTGCCTTACCTACTACATTCCTGTTTGCTGTGTTGTACCTTGCCTGTCTGACATCGTCTTTAATAAATACGCTGCACATGGATCCCAACTCTGCCGACCCTTCATTACAACTTCACAGGACAAATGCCACCAAATACATATATTTACAATATATATTTAAAAAAGATCTATCTATCTATCTAGAATGTAATTTATTTGTGATTTCAACGCTGAATTTTCAGGATCATTACTCCAATCACATGATCCTTCAGAAATCATTCTAATATTCTGATTTGCTGCTAAAAATATATTATTATTATTATTATTATTATTATTATGTTGAAAACAGCTGAGTATTTTTTTTCAGGTCTGAAAAAAATAATCTGAATAATTTTTTATTTATCAACTAATTATTTATCAATTAAAAATACTGACTATACTTTTGAATGGTATAGTGTATAATTTTACAAAAGCTATTTATTATTATGCTGATCTTTGGAAAATGTAATCAACTGTTTTAAATATTGATAATAATGAACAGCAAATCAGCATATTAGAATGATTTCTGAAGGATCAAGTGACACTGAAGACTGGAGTAATGATGTCGAAAATGTAGCTTTGATCATGGGAATAAATTACGTTTTGAAATGTATTCAAATAGAAAGCAGTTCTTTTAAAGAGTAAAAATATTACTGCTTTTGCTCTATTTTGTAAATGCAGGCTTGATGAGCAGAAGAGACTTCTTTAAAAAACATTAAAAATCTTTTTAAATCTTATTTTATCCCACATTTGCTGCACTTTAAAGGGGTCATCGGATGCCCATTTTCCACAAGCTGATATGATTCTTTATGGTCTTAATGAAAAGTCTATAATATCCACCTTTTTTTTCCTATAAGAGTGGGTGCAGCCGTTAGTAAATTTTTTGTGTCTCGCTTCCGGTCTCATCCACTTCCAGCTATTTTTAGCTGCACAAAAAGCTCGTTTTGCTGCTTGATATTGCAAACTGGCGTGTCTTACTATATTATTTTAAGGTATTATCTTAATTATGAACACACTGGTTTGTAGTGCAAACTGTTTTACCGTTTACTGCACTTCGATGTTCTTCTCGTTATTTCCTATGGTGGATTATGAAGCGGACGTCTAACACATTACCAGAAAACAGCTTACTTCCGCATTGAAAAATAAGGTGGATACTTTGGTTAAAAATTCTCAATGGTTGTGTAAAACAACACCGTTTTTACCTCAAAATGAGCTCTGCAAAAATCATCTCATTCTGAGGGATTGTTCCTTTAAATGCAAATGAGCTCTGCTCGCCCCGCCCCTCTCTTCTCTCTGTGGAGTGATGAGCTGCTCCAAGAGATTGTTTACTTTAGCGCGTTTAGCTGCGAAACTTGCTAACTAGCACTTTATTAGGAAAGGTGATTGCAGAGATTCATAAAAAACCTCTTATACTCACTTCTGCTGTAGGTGAAGCTGGATCACGAATGATTTGAGCGAACATAAATGCATTTGTGTAGATCAGGAGGCACATTCCCTTTACAAACAAACATAATCCACTGCATCTTCAGTGGCTTAGATGTTGGGAGTAAATGACGACCACTATGTTCATTATTACATCCAACAACACAACATCTCAATCGCTCAATCAGAGATATTTTTGTCTTACATTCCTGCTCTGGCATCGAAACAATGGAGGTCGGACTGTTACAGCTGATCTGAGGTAAAACGCTCATGTCAATCAACTATTGTGGGAGCGTCACACCGACAGGCACCTGAGAATGGCTCGATTTGAAAAAGGGGATATTATTTTTACAGATTATTAAATCTGTGTAAAATTAAAAACCACTGCATGGATTTTTATCATTATAGGGTAGATTTGTACATACACTGCCAACACACATTAATGTTCAAACAACATGAAAAAGTGAACTTTGCATCCGACGACCCCTTTAAATCTGCTGCTTGTAAACAGGTGAAAATAAGTCTGAACATTACAATAATAACTATTGTTAATAATCACTTTTCCCCAAAACAGGTTATCATTGCTACAGCATGCAGCACTAACAAGAGTCATATGACATTTCTGTGAAACAGGCTAGCCTATGGCATCTACACAAAGGCCAGTAAGTTGAGCACAGGGCGAGATGAATCTGGGAGGCAATTATGGATGACATTCTCTGATGTTTGCTTGGTGTACACCTTTGAAGGTGGCTCTTCCCCGGAGAAAGGTTAGAAAGCAGCTCAAACATACTCCATCTCTCCTTATATATATTTGCTGGTGCGTATGCCACTGACTTTGATAATAAACATGTCAGAGAGTATATTAAGTGTTCATTATTCTTCTACCTGTGGCGTCATTTTGGCTCAAGTTCAGTTAGTAAACAAGATATGTGGTAAATATCATCCATAATTACCCAACCAAAACTTTCCCTTCATCAGACCAAAGGTTTCTCTTCATCTAGCCGTCCTGGTGGTGCCGGTGCTCCTGGTCCACTGGAGCTGCACTGACTAGATCAAGGGCTTCAAACTCCAGCTTCTTCAGTTCTTTCATCCTGAAAAGACAGACACATCTCTCTACTAAAGCTGACCTGAACTAAGTATAGAGCTTTGAGTGTATGTGATGGACAGATGATGGGACCTGCCTCACTTCTCAAAGAGAAGAATCTTTTACGGCTTGAAAATTTTACTGCAACACATGCAGTAGTCTTGGATTTTTATCACACCTATGGATTTTGTGCTGAATATTTTAAAAAAGGAAAGAAAGAAATTTCTGTCAACATTAATGTTTTAGTGAGTTCACATGAAAGGTTTTTTTTTTTTTTTTTTTTTGTTTATACAAAAACTCCAAAACAAAGATCCAAAACAACTGGACTTAATTTACTTTCACTCTATGGATTATTATTATTATTATTATTATTATTAAAAGTAATAATAATAATATTAACAGACAATTTCCCTTTAAAGTTGTTATAATTCCAGATAAAAGGTTAAATGTTTTAAAGGTGCTGTACGCAATAAGTTTCAGAATAGCCTACACAGCATAAATTGTTCCTTTGGTCTGATACATCAATATTGAAAGCACTGATACTGTACTTCAAGACCTATTCTCTAATTACACTTCCAGCTTTTTCACTCCCTTCTCTTTGTCAATGCTAATAAGACATGTATCCTATATCATTTAGCAGGAAACGGTGGAGAAAAATCCATTTAAAACGATCTATCAAGGTCAAGGGGATACCGGAGATGTCTGGACTGAAAATGAAACACTTACTAATAGTTTTACTCCAATATCTATAGGGCCCTATGATTTCTGTGATGTGGAATCCAGTCATAAAAATGGAATTTACTGTACAATGTGGAATGTCACGGAATTTGCCAAATTTTAAATGAATATATCAAACGTACGTCAGTAGAGGTTAAATCTAAACGTGATATGGACTAATATCTGTGAATATTAAGCTGCAAAAATACTACTTAAATATGAATCCTGCATGTTCAGACATTCCACTCAGCAAAAACTCATTTCAGTAAGGTAGAAACTAAACTGCAGCTTCCCACTTTATTATCTTTCTAAAGTGTCAAATTAAGTCAAAAAGACAAGTCCAAAAATGCTTATAACAGCTTGTTCTGGCAACACGGTGATGGCTGTGACCGCGCCCTCAAGTCTCGTTCGCTTCGCCAGCGTCTCGCAGTGATCATTTTCGCATGTTGCATCTAATTTGCGGGCGACAGGGAGCCACTATAAATATGTGGGAGACTCCCAGAACTTCTGGTAGAGATGGGATGTCTGGAAACGCGCATGGCGCTCACTGTGTTTTCAGCCTCTGCCGTCTCAATATATGAATACATGAAAACGTAATCTCTAGAATCCCTCTGAGAGTAACTTCATTAGCATTTATGGTTTCATTTGAGGAAAACAATTGTAATATCAAATACAAACAGAAGCGTAAAGGTCTTCACAGCAACCCGTCAAAATAATTTCATATGGCCTTAAAAATATATTTTTTGTTAAACTTTTATTAAATTGCTGTTTAATTGTGTAAATTTCATGATTTCAATTAATAAGACATTGGTTATTTAAAAAAAAATATTTAACCATTTAAACTCTGGAATAATTAAAACAGGGAAAAAAAGGGGAGTGCAGAAAAATGAAAAAAAAAAAAAGAATTTGGAAAAAATAAAATGGGTTTTATAGACCAATTATCGGTTTGTAAACATTCTGGATGCGCATGTATCATGGTTGCAGAAAACCCTGGAGAGATAGCCTTTACAGCTACAGAATTACACGGTACAAAATAGTTAGATTTATAAAGATTATACTTTTTATTTATTAGATGTGATTTTCAAAATGTTCTCTGCATATTACAAGAGCTTGTCACTCAGCGATAAGCACTGTTATTCAACGAAATTGACGTTAGATAGTGGGATACTCTTACAGATCCAAAACAGGGATGACATTTCTTTGTGGGCAGTTTTCAAGTGGCATGGAATAAAAGAACAAAAAAGGTAAATTTGATTTTATATTTTAAAATTCTGACTTTATTCTCGCAATTCTGAGGTTATATCTCACAATTCTAATAAGGAAAAACAACTCGGCATTCTCCCTTTTCCCCTCGGGTCAGTTTATATCCCACACTTATGCCTTTTTCCCCTCAGAATTGAAAAACTAACTATTTTTGAGTTAAATCGAATTATAAAATCCAAATTAGGAGATATAAACTTGCATTTGGGAGAAAAAAAGTCAGAATTGTGAGATAAAATAAATAAATGTTATGAAAAATGTAATAGGTTTAAATAATATTTTATGCTGTAACTGTAGGGCTAATACAATACGTATTAGCCCCCGTACTTTCTAACTTACAGCTAAGACAATAATATATTGGTAATGTGTCCGTGAAAGCAAATCTTGTACATCAAATTAGCATCTGTTGCCAACATACATGACTGGTCTTCCGTTACTCTGAGTAGCTCAGCTCTAGCAAAAACATTCAATAATGATTTAAAAGCTCTTTTTGAGCAATTTACTTGTTCCCAAGTGTTCCAAGCAATTTATTTGTTCTCCTGCAACCCTTGAAGCACAGAATTATGCTCTTAGATTTTTAATAGCCCTCTTTAACTTTACTTTTCCATCCATATGGAGTTCCCGGCAGATCTGTCCATTTCAGATATATCTTTCAACCAATAAAACTATTATATCACCAAAATGCTACCATCTGAATGTGAATTTAACTGAATTTGGTCTTCAACCTTTGTCTTTCCAGACGACTGTTATAGAGATCTAGACCTTTATGGCTGGCTCAGTGGCTCTCACTAGACTTTGATAATGTTTTTCTTCTTGTCGAATGAGCTCTAAAGGCAGCTCTATATATCATGATGCCCTGTCCTTCCTCTTAGCACGGCACTTTGAAGCCCGAGTTGTGAGGTTTTTCAAAAGGCCCATCGCACCGAGAGCATTTGGATGTCTTTAATTAATGGCGATGTCTCAATCAATCCCTCTGTTCTTTGCCTTCATCCTTTCTGCCATTCTCCTTTGAATGCAGAACTGTGAGACATGATATGAGTTGAAAGGCCTGTTTGGTTTTGATTAGGTTTGTTCTATGCCAGGCTAACTACGCTCCTTCATGTTTAGAAGTGAAAGGCTCATTTTATTTTTCTTATTATGAGTGCCTGTCTGCAATTAATCACCTTAAATACTTAACATGATTACAAGGACAAAAGATAATTAAAATGATGAAATTTTTCGCAGCTCAAACATCCAACTTCTTGAAGGTTATAAGCAATTGTGTACTCAGTTTTTCTTGATCAAAGACATGTAATACTGTGAAATTTAACTTTTACTTCTCATCAACTTTTCTCAACCCTTCCTTTCAAAATATAAGTGTTCATTTAACAAAGAAAGGCAGTAACTGCCGTTTAACAAATGTTTGCGCTAACAGTAATTCACTTACATTCAAAGTCTATCGAGTGAGATATTCTGGAGGATGTAAAAGCAGAAATGTGCAGCTTAAAGGAGAACTCCACTTCCAGAACAACAATTTGATTTACAAATAATTTACTCAACCCCTTGTCACCCAAGATGTTCATGTCTTTCTGTCTTCAGTCGTGAGGAAATTATGGTTTTTGAGGAAAACGTTTCAGGATTTTACTCCATATAATGGACTTCATTGGTGCCCCGATTTTGAACTTCCAAAATGTAGTTTAAATGCGGCTTCAAAGGGCTCTAAACGATCCCAGCCGAGGAAGAAGGGTCTTACAAATTACGAATTAGTCATGGGTCGTTCTTGATTGATTTCTTTCATTAACTTGGGAAGAATGAGTCATCTTGAGGAGTGATTCGTTCAGTCACGCATGTGCAACATCCTTTTCCCCTGCATCCCAGTGTACATACTAGCCACACTATCTGCCCTAAATAGTACTGAAAATTACTACTATTACATAGAATTTAGGATGGATAGTATGCACATTGGGATGCAGGCTTAGGTTCTGTACTGGAATTAGTTCACCTGTTTCGAGTCTTCAGGTTTTTCGAGTCGTTCGTTCATCTTATGGGGCTGTCGCGAGATGAACGAACGACTCAAACCCGAAAACTTGATAAGAGGTGAGGTGAGCTAATCATAGACTAAAGTCCCAGGTAAACAATGAATTAATCTTTTCTGTTTCTTATAGCATTATGGTTTTGTCTTGTTTGTAGTGTGATTGTACACATTTGTGTAAGCAGTAGATGTGTTAGGGAAGTAACACCTAACATTTTAATTATATTTTGCTAAAAAGAAAATGACTCGAAAAAAGATTTGCTCATTTTGCTGAACAAGACTCAAAGGTCCGAGTCGATAAAATGATCCGAACTTCCCATCACTACTACGAATCACCTGTAAGTTCATCATCTGTGTACTGAGTATGGCTTTGTAAACACTGGGTCTGTAGTTCCGGCTACATTCCACATGACTTTTCGACGTGATTCAATAGTATGTAGCGTCATGAATGTGCATCCCAGAGCCTGTGCTACATGAGATTTTGTGCTTAAAAAGTATACAAATTTTTATTTTCCGAAAAAAAATGACCGATCGTTTTGCTAGATAAGACCCTTCTTGCTCGTCTGGGATCGTTTAGAGCTCTTTGAAGCCGCATTTAAACTACATTTTGGAAGTTCATTCTTCATTATATGGAGAAAAATCCTAAAATGTTTTCCTCAAAAACCATAATTTCTTCACGACTGAAGACAGAAAGACATGAACATCTTGGATGACAAGGGGGTGAGTAAATTATTTGTGTATTGTTGTTCTGGAAGTGGAGTTTTCCTTTAACATTTAATCTAGTGCAAAATCCCCATATAGACTACATATCTATTACTGTACACTGTTTTTTGTTTGTTTCTTTTTTGTCTGTGGTAATGTCACACAGTAGATGCTGTCACATCCTTTTTTCATGATGACTGGTCAATCCTTTTGTTGATTAAGTAAGTAAGTATTTCATGTTTTTATGTTGATCGATTTAACATACTGGTCTTTATAGGCAATGCTGATTAATTCTGCCAGAGCTGAAAGAAATCTGATTACAAGTGATTAACCGCACAATTACAAAAAGCCATTCAATAATACACAACTAGGCAACAGCAGGACTTATCTTTAGCACACTGCTGGCATCACTGTGACAATTTTGACACTAGTAACGAAATAATAATAATAATAAAAAAATGATTTTGCTAAAATCATTCAGAACAAAAAGTAACCTCATTTGTCATGCAATGCATTATCAAAACTGAAGTTCACTGGGAATGCTACTATATGAACATGTTTGCCATTGTAAAGATAAAAAAATACAATAGATAAAACAGAAAATGCACTGGTGAATAAGATAACTAGTATTGACTTAAAAAATATCAGTGCTATACTGAATACCTTGCAAGCCATTTTATTATTATTTTCGTTATATTCTTTATAATAGTTTGATGGGACTGATATTACTCTATTGCTATCATAACAGTACAATAATCACTCAAAACTTGCTGCAAACATGCAAAAACTACAATAAAAGCAGAGCAGGTATCAAGGTGCATCATCTGACAGGCCGGAAGCATGTCTGAAAAATGAGACTTGGAACGATCACTCTGAATAATGCCAGGTACCCCCACAGGAACTGACGTTTGGAAGTGACTTGTTTACCACACAACTTCTGCCGTAACAGCCTCATAAAACATCCTCTCAAACCAACCTTGCTGTCATATTCATAGCCTTTAAGATCCCTGCTCTCTTTCCTAATAAATTCTTGGCTCTCCGTTTAGTGCTGAGAGAGACAAAGAAGTGCTTATAAATGTCTGCTCCCCACATCCATGTTGCTCGGTGTAACCTTGAGCATTGCAATGTAATTCCTTCCCCTACATGCCATTTTATTGATTTCTGTAAAGCTAAATTCTTTACATGCATCCCACCCTGTCTCATTTACCTGGGTCTTTAAGGTCTCTCAGTGCTAAAATTGCATTTCTGAAAGAAATGGGTTCAATCCGTCCCTTCACATTCAGGATCAGCAATAGAATGTGGTGTGGTATAGAAATGCAGGGAGATCAGTACGACATGCTTATGAGGACACAGCTCAGCTCCATACTTTGAGAACAAGGTGCTTTCATGAATGCAAGATTTTGCTATAAATAGATAGATATGTGTATTGTGTAACTATTGAGTGTCTGAAATGTTAATCTTCATTGCACAAAATTTGACGTAATGTTAGCTGTAGGTGTGCCATTGTTCGACAAAATATCCAAGGCATTTCAACAAAAACCTTTATTTTGTGGAAAACACTGTGATCAAAACTGAAAAACAGTAATCACTGTAGCACGAAAGAAGATTACAACTAAAATTTTGGAGGGTTACAGCTGTCAGAAATCAGTAGGAAGCAAAGAGGCCCTTGCTTTGAATGACTTCAGCACATCTGCGGCTGCAGGACATCACTAGTTTTTCAGACCGTGCTGGTGTGATCTTGGTACACTCTTTTTCCACTCTCTTCCATATTTTGGTAACTGTAGAGGGTTTCTTAGAGATTTCCAATTGGGTTTAGATCAGGACTACAACTAAGGAGTGGAGATGGTAGGTTTAGAGGGGGGAGATGGGTGGGTTTAGGGAGCAGGGGGTGGAGACGGGTAGGTTTAGGTATATGCAAGGTAGGAGGAGTTGGATCTGGATCCAACCTTGCCCCCTGAATCTTGTGTTCTGCAGTGAGGACCATCTCTCTGGTTCGGCCATTTCATTATTTCAAAGTTTTTAGCTTCAAGGAACTACTTTACCTGTTTTGCAGTGTAACGGGGCATTGTCTTGCATGTAAATTTTAGGCTGATTGGGAGAAACTGCATGTTGTTGAAAGAAGGTTCTGATAAACATTTGCGTTCACCCTGCCATGTACCTGTATAAGAGGCCCAACTCCTGCTGCAGAAAACATCCCTCAAACCATGACACTTCCTCCTCCACCTTTCACTGACTTTTTATGCACTTGAGCTTTAATCTTTCCTCAGTTTGACACCAAAGCTATTTTTCCCATCAGACCCAAATAAATCAAACTTGCTCTCATCATTAGAGTGAACTTTGGATCAGTTCTCCTCTCTCCACACAACATGCTCCTCAGCAAAGGCGAGTTTAGCCTTTTGATTCTTTCTGCTGATGAGTGGCCTGGTCACAGCAGAGACACTTTCAGTCCAACTTCTCTTAAAGGGATCCTATTATGCTCTTTTACAAAGTCTTGATTTTGTTTTGGGGGTGTACTAGAACAAGCTCTCATGCTTGGTGGTTCGAAAAACACATTATTTTCCACAGAATTTACATTATTACAATACCTTTCTCCCCAGCCTGGCACAAACGGCTCGATTAGTTTCAGGTTTAATGAAGGCCCGCCTTCCGAAAAACAAAATGTGTTGTGATTGGTGAGCTGTCCCACTGCGTTGCGATTGGCGAACAGCTTAGACAGTGTTTCCGTCCTGCTACACATTTGCCAAAGCAGTTAGCGCAAGCTAGGGCTGGGTGATATGGGCAAAAAAATTATCATTGATAATTATCACGATAAATGTCAAATGATGAATAAATACCACATACTGCACACGTCTGCGGCACGTTACGGCTCTGATGTGGCCACCAGAGTAGATCGCATCCTCGGCATACCTTTCGACCCCCTATACTACACACGTCTGCGGCGCGTTACTGCTCTGAAGCGGCCACTCCAGTCAATGTTCGTGTTTATACCTGCGCCGCAGCTCGTTGAAGCATCCCAGAAGTGGCTCTCCGTGCTGCATCGTTAAAGTGAGGCTAATCCCCCACCTTTTCCCTTCTTCTTCTTCTTGGTTTTATGGCGATTTGCTAACTATAAGCATATCGCTACCTACTGTGCTGTTATGCAATCAGGATTTTATATATTTGGTTAACACTGACTAATAGGGATGGGACAATACATCGATTCGTGGATCTGAGATCTTCCAAATGCATCGGCATTCTCTTTGGAATCGATTCTGAGCTTAGATTTTAACAGCAGATGGTGCTCTAATCTAGTTTTTATCTGCACACTCAAATGCTCATGCAGAAAAGTGCTGAAGAGAACTTGTGTGTTCGGCTGAGTAATGTAATTTCACCTCGGCTCAGAATGCTTTTATGATGCGAGGTTATTGTAATCACAGCCCACTGTGAACACCCTTGTACTTTGCTTCAACCTTTTCAAATTGTATAAATTATTGTTTTAGGTTCAAGTGCGTGAAAGAATATTTATTAAACATTTTAGATTTATAACTTTTTATAGCAGAGCCCGAGATCAGCCCATATTCATAAACAAATAAAATAAAATAAGTAAAATAAAAATTGTGATACAATACATTACAGCGTGTAAGAATTTTGAAACAAGCAGAGCACTGCTGTTTCTAAAGCAAGCAGTGCCATCTGCTGTTCAAAACTAAGCTTGATCGATTTGAGAATTTGAGAAAGAATCGCGAAGTGTTCAGAAAATCTTGAATCGATGCTGAACCATTTCTCGATTCACGTTGCAATGATTTATCGTACAATCCCTAATGACTAAAATTCAAAAAGAGAAAAAGCATAATGGTAATAGCATAATTTAAACATGCCGAGGAAGATCGCTACGCTGTTCATCACTGAACTGGCAAGCAATTCCAGCTGCAGTGTTGAACCGATTCCCCCATTGAAAGTCTCAGCATTATCCTGTCTTCTTGTGCATTTGTCTTACGTGGACGACCAGCCTTTCTGGGGGACTTGAATGAAATAGCATCATTGTAAACCTGCAATATTCAAGAAATCACAAATTTCCAATAACCTCCAATAACTTTGAGGTGTCTGTAAGCGTTCTCTAATTTTGTTATACTGTGCATCAGACTACAATTCATTTATGAAAATAGCTTAAAAAAACTGCCCTTCTACTTCTGTAAGGATGGCTTCAAATAGTACTACGCAGCGACCTTGAAATTTAGGAAATGATAGGTTGTTCTCTAATTTTGATTTCTCATTGAAAGCCTTTCTCATTGAAAGATAATGTCAAGGTTAAAATGTTAATGTTGCAGTATTCTTCAGATATCAGTGAATGTTTCCAGGAAGCTTTTCAGAACAATGCATCTGAAATTGCACTGTACTAGCTCTAAGCAACTACTTTAACGGTTCACGCAGAGACACTAACGACAGAAAAAGAAATGCTCAATCTCATTAGCAGGTTCGGAGAAAGTGCACATTGTGAAGCATTGTCCAGATGCATTACCTGCACAGGCTCGAGTGCAGTAATTATCACGGCTGTGACCTGAGGGTTTGGCCATTGTCTCTTTGGTATTGCTGTTTTGATGAGATCAGACATATGCTTCCTGCAGGGCTGTTCAACACTAATCTACAGCATGTATTACCTTTATATGACAGAAGAATTAGGTAAAGACAACCATGAAAAGGTCTCCTGGAATAAAAAGTCTTCATAGAGGCACTCACTGTCAGTAATGTGCACTATTATACAAATACGATGTTCCATCTGCCGTACTGCATTCATATAAAAAGGCACTTGTACTTTTCTCCCTGTGTTCAGGGTTGTAAGGAATAAAATGTTAATGTCATATGTTTGATGTTCTGATGTTTACAAGACATATAGTGTACTCCTTCTTTCTCCGCACTCAGTGTGTACTTATTACACTATAAATAACGCCTCCTTGATGTTCCTTTTACAATGACTATCACGGCACATGTAAAAAGCATTTTGTACCACCATTTCTGATGGCATTGATCAGATGAAAGCAACAAAGTATATTTGTAAAAAAAATATATATTAAAAATATAAATTTTGTAGACATAGTCTCATATAAATAGGATGTGTCCGGATGTGACACTGCTGAAGCATTGACAAAATAAACAAAACTTTCAACAAAATTATCATCAATAATTTCACTGACATTATTAGTTATGACAAGCGTTGAGAAGACATTTTGAATATTTCGACTTTTCAAATTACAAGCTCTGGCTATTTCTGTGATTAGAGACAAATGCTCTTCACACCACCATCTGTTCAGCAAATCTTTTCTCCCTCGCCACTCTTCAGCCTGGCTGTTCCCCACTGTCTAAAAAGAGCCCAGCTTGGGATGATTGCCACTGGTCAGTGCTACTTCTGCTGCTTGACTCTCAAGGTCCCTCTCAGCTGCTTAAACCTCAGTGTGGTTTTGTGCTAATTGGAATAAATGTTGTCTGATGTTTCATATTAAGAAAACAAAGCATTTCCTGCCATTTCTTTTTCCCTTTTGTGGAATGGAAAGGTTCCATGGTTGTTAAAGTTGCTTCATAGAACCATAGATTCCAATAAAGAACTTTTATTTTTAAGAGGTTGCAGGAACTTCCGAAGTGCTGCTGTATGGAACCACTGATGTCACATGGACTACTGTAACAATATCCTTACTACCTTTTTGGGCCTTGATTGTGGTAGTTACGTTCCAGGGTCAGAAAGCTCTCAGATTTAATAAAAAAATATCCTAATTTGTGTTCTGAAGATGAATAAATGTCTTACGAGTTGGGAACAACATTTTCATTTTTGGTTGAACTATACCTTTAAGTTAATAATAGCAACATTAATGTCACCAAGGCACGATAACGTATCACTGCCCATTTATATAAGAGCAATATCACACCAGTAGACTTGAGATATTGCTGCACAGCGTGCCAATATACAGCCATATTTCAAGTCTACGAGTGTGATATTGTGTTTATACAACACATTGCATTTATGTTTTTAAAAGTTTTTTCTCTTTTGTGCAGAACTACTTCCTTCCACCACAGTTTCAAATCAAAGTTTTACAGTTAAACTCAAGCATCCCTTACTAATTCCAAAATGTCACTTTAGAACTAGTAACGAAGGAATGCTGAGTTGCTTCATTGAAAGCTTATTGTTTTACTGTATTAAAACCTGTATAATGTATGAGTATTATGAGAGAGAGAGATGGACTGAGCGAGTGTGATTAACGTTCCTGCATCTGATAGAGCATTCATTATTCATATTCACGATGAAAGCATTATGTTTGTGGTAACGTTAATATCCTTTCATCTGTAAAGGGTGATTTTGCTGCTCAGTGCATTTGTTCGCTGCGTCAAGCTGTTGTTGAAGCTAAAAATAACTTCCGCTTAAAACCTTTAAAACTTTGTCGCCATCTAAAGGCAGAATAATGTAACTAAAATTACCGTCACACGCAGTTTCTCAATACTAAACACTATTATCATATATATTATTTATATAAAATATTATTTAATAAACAACAACAAAAACAACCATCAAAAAAGCTGCTAGACAATTCAGTCAAAACTAAAGGCGTTCTGATAAACAGTATTAAATTTACATATACATGTTTGCCAAAACTATCTTCTCTGGAACAAATAATAGATTAAAGAGACCAAAGACTGCCCGTTAGATTTACCCCAAAATGAATTATATCTCATGTTTAACCACTATAGAGACATTAGAGCCAACGGTACATTCGAAAAGATCTGGCCGAGTTGAGGCTTCTCTCGGCGGCTTTAAAAGCGCAGAACGGTTGCTAACATCCTGGAGCTCACACGTCTGAAAACGTAGATGCTAATTTTCAAACAGATGTTTTCTTAATAAACAAACTGCATATTTGAACGATAAACAAGTACATTTTTTTCCTGAAAACCTCTTAAAACTACATTCCGTGACACAAAAACAGTAATATTTATAAAATGATACTGGATTTGGGCGTCCACCATGACACTCGCTGTAAGTAGTACTGCAAGCGGAGTGATACAATAACAAACAGCTGTTGGAGTTCTGTTGGACTCTAACATCACTCTTATCAGCCAATCAGATTTGAGAACTGTTGTATAAAAATTATTATTCTGTATTCTCTGCTCATTCTAACAATTTTAAGAGTCACAATGCTAGTAGTTTTAACAGTTGTCAGTACACATACAAATCTTTATGTTACAAACCTAATTATGAGTTTGTGCAACACATCTTGAAATATTTCTTCACTCTAAAAACTGCTGGGTTAAAAAAAAACCCAGCGCTGGGTAAAATATGGGCATACCCAGCGATTGGGTTGTTTTGTCCCAGCGGCTGGGTTAAATGTTTAACCCAACCTTCTGGGTAGTAACCCAACAGCTGGGTCAAAACGACCCAATAACTGGGCATGTCCATATTTTACCCAACACTGGGTGTTCAGAAAAGAAAAGAAGAAGAAGAAAAACATTTACAGACTATAGTGCCTTTTTGTCAATACTTGTACTGTCGTTGTTGGTGATAACTCTGGCCGGCTGAGTCCAGAGCAGATATGACATTATGTCACAAGTGCATTCAGATGAGGTCGCTGTTATCTACAGAGGCTTGATGGGGGCTAAAAGTGATATGAGAGCGGAAGAGAACAGAAAGATGGATGAACAGCCCTCTGAGCTTTCAGTCCCGCTGTGAGCAAGAAGCTGTTTGAGAAATTGAAGTCCAGATTTTGTGTTTTAGAGACTCTCTTCACCTGGATGACTGCAGTGATACGCTGCGGCACTCACAGAGGCCGTAGACGGTCACGCCTGAAAACATTTCATTCCGATCTTGCCTGTGAATAGTGTAACCTGCTGAGAGCTTTAAACCTGTTATCAACCCACCCACACTTACTATGGTGATCTTTGGATGGTAGTTGCTTTGTTTGTTGATATTTAGTGGGTAAATGAGGCCTGTCTCTCTTGTAGAATATACCCCCAAAAGAGGACTAAATAGGCTCCATTTCTCTTTCCCTTCATCTCCCATCTGCTTTCCTCAGCAGGCTGTTTGTACCTGCTGCGACATCCTTTATTAAGCTTTATAGCAACTGCCTTTTGAGGGAGGCAGGCGTTGCTTGATCAGAACTCTTATATTTTGCTGGCCGGCTGTGACTGCAACTGCCTATTCACATTTTCTGAGAAGTTCAGTTTATCAAACAACACTATCCACTATTTGAGCCAGAAACAAAGAAGGGGGGTGCGACAAATAGATAAAAGGAGAGAGTTCAGGCATAGCCATGGCCACCTGTTCTCTCATTCTCCAAGTCATTAAAATGACATCATGTAAATGAGTGCATTCCAACAGCATCAATGAACCGCTGTTAGATTAATTTCACTGTGACTGATCCTTGTTTATAATAGAGTTAAAACCTAATAGCTAATACCTACATTTCCACCATAAGCATGATTCACTCTCACATTGCTCATGAATCGCCACAGACATGGAGAAGGCGTTGGGGAACAACTGACCTGACATCTGATCAATGAAATTTATTGGTATGATATATAGCAGGGTCTTGGAGCTTTCGGTGTCAAGTTTTACGAGGTTTACGGTAGCCACAAGGTCTTAGTTCTTTTTCAATGACAGCATGACTGCTAGCTGCTAGCGCAAAATAAAAACATTTTATTTTTTTGTGTCTGCCACATGGCTCTTAAAATTAAAGTTTTTAAAAGGGGGTTTTTAAGCCATGCCACAGAATCAGCATTTCAGGTTTCCCAAAGATCCTTTCCAGTTAGGGTATGTCAAAAAACTCTCAACTCATTTTCTCCTTGAACTTTAAAATCATCCTACATCACTGCAGAAGTACCGACCCAGTGGTTATAAAGTGAACATGCAAAGAAGGTCAAACGCCATTTACAAAAAAGGTAAAACAGCGATGTAGGATGATTCTGAAGTTGGAGGAGAAAATGACATGGGAGTTTTATATTTCTTTAAAATATACAATTTTTAAAGAAAATGACTGATCGTTCACTAGATAAGACCCTTATTTCTCCGATGGGATCATTTAGAGCCCTTCGAAGCTGCATTGAAACTGCATTTTGGACGTTCAAACTCGCGGGTACCACTGAAGTCCACTATATGGAGATAATTCCTAAAATGTTTTCCTCATAAGACATAATTTCTTTACGAATGAAGAAAGAAAGGCATGAACATCTTGGATGACAATGGAGCGAGTACATAATCTGTACATTTTTGTTCTGGAAGTGAACTTCTCCTTTAAAGTAATCGACTCATTCAGTGATGCAGCATGGTTTTGCTTGTTGCTACAGCTGAAATTGTTGGGAAAAAAAAAAAAAAAATTGTAAATTGTGTTTCACACAAAGCTATTGTATTGCTTCAGAAGACTTGGAATATAGTGCATAAGATGTGCTGATTTTTAAAATTATTTTTATATAGTGCTTTTCTGTCATTTTCGAGCTTGACAGCCCCAGTCCTCATTCATTTTCATGATACTGAAAAGAATGTCCAGAATCTTTGTCAAAAATTCAGATTTTGTTTCTCACAGTTCAAATAAAATAATGAGTGAATAACCGATGGATGAATAATTTAATATTAGAATTTCCATTTTTCAGTGCATCATTTTATGTCATTCTTAAAGTCCACACAAAAATGAAAACTCACTCTCATGTCATTCCAAACTTGCATGACTTGCTTTCTTCTGTGGAACACAAAAGATATTTTGAAGAATGCTGGTAACTAAATAGTTTCAGTTCCCTTTTACTTCCATTGTATAGACAAAAAATAAATGAAAGTCAGACTGTTTGGGTTTTCAACATACTTCAAAATATATCTCATTTTGTGTGCAAACGAAAGACGAAAGAGATTTAAAATAAAAAGTAAAATGATGACAGTATTTTCATTTCTGGGTAAACTATCCCTTTAACATTACCAAATCCAACAAGATGAGAATACCGGACAGCTGGAAGGGACAGGAAGGAGACGGGCATGACAGGAAGGAAATGCAGCTTCTCTCTTGCTGGCATCTGTTTTCTGCCGTGCCACATTCAATTCCAGAAGGGAATTAGCCCGTCGATAAGAAGCCATTACTGCTAACTCTGTGGAACTGCACCTTGCATTCAATTGTCTCCTTCGCCATTTATTTGAAATCTTATCTTTCCTCTCACCTTAGTGAATCCAACTGCAGTCATATCAATGAATGCTGTTTATGCAGGATGCAACAGCTGAAGGTTAGAGAGAGAAGAGAGGAGACTGAAAGACAGGTGTCAAGGGCAAGGAAAACAGGTCACGGTAGTGCAAATAAAATCTGCCTCAATCATTTTGTAATTTTCTTGTGCGAAATGTCCATTACAGCTGCCTTTATATCACAGTCCAACAAATAAACTTGTTCTCATGGACATACAGTATATACCCCTTGCAGAATGTATAAGATGTTTAGGATTTATTTATTTACACAATTTCTTTCAATTATAATGCTAAAATATGTCAAACAACATTTAAAAAGGGCAATATTTAAGATCCTTTTTGATTCTACAAGGACTCAAAACTTATGAGGGGAGCTCCAATAGCACATGGCTTCTGTGTCTAGGTTAAATGGAAAAGGAGTAAAGAAAAGCAGAGACCGTGAGTAAGACAGTGAGAAGACATGACAAATGGGCTTGCAGCCTCTCGGAGCAGTTGACTTTGACAGCACTGCTGCCCTTTGCTCATGAGACACCTCTCAGATGAGGAGCGATGACTCATGGGAAGACCATTATGAAGCAGGAAGTCTAGTTAAGACAGAACAATTATACCAGCTCCCCAAACACAAGCAGTCATACCCAGTCATTTCCTGACCATTTCAAACTATTTCTTGGTTAGCTTGTCAGAACAAGGCCAGAGATATAGACAAGAAATCACTAAGCTTCTCACACTGACTGTTTACAGATTCAGTTTATGACACCACTGTTGCAAAATGATTATGCATAGTACTTAGTAACATCTTTCAGCCAAATTAGGCAGCACTGCATGCATCCTTCGTGGAGAATACAATCCTCCTAACTTTGGTCTGTAATAGATTAATACTGCCAAATCTATTTACTTACGTTTGAACTGTATCTAGTTGACGCTCCCCGCTGCTAAATCTTCAAAGTCACGGCGAAGTAAATTCTATTTTTCCTCAGTTGTTAACACACCCTGTGTTAAATATAATATAACAATAATAACACAATGTGCAGCGAAATAACATTTTTAGCATGTTGCTAACTTAAAAACAAACATACAACAAAATGTAGGCTAGTTCGATTTATAAACAAATGAGCCCGTTCTTTTAAATGACTCAGAAACATTCAGCGAAACCAGTAGTGTGGTTTGATTCATGATCAAATAATCCGTATGAGTCGATTCTTTTTAATGGATCAAAACATTCAGCGCGATAGCCTGATCAATGAACAAATTACTCGTATGAGTCGGTTCTTTTAATGAATCAAAAACATACAGCCCCTGCGTCCCAGTGTGCATACTATCAACCCCATCTGCCCTAAATAGTATTGAAAATTACAACTATCACATAGAATTTAGGATGGATAGTATGCACATTGGGATGCAGGCAGCGTCACAAGTAAACCCGCTACGAATCACTCTTGTGATCCGGTTCTTTAATGATTAGTTCAAACGAGTGTTCAAAACAACACCATTGAGGGTATTTCTATAGGCTATACTATTTTCAATAAATATTAAGTTTTATGCTATTACAATTCAAGTATTTCCACTTACTTAGTATGTTTTTCTTCACCGAATAGTCGAACAGTAGTGGGGTTTTGTTAATGAAGCTCAATGTTTCCGAACGAATCGCGAGTGAATGATTCAAAGAGTAATTTCGGTCCTGAATGAAACAGCGTTGGCTGAATGAACTGAGCTAATTCGTATGAAGACTCGCCACCACCTACTGGCGTAATGATGTAACATGCAGAAAGAGCCACCTAACATGTTTTTATTTTATTTTATTTTATTTTATTTTTTTTGTTATACCATTCCCCAAAACACAAATATTGTTTATTTCTAATTGTTTGTATTACACAAAGGTAAAGGATGCAAAGTTATGTTATTTTGTATTTAATCACCTCAAATTCATCTTATTTCATTACCACTGCTACTCCAGAACATCCCCCTAACTGCTGAAGAAGAAAGATTTCATTTATCTTTAGCCATCCAGTGGCCTTGGGAGGAGTCCTAAGATAGCCATTAAACTTAATAACTGTCAGTGTGAGGAAGCTTTTATTCATTATTAGCCTTCATGAACCCACCCACAGGTCCCAGAACAGCTCAAAACTCCTTAATTCTTTTCAGCCTCATCTCACTGTACGGCAGCCCAGGACGGAATTAGCATAGCTTCCTCTGTGTTTCACCACATGTCTTATTCATGACTACACTTCCGTCTCTTAAATCAACCTCTTGATCATGAAGGAAACCCAACCGAGAGCCGCCTATCAAAACGATGAGGTTGTGAACTGCAGGTGAGATGGTCATAAGTCTTCCTTTTAAAGATTACAAATTATGACCATAAATACAAAGAGCAAGCCACCAGAGACAAGGAACATTAAAGTGTTACAGGCAGGTTTAGAGCCATGCCAGGGAGTGTAAGACAGGAATTAAAGGAGAACTCCACTTCCGAAACAACAATTCACAAATAATTTACTCACCCCCTTGTCATCCAAGATGTTCATGTCTTTTTGTCTTCAGTCGTGAAGAAATTATGGTTTTTGAGGAAAGCATTTCAAGATTTTTCTCCATATAATGGACTTCATTGCTGCCCGGATTTTGAGCTTCCAAAATGTAGTTTAAATGCAGCTTCAAAAGGCTCTAAACGATCCCAGCCGAGGAAGAAGGGTCTTATCTAGCGAAACAATCGGTAATTTTTTTTGGAAAATAAAAAATTGTTTACTTTTTAAGCACAAAAGCTTGTTTAGCAAAGGCTCTGGGATGCGCGTTCATGTACTATTGAATCACGTCGGAAGGTCACGTGGACGTAGGTGGAACTACAGACCCAGTGTTTACAAAGCGAACACGCAAAGACTAAAAAAAGTGCAAGTAAGTCAAACGCTGTTTACAAACAAAAAGGTACAACGTTGTCGGACGATTCTGAAGTTGTAGGAGAAAATAACATGGAGTTTTTCAACATACTCTACCTTTTTGAGCCAGAGTACACAGACGATGAACTTGTGGTGATTCGAAGTCACGCGAAGTTCGAGATGTGTGACTGAACGAATCACTCCCCGAGACGGCTCGTTCTTCCCAAGTCACATTAAAGATTCGTTCAAGAATGAGCATGCCAGAATCTGTGCTACACAAGCTTTAGTGCTTAAAAAGTATACAAATTTTTATTTTTCGAAAACAATGACCGATCGTTTTGCTAGATAAGACCCCTCTTCCTCGCTGGGATTGTTTAGAGCTCTTTGAAGCTGCATTTAAACTACATTTTGAAAGTTCAAATCGAGGCACCAATGAAGTCCATTATATGAAGAAAAATGCTTTCCTCAAAAACCAGAATTTCTTTATGACTGAAGACAGAAAGACATGAACATCTTGGGTGACAAGGGGATGAGTAAATTATTTGTAAATTGTTGTTCTGGAAGTGGAGTTCTGCTTTAAGCCACAAAATTAAATAATAAAAAAAATTCTTCTTTTCAGTTTTTTTTTCTTTTCTTTTCTCTTTTTCTATAAAGGACAGAATTGTGGAAACTGCTTTCTGAGCTCTACTGATATTTCTCCACTGTGGGCCAAGTGCCTCTTTCACTCCTCTGTTGTCCTCTGTTAATTAGTATTCTGCTCTTTCTTGACTTCTGGAGTCTGACCAAAGAGACAAATAGTCAATCGATCTGATCCACCAAATGGCAAAATAAATGCAGCTCTGGCCCTGGCCGCCATGCGTCACAGCTGACAGTTTAGCTTGTAGGTTTATTTCAGAGACAAGCTGATAAAACCCCTTAAATCACACTTATCTGGGTCATTTCACAAACAACGAACAATTTGACGCCCGCTTTATAAAAGTAAGTTAATTTTACGGCTCAAGTAACTGCATAATGTGTTCACACAACTGTTAACCAATACATGGCAACATGGTAACGGTTTGGAGAATGACTAGTGGGGAAGCAAGTGTCCTCCTATCTACACATATATATTCATGAAATATTTTGTCCTGACCAAATTGCTCATTGTTGTTTTAATTAAATGCATTACCCAGTGATAACTAATGTGACCTCATTGTAAAGTGTAAGGGTGATGATACATGGGGCAACTTTTTGAGCAAACTAGGTGAGACACAGCAGTGTAAAAAACAATTTGTTGAGTCAACTTAAAATAATTTGTAACCTGGCTGCCTTAAAATTTTAAGTTCAGTCAACTCAAAAAAAAGTTTATTCAACTTGAAATGTTAAGTTGTACTAAGTGACAACTTAGATATTTGAGTTGAATCAACTTAAATTTTTAAGGCAGCTGGGTTACTTACCCATCTGTTAAGTTTAGCCAACACAAATATCTAAGTTGTTACTTAGTACAACTTAACATTTCAAGTTGACTAAACTTATTTTAGTTGACTGAACTTAAAATTTTAAGGCAGCAGGGTAACAAATTATTTTAAGCTGACTCAACAAATTGTGTTTTTTATTTTTTACAGTGAGGGCTCGTGACTGATCTAAATTATCCAGTTGGAAATTTGTTACCCATTTTGAGATGCCCCGTGTATCATCACCCTTACTGTTTATGTGTCATACGTTATGTGTTAATTGTATAAAGTTGTATAAAATTGTATCACAGTCTGCAAAAGCAGGAATAAAATACTTCTAGTTACTCTTATCAGTCTCTCCTACTATTGTTTTGTCTGAGAAATCAGAATGACAAGGCTAAAGTTTTATTTTTATTTCAAAAAAGGCATTAATAATGCATTTCACTATAGAGCCACCCGGTTTTCTTCTTTTGCGTCTTCCTTCTTTCTACATCAATTTTCAGTGATAGATTTTAAAAAGTGACTGTGTTTGAAATACATGTTCAGAGGCTCAATCCTTCAGATAAGCATTCTGGACTGAATCTGTGTATTTTACGTCCTGCTTCTCCATGGTTCTGCTAAGGTAAGATATCTTTTGATCAGAAGAGGCTGACAGAAGAAGGAAACATAATAAGAAGCAGAGGGAGAGTGCGAGATTGACGGACTCAAGCTCCTCATGAGGAAATGGATCTAAAGGATTGGCCTAGAAAAATTGATTTGGTGCAGTCTTAATCTCAGAGCAGTGAAAGAGAAAAGACAAAGACAGAAAGAGAAGAGACTATATGGCCTTTGAGCAACACCTGGATGAATAAAAATCTTCATAGCCAGAGTGAAAGGAACAGAGAGTCAGCGAGACAGAGGCTTCAGCAGTGCATACAATAGTAGTGGAGACACTTCCAAGATACACTTCTTTTATTGAATATTTTCAGTATGAACCTTTAAGGCTTCAACAGAGATGGCTGGCTTAAGCAGCTATGCTTAAAATGCGAAACTAGTCTTTAAACCAAATGGAGAAGCTATGAAACAGAATGAAAATCTATAAGTAGGTCTTGACTCTGCTACACTGTGGAAAATCAATGAAACAAATCAAATCTAAAAATTCCTACAAAATGTTTTGTCAGAATAATTAAAGCAACAGATGCAAACAAAAAATAAGGCTGCAAGAAACAAATAGAAAAAATACACTTTGTTCAAGTTGTCCTATTATTAGCATTGATTGTTCAGCCAAAAAAACATTCAAAATATAGCTGCAAGCAGCAATCACTAGGGTTACATTACATATTACATATTATTTAGCAAGCCTGCAACTATTTTTGGCAAATTCAGGTAATTTACCATAGAAATATAATGATATTTAACGTTTATGCTATAGCATCAGCCATAGTCCGATCACCAAAAAACTTTGCATGCTTATTTAGAATCATGTGTTCCATGTGCTCACCTAGTTTTTTGTGAAGTTTTGAGTTTTTGTTTAAGATTTATAGGCTTTGGGGTATATTTGGACATGTCCCTTTTCTAAACGACCCTGTTATAGCTACCAAAAGGGTAAAGTTCAATTTTTTTTTGATAATTATTGATCTAGAGAGCTGCAGTGCTTAAACTGAGGTTGCACAAAAAACCTTGTTTGCACAATATATTTAAGGATATTTAATGGATGATTTGATTAATTGACAGCAGTGGTTCTTGAGGCATGAATATTGTGTGGATGTGTGAAACAACACATGATTATAAAGGCATAAAATTCGTTAGCACCACATAGTGGCTGATTTCTTTAAAAATTCTTACAGACATGAGTCGAACATGCTTTGTTTTGATCAAACTTAGTTAACCTTGTCTAATAGGTTCTCACAATTCATTGGCTGATGGTGGCTATGTTTTTTGAGATACGTGAATTCCTTATAGACACATCGTAAAAAGACATGGCATACCAATTTGCGTAGTTGCACCACCAAGTGGACAAACTCAGCATTTTTTTTTTACAGTGACCTCAAATTGAGCTCTTACCTAATTCAGAGTTTGGCAAAAATATCTCTTTCCGTTCCCGAGTTATAGGCATTTTAGTAAAAGCGGTCCTGTGCCTTACAAACATTTTGGTGTCCTGTCACAACGGTAAGTTGAAAGTTCTATATTTTTTGATAATTACTGATATTCACTCTCCAGAAAATCTTTCTGCACTGATTTGGTTCCAACTGGGTGAAAAACCTAGGGCTAGTTCGCAAAAGTAATTTTTAAAAAAACTCCAAAGTACCCGAAAAGTTAACACATTACTTTATTTGGAACACATCACTCTCAGAGCTGGATATAAACGTGTTTTGCCAAGACTTCACAGACACCGAGCAGGTGAGCTCCACCATCTCTTGACTTTCAGCCATGTGTGTGTGTGTGTGTGTTCAGTAAACAGCTTAACCAGCACTGGCCTGAGGTGTAAATATTTCCACAGGATTCCTGTGTTTGTTTAGAGTGATTTTTTGATTCTTCATATTCTCTTTCACACCTTCACCTGCTGCTGTGAGACGCCCTGCTGCTCTCACATTCACTCTGCGCTCTTTTATTGGGTCAGACATCTAAAAACACTGGAAATCTTTGACATGGCTTTCTGTGAACCAGTGCAAACGGCGTCTGCCATCTGTGCTGGATTCCTCAATAAAAGAGGGGATTTGCTTCACGAACAAGGCTGCAAAATACCAGCAAATCAGAGTATTATGGGCACAAAGAGCATTAACAGGTGGGAGGTAAGGAAGCGTGCTCCTGGCAGACACGTGGCCACCCAGACGGTCGCAGGAATCACACCTGCATGTGTGCACACATGTGCGCGTGGGGCTCAATGGGATTGGCTCTAGGTTCTGGGCTCCTGCCTGGCTGCTTCAGAACCCTCAAATCCCTCTTTTCTCCTGCCAAACACTGGAGCATCTCGACAGCTGCAGGCGTGCCGGAAAGCCCAGCGCTGGAGAAATGTCAGACTGTCTGGGGTCAGGCTAGCTGGGCGACTCATCCTGTAGAGAGTGCCAAGATACTGCAGCTGCCCAGAGCTTCTAATGCTGAAACAATAGCTCCATGTTTGCATTCGGTTCAGCGATTAAGGTCTTTTTCAGCTAAGCTTTTAATTAAACTGTGGTCAGAATGTACAATTTTCAAATAGACATTTTTTTTTTATAAAAAAGTTACATAAAAACTCTTAAAACTATATTCCGTGACATAAAAACAGTATTATTTATTAAACTATAATGGATTTGGGCATCCGCCATGACACTCGCTGTGAGAAATACTGCAATGGTACAAACGGTGAAACAGTTCTGATATCACTAGAATATCGCACTCCACTCAGCCAATCAGAATCGTATATATTTCTTTGAGGTAGGACAAGTGATACAACCAGATTCCTCTTATTCTCTATTATATTTGTATTAAGACTCCTTTTCTTGTTACTCACATAGAAAAAAACTTCATAAAATATATTAAATTGAATTTGAAGAGCCTTCTTACTGGAAAGGGAAAAATGGATTTCATGCTTCAGCGGCTTACTGAATTACAAATTACAATTTACATGGCTGTTCTGTAACTCATAGTGCTCGGATTCAATTAATGTGGCAAATGTCATTAATGGAATGTATTGTCATTTTCCCTCTTGAGATTTTTTCTAACGATTTTCACAATTTTGTTAAGATGAAAAGAAGTCTCTGTGGGAAACCTTTGCATTATAACTATCAATGAGAACATGTATTTACTGGAGAATCATTTTATGATGCTGTAGGTCATGGACCCTCTTCATGGTTTATTCATTCAGTCTGTCTGGTTTCATCTTAAGTATGTTGGCAACTCTCTAACTAAAAACCAACCAACGCACACCACATGAATTATTACATTCTTTTATCAATTAGAGCCTGACAAGAGTTTTTCCAGTGTAAACCAAAAGCCAATAGTTGTTAAAAATGGTGTCTTCAAAACAGAATTACGAATATAAAGTGCTATAAGCTTAATGTGTAGCCTATGAATCAATGATTTTAAAATGATGCAGTCGTGTGGTTCAAATAAATTACGATATAACATTCTGCAGATGTCTCATATTATTAATATCCAAAGATAGATAATGAGAAAAAAAACCTTCGCATACAATATGAACACAACAAGTAATAGCAAATTAATAAAAAAGGCTTCCAAACAAATCATACCAGGTTTTGACCTTGTCATTAACATCTGCTATGAATCACCGTGACATTTGGAGCAGCCTGATATTTCTGCAGAACTACAGTTTACCAATCAAGCAAATAATTACCACTTATGATGAATGTTGAAGACACATGTGGCTGGCACTCAATTTCCACTCTGAAATGAGCCCCCTGAATTAAAGCAAAGCCCTGTTGTACTTTGATCTCTCAATAATTCATTGTCTCGTCTATGAAGCACAAAATAATTGTACTTCAGAAGAGAGATTAGAGAGTGTGAGGCAACACTAGTCAGGAGGTTAATTCCAGCCCGAACCATCACGTCCAATGCTTTGGTCCTTGATGATGATGCATGTGTCGCCACTGGATAGCTGCTCTCTGGGTGACATTAGTATTCAAGATTAGAATGGTGCGTGTGTGTTGGTGAACGTGTGTGCATGGGTACGCATGATTGAAATGCTCATGGGAAGAGGAAAAAAAAATGGACAAGTTCAGCATCAGTTCAAGGGCATAGGATATAGACACAGTGGCGACCAAGACATATTATCAGTCAGTCACACCAGAAACACATCATGCAGGATGAATTTTAAGCGTGCTGCATTTTCTATATTTTTTTACTATATACATACAGTATATAAATATACAAACAGATGAATGCGGCAACAATTTTAAAGGAATAGTTCATCCAAAAAATATTTTTTTGCAGAAAATTTACTCACCCTCAGGCCATCCCAGATGTAAAGATGAAATCTTCACCAGAGCTGATTTGGATTTGAAGACATAAAAGTTGAGTGTTTGTAATAAACAAATCCATCAATAATGGCTAAAATACAAGCCCTCTATCTACCGTAGTCAACATCTGAAGTGCATCAGAAAAGTCGATCAAAGTTGTCCTAAGACAAGAACAGGTATTGTTTTGGTTTTAGGACAACTTTGATGAAAGGTTTTAATCCACTTCAAATGCTGACTACTGTACAATATTGCTTTCTCCATCCAGTGAAAAAGTCATCTTGTCTGAATCAGGAGAGAAATATGCACTAAACAAGCACCATTTACAAGCTGAAACAATCCAAAACTCTTCTAAACACATAAGTTGGTAGATTCTGATGTGAGAGGACAATAGGGGATGGACTTTTTCACTAGAGGAATCGTTATTATAGATCATAGACTTGCATTTTGGCAAGAAGCGTTAATTTATTAAGACTTGTGGGGCTTAATATAATGTAAATTAGGTGTCTTACTAAAATAGTAGAAAACCCATGAAAGATTTACATTATTTAAAAAAAAAAAAAAAAAAGGAGTGTCTATTTACACAAAGTGCAAATAGCCTGCCTTGTTGGCAGAGGCTATTTGCACTAACTCCGCCCACCAATGTGTGATTGGGCTAGTTAACATTACAAAAGACAGCTGTTAATGTTAACTCCAGTGGCGCAGATGGTAAAACAAGTGGCAAACTTTTTTTTCTCCTTTTTCAAATTTCATATCACATCAGAAAAGCACTTATGAGGGAAATAATCAAAAAGTTGAAAATCAAGTATCGGGTAGGGTTAGGCTAGGTGTAGGGAGGGATTTATTGTCCCAGTAAGGTGGCATCCATTTATTCATTTGAATTCAAATGAAAATTTACGCTCAATAAGTAATTATTGCATACTGTTTTATAATGTACTACAATAATGAGGTGGAGATAAGTGCCACTATTTGCAACAAGTAGTATACATAGCAGAAAATCCTGCTATTTTAACATAGTGTAAATAGAATCTATGACTATTTGCAGTGTAAATAACATATCACTAAAACTACTGATATTTTCACTTATTGTAAATGGAATCCATTGCTATTTGCATTTAGTATAAATAGCATCTATTGCTATGAAAATATGCTATTTCCACTTAATGTAAATATCATCTAAGTGCTATACTTAGTGTAAATAGCCTCTACCCCTATTTACACTCGCAAATAACCGCTGCCTTAAAAAATCGACATGCCATTATTTAAATTATTAAAAAAATGGTTGCACTTGGTGAGCTACTGGTGCTACCTATTGCTATTTTTACCGCAAAAAAAAAATCGGAAAATAAAATACTGATATGATGACCACAGCTACTGAAAGAGCTTATACAGTAGGTGGCAGCTGATATAAGCATAGGCTTAAACCAAATGCCGTACCATCAATTTTCCCCCACAAGGAGTCTAAACACACCTGGATATCGAGTGAAATCCAAGCTTTGGAACGTTTAGATCCTACTAAAAGACTCAAAGGCATCAAGGCTAAATTTGGAGAGAACAAAGACGTGGGTCTTTAGGGAGGTTTTTTCGTCCACAGGCATCTTTCCGTTATTTTCTCCTTTTCTTATTGCTAAGAAAGCAGTGAAGACTTACATCGCTTCTCTTATTGCCCTTTGACTGAAAATTACAACCAAAAGCCACATAATGTGGCATCGTATCAATTAGGGATGTCACAATTCTCAATATAATATCGAACCGTTTTTTACGACATCCACGGTTCAATACACGCTTGTGAACTACGGTTTTTCGGTTTTGCATTTAAATAACTTCCTTGTTTTATTTCTCTTGGAATTTGCTGTATGTGTATGTGTACCCGCAATTTCACGTGCTTGAAAAGAGGAAACGCTTCCAAGCTTATATTTGAAAAAGCAACACACGTAGAGCATCTTCCATTCTAATGACATGCAATGATAAGCCTTTCTAAACCTGTTGTTTAGAGTTATAAAAACAAAAGTTATAAAAAACTTGTTTTTAATTCACAACATCAGTCGAGTGTTTGAAATAACTTCCTCATGTGATCAGATGTGGATTCTTATCACAGAATGAGGCAGACAATAAAGTCTACACTCATATTCGATGTATGTCGATTAGCAATGGCTTATAAAAATACACGAGATGGCTTGAAGAACACAGACAAACCTTTATTATTGCAGTGTGTTTATTGTCCTTACATTTCATCATTCAAAATGTTTAACGTTATATCTTGTTTTTATTCAGTTACAGCAATAGCGATGACTTTATCCTTATTAGAGAAGCGAACCACAAACCGTGGTTAAAAACTGAGGTATGTATTGAACCGTGGATTAACTGTATTGTTGCATCCCTAGTATCAATATATATATATATTTCTGAGTTGTTTATTCCGAGTTGTGTTGCTGTAAAAAAAGCAACAGGTAGCGCCAGTAGTTCACCAAGTGCAACCATTTTACAACATCAAAATAATGGCGTCCCCCATGGTCTAAAATATGTATAAAACGATGTGGATTTTTTAAATAACATAAACCTTTAAAGGGTTTTTTTTTTTACTATATATTTCAGTAAAAGACATAATTTGTGTTATATTAAAGGAGTAGTTCACTTCCAGAACAAAAACTTACACATAATTTACTCACCCCCTTGTTAAAGATGTTTATGTCTTTTTTTCTTAAGTCGATAAGAAATTATGTTTCTTGAGGAAAACATTTCAGGAATTATCTCCATATAGTGGACTTCAATGGTGCTTGCGAGTTTGAACTTCCAAAATGCAGTTTAAATGCAGCTTCAGAGGGCTCTAAATGATCTCAGGCGAGGAAGAAGGGTCTTATCTAGCAAAATGATTGGTCATTTATTGACAATTTATATACTTTTTAACCTCAAAAAAGACATGAACATCTTGGATGACAAAGGGGTGAGTAAATTATCTGTAAATTTTTGTTCTAGAAGTGAACTAATCCTTTAAGCCATTCAAGTCTTACTCAGGAAAGTCAAAATGCCTTAATGATTTTTGGGTGAGCAATTTCTTTAAAGTAATATTAATATTGAAATCCTCTGTGGTCATTTTCACAGCCTTGACCAATCAGAATCAGCATTACAGTGAGTTGCATAATAAGTGTATCTTCATAATACGGTTTAGAATTTGGAGCAAAATGACCTATTAGGGCCGATTTACACTGAACATGTGTGATTTATGGCAGTGGAATAATGAATAATTAACAACGGGCTGTTGAATTATTAGAAGAAAATATATGGTGACATCAAATTCGCCCATATACGTGTGTGCGTACATTTAAATGTGTTTATTACCATAATAAAAGTAAATGATCTGCACCTATTCCGTTTTTACATTCAAGATAGACTATCATTTTCTTTCATTAATAAAAAAGAGCTGATATTGAGAGAAATAAAGTAGTCAGAACACGTTTCCAGCAGACTGGCACACTTGCAAATGACTAGTTTGCAACAAAGTGCACCAATTAGTGGATTTCTGATACTACAGGAGGAACATAAATTTACTATTTGCCACTGATTAGCTTGTTATAGATGTTAATGATGAATTAATATCCAGCTTTGTGCATTATGCTAGTGGGTTTTAGCATGAAGCTCTCCCAGGTGTTTTTGTCAGTTACTAAACAGTGGCATCTGATTTGAAAGTCTAATTGCACTGCGGATTTTATAGGGTCCCTCTACCTCTCCTTTCCTTTAAATCATCATGAATATTTTTTTAAAGAAAACAAACTTGCACTGGCACTAGCAAATGTAATAAAAAAATGAAAACATGCTCAATCTCTGTACGAACAGTGACTGTATAATTTTGACATGAACAACCTTACACCTTATTGAAACTTTTTATGACCTTTGGTCTGGTGATATAATGTTGAATCATGATTAGGCCATTTTTAGTTCTCAGCACTGTGCAGCGTGGGTGTGTAGGAGCCACTCGGCGTATCTATGTTTTCCGGAGCCACTCGCTCCAGTGCATTGGAATTGCTTTCCTAAGTCACCTGTGTATCTGCGCAGCCGTCTGAACTGTAAAAACCTGTTTATTTGAGGGCTGCACTCAGCTAGATTACATTTCTCCCTTTAGTTTCCTGAGCCCTATATCACCAAGCATACAAAAAATGTGTATTTTCTGTTGTTTTGTACAATATTCTGGATGCTGTGTTATTGGGTAATAAATGAACTTCTGCTACGCTGGGATCCTGGCCTGTAAACAAAACACACAAATTAACAAAACACACAAATTACATTCTATGATTGCAATGATTACATTATATTCTAAAAGTATTTAAATGAAATATAATTTTAGAAGCAATTAAAGTCCCCCGTAGTCAAAATTTTTATCCCTTAAAACTGATCTTTGATCATCAAAATGACATTTAAATGTTTTTTCTTGTGAAAATAATTTTCTCATCCCTTAAAACAGCTTGAATGTAACTCTACCCCCTTTGCCTCATTTACTATACGCGGATCTATGAATATGCAAATTAGCCCCGCCTCCACTCAGTCACACCAGCCAGAGCCCCGTGATCCACTAACTGAACTGTAGTAAACGCGAAATAATGGCGGAACACGGATAATGACCGATAAAACTATGTTTTTACTAGCAGACAACTACAGTGGATACTGTAACATTTGTTAAAGTTACTTACTTTAGGGCTGTGCCCTCAAAATCCCTTAAAGGCTGAATGCAGCCTAGTTTGTAATTCCAGTTCGCGGCCGCGAACAGTATGCGAGTGAAGTGCAGACGGCAATGCGGGAGAGGTGCGTCTGACTCCGGGCTACTTTTACACTGTTGCCGCGGGTTATTTTTCAAGTTGGCGGTTAGCGCCTAGCGGTTGTGTTCTATTAAATGCTCTATATGCTCTATTAAATGCTCTATTTAATGTTTGGTTTTGTGCTGAAAATCCTATTGCATGCTAATTATAGGAATCTATCCTTTGACGTGATTGGTTACTTATTTTGTGACGTAGCAAAAAGAAGCCCCCCCCCCTTGAGGCTGGGCCTGCATGTATGACAAAGAAATGTTTAACGATTTACTGCATTTTCCTACACGGAAATAACCTATATAAACATATATGTTTTAATGTAGGTTTTGATATAGGTTTTTAATATATGTGACATATATAAAATTGGCCGTTTTCCTATATTATATATAATATAGGAAAACGGCCAATTTTATATATGTCACATATATTAAAAACCTATATCAAAACCTACATTAAAACATATATGTTTATATAGGTTATTTCCGTGTGGGTAAATTCCATAACATGCCAATTACATGTGATACCAATTTCACGTGTTCGCACATAAGTTTTTTGCATTTTTTTTTTTAGTTAGTTCTTAGTTATTGCCTTGATAATAGAAAATATGAGCTAGGCATCATGTATGACAGTTGCCAAAGTGAGATATGAGCTAAAATGACCAGATCCTGCCATGAGCTATATAGGAGACATATCTTGTATGTACATATAGGGCTTTTTTGTGGATATAAAGAAGCAATACAGGAGACTTATATGGCCTGTATATGCACATATATGCACCTCAGTTTTGCCTATATGTGGCATATATACGCATATATGCAGCATGTATATTATCATATATGCGCATATATCCTCATATAGGTTCTTTCCATGTGGGTTAAGTAACGACAATATTAATTATATTCATTTTTATCTTGTGGGACTGTAAAAATGCCATGTCGCGTCAACAACCCATAGATAGATTTTCTCATTCATTTTACTTTACAATACCCCTTTGTTTATTTGGTTCACATTTTTAAACTTTATGTGTATTTACACTTTTAAATTAGATTTTGGAGCCCAGACCAGATTTTTGGACCCAGTTGTTGGTAAAATATCTTCAGTGCTGAATATGAATAAGCTTTGCTTGCATAACCACATACTCCTAATTCAATGCTAGTCTTTCCCGCAATATATGACATTTTCTTAAAATATTTATCCTACGTGCCAGTTCCAGTACCATTCGTTCTTCTACACGAGTATGTATATCCATTTGCTCTGGCTAAACGTGGCGACCCTACATGTGAGGAAGAGCAGCTATGCGTCTGTCTGGCAGTGTATTCAGTCTCATAAGTGACAGGATGAGGAACATTTCTCTAATGATGGCACTTTGGCACAGATCCCGGGCTCATATGGATGAAGTGGCCTCACTCACTCACTCTCTCATGCTTTCTGAGCCTGTACACTCCTGGTCCTTTTGATTTGTGACTCAATTAGCTTGCTTCTGTTCACAGCCATGTTCAGAGATGAATGATGACGCTAACATGCTAGCTTCTGCAATCTCTGTACGTTCCCACCCCCTTGTCGACAGCATCTGAAAAATGGGTGGAACATGTGATTTGTAATTATGAGAAACCTCCTGAAATAAAACGGAGGGGTAGCAGATATATAGCAGAGACGTTGCGGCGAGGTGGTTACCGCCATGTTAGCACGTCCTTCGGCAAGGTCCTTTGAGAATTAGTTCTTTCAACTTCACAAAAGTCTAATTAAGACTCCTCTGCAGACCAAATGAGCAAAGTCATTATGGAAAGTGATTATTTACCTTCAGTATCACTTCTGGCAGGTGTTTTATTGCTCAGGCTCAGACAGGTACTCTAGGCTAACGACCGTGACATTGACGTGACATTGATGCTAATACATTAGCACATCTCTGCCTGCTGCTGTAGCAACAGCCTTGTTTGGAATGAATACTGTGCATTTACAGATATTAATTCTCAATTTTTGACCTAATTCTGACGGTTTTCATGATACAGACACATTTTTGTGCACACATCTTGCAATATTAGCTTTGGAAGGAAAGGTTCAGCTAAAAATAAAAAAAAAACTACAGTACATTCAAACCTCTGTTATACCTTGAGACCACTGACACATTTACATTGTTCCAGACGGAGTTTTGACAGGCTGAGCTGCTGTCTTGCGCTTTGAGGCTTTGTAGTCTGGTAAACAAAACCTGTTAGCAGCAGTGTGTGTGTGTTTGTGTGAGGCTCCACTGCTTCACTGATGTCTGTTCACCCGTGTCTCGGGGCAGCGGCGGTGTAACCTTACTGATGACAGTCAGTGCAATGTGATGATGTGATTTCAAAGGACAGTCTCTCTCTTTCTCTCTCTCTCTCCCTCTTAGACACACACAAACAAGGGAGACGCCATTCATCTTTTAAATACTGCTGTACACAAAAAAATTGTGATTTTAATGTACATTATTATGTATAGTTAAAGATATGCATAAACATACAAAAATTACAAAAAAATCCTGTATTTTTTAATGAAAAAACATACAAGCATTCAAAGCTGCTGGCAGTCAAATGTCTTTTGATTGATGTACTTACTGAGGTTTTGTCATTTGTGAAAAGACACTACATCGTTAAAGGAGAACTTCACTTCCAGGACATCAATTCACAAATAATTTACTCACTTCCTTGTCATCCAAGATGTTCATATCTTTCTGTCTTCATTTGTGAAGAAATTATGGTTTTTGAGGTAAGCATTTCAGGATTTTTCTCCATATAATGGGCTTCATTGGATTTTTTACTTCCAAAATGTAGTTTAAATGCAGCTTTAAAGGGCTCTAAATGATCCCAGCTGAGGAAGAAGGGTCTTATCTAGCAAAACGATCGGTCAGTTTTTTTTGGAAAATATTTTTTTTTTATACTTCTTAAGCACAAAAGCTCTGGGATGCGCCTTCACGACGCTACGTACTATTGAATCACGTCGAAAGGTCATGCGGAACGTAGGTGGAACTACAGACCCAGTGTTTACAAAGTGAACGCGCAAAGACTAAGAAAGTGCAAGTAAGTTTGTAAATGCTGTTTACAAACAAAAAGGTACAACGATGTCCTCCTTTCAAGTTCTAGGAGAAAAAAAGATGGAGTTTTTCGCCATACTCAGTACACAGACGATGAACTTACATGTGATTCGTAGTAGTGATGGGAAGATTGGATCATTAAACTGACTCGGACCTTTGAGTCTCGTTCAGCAAATTGAAGGAAACTTTTTCGAGTTATTTAGTTCATTTTAGCAAAATATAATTAAAATGTTACGTGTTATTTCCCTAACACATCTACTGCTTACACAAATGTTGATCACACTACAAACAAGACAAAACTATAATGCTATAAGAAACAGAAAAGATTAATTCATTGTTTACCTGGGTCTTTCACCTCACCTCTTATCTGACAAGTTTTTGGGTGTGAGTCGTTCGTTCATCATGAAGACTCGAAACAGGTGAACTAACTCCAGTAAAGAACCTAATAGGATGTTGCGCATGCGTGACTGAACAAATCACTCCCCGGAACGACTCGTTCTTCCCTAGTCACATTAAAAATTCATTCAAAATGAAAGAATCATTCAAGACGGCCCATTACTAATTCATAGCATTGTGGACGCGCATCCCAGGGCCTGTGATACACAAGCTTTTGTGCTTAAAAAGTATACAAATTTTTATTTTTTAAAAAAAATGACAGATCGTTTCACTAGATAAGACCTTTTTTTCCTCGGCTGGGATCGTTTAGAGTCCTTTGAAGCTTCATTTAAACTACATTTTGGAAGTTCAAATTTGGGGCACAAATGAAGTCTATTACAATCCTGAAATGCTTTAACTTGTTACATGTAAAAAACAAACAAAACAAAAAAAAAAAAAACCATTAAAATAGTTTGTTACCCTGCTGCCTTAAAATTTTAAGGTAATTCCACTTAAATAAGTTTAGTTAACTTGAAATGTTAAGTTGTACTAAGTGACAACTTAGATATTTGAGTTGACTAAACAAAAATTTGCGTTGTTAAAACTTGTTACCCAGCTGCCTTATAATTTTAAGTTGAATCAAATCAATTATCTAAGTTGTCACTTAGTACAACTTAAAATTTCAAGTTGACTACATTTTTTTGAGTTGACTGAACTTAAAAATTTAGGGCAGCCGTTTAACAAATTATTTTAAGTTGACTCAACAAATTGTTTTTTTTTTTTACAGTGTAACTGCGTTACGTGATTTAATTACAAAATAAACGTAACTGTAAGCTGTGTGTAATTAAATTACAGTTACTTATGAAATAGTTAATAATTACAAAGTGGGTTACATCTAAATATTTCTTGTACCGTATTGACCCGAATATAAGATGTTTTTTTCTTGGAATACATTTGAAAAAAAAATGCAGTCGTCTTATATTCAGGGTCTAGATTTTGACATATTAATAATTTACCCACAACAATAGGTGATGCCAAATACACACAAAACCAGTGTGCCAAGAAATATGCAATGTGTGTCTCAATGTTAGAAAATCGTGAGTGAAAACAAAAGAAAACGAAAAGCGGCATGAGTCGTGACTGTCACGTTAGCCTGATGGAACCAAATTTCTTTTGTAAGTGATTTTAAAAGATAAGACAGTACCCAGATTTGAAGACTACAATAAGATTTCACTTCTACTATTAATGAAATGTTGGTAGGCTACTAAGAGATGGATAGCCTACTTGTTATATAATTCAGATAGGCTACCTATTATTTTTATGGTATATCAAAAAATTTATATTTTTAAATGTGATTGTTGGTACATTATACCAATATTTACCATATACTTTAAAAACAAAAATGCAATATGAAAATAATATAAGATTTTTTTTCCTCAATAAAACACAAGATTTGGTTTTAAAAAAGCCTTTTTCCAAAAGGTGTATCTTTAAAAGGTGGGGTCATTTTATAATCAGGGTCAATACCGTAATATTACTAATTTTCAGTATGATTTTAAAACTGTATTTAACTTCAGAACAATAATAAAAGAAAAAAAGATGTGCTAAAGTCTGATTTTGTGGTGGCTATACTTTAAAATTACATTATTAGTCTTAATTCAAAACTATAACTATAGTCTTAATTCAAGTGATGAAGGATTTTAAAAAAAGTTTGACAGTAATTCGTGTTGAGTTAGTTTAAATGTTTGAAAATTATTACCAGTTCATTACATTTATTAGAAATTTAGAAAAGTAATCAAAAAGTGATCAAATGTAATCAGTTATATTACTTTAATAAAGTATTTGAAACAATTACACTACTTGTTACTCTAATTATTATTTTAAAAAGAGTAACTTGTAATTTGTAACCTATTACATTTCCAAAGTAACCTTCCCAACACTGAGTGCACACTTATAATAAACAGAGTGTTATTGTCTGTTTTGGGTAAACTATCCATTTAACAGTAAAAACACATAGAAATGATATTGTTCGAATCACTTTCAAAATGATTTTTCCATCGTTTGAATGTGACTTGAAAGACAGCCCTGCTGAAAAAACAACAAAAACAATAGAAACCATCACAGTAATTCTAGTGGTTTCCACTACAAATACCATTACACTATTAACCATTAAGACTATTAAGATTGTTTCCTGTAGTGTGTTTGTTATTAGTGGTTTTGACAAGCCTCCAATAGAAGATGACAAATTAACAGTAGAGATCAAAAAGGATCATTACAGTTTCCATTTTTCAGCAGGTGGACCATAGAGTGCTGCAGGGTCAATGCATTTTTGTAGGCAAAATCCTAAAGTTGATGGGATTTCAATAATGCTCCTTCATGAGTTTTAAAGCCTTTACTTGTTTTTAAAAAGGCGGATGCTAACAGGTGGCTAAGTGGGACTACAGAGATTGTTGGGGACATATAACATCATCATGCAGAACAGGGTTGTGTTTCCCAAAGGCAACTATGGTGACAAGTTTAGTTGTTACCAATAGAGTTCAGTGGAGCTAACGCCCATGTTACCTAACAGTGCTTTTGGGAAACACACCCCAGGTCTACAGCCTCAGTGTGTTAATAATCATACTCTTGCAATCTATTCTAACTCAGACTTTGGTGGTTCTTGGTGTGAACAGGACTTTATGGAACTCGCCATCTTTGATATATATATTTAAAGTTATATTTTTGGGCTTTTGTTACTTTATTATTCATATAGTATTAGGTAGAGAGAGGGGAGCGGAATCAGCAAAGGACCTCAAGACGGTAATCGAACTCGGGTCGCCGTGAGCGCAGTTGTGCTGTATATGTCGGCGCACTAACCACAAAGCTATCGGTGCTGACAACATCTTTGATATTTACTTTTATCACTGTCACTGTGGTTACAGAGACTATTCACAGATATCTTCAGAACAGAAATGATACTTGACTTAAGTTATTCATCCATTCAGAGAGTATTTGAGCTGCTCCGGTAGGCTGTTAAATGAACGGGACAAATCGAGGGTCATGTCTGTGAGTCAATCCAAACACTGACTGTGTGAATCACAGAAGTGATACAGAGCAGGAATCAACCTCTGCTACCTCTTCATCATTAAATCTCTTGAAATCTGAGTGAGCATCAAGGATGGATTACGACTGAGGCCAATGGGGCTAATGCCCCGAGACCTGTGACCACGGACACCTTATACCTGGAAACAAAGCACTGCAGAGCTGTACAACTGATACTGAAAGAGAAATATTGCTTAAATGTGTGGCAGTAATTATTAAATACAATAGGTGATCAATTAGGAATTTAAGATGAATATAAATAGCAGTGTTACATAACATAATGAATAAAAAATATGCTTAGTTGCTCTCTCTGAAGCTTCAAATCCTGGTTGAATACAATTTGTAGTTTTAATTAACCAAGTAGTGTGGGCGCAATTAGTTGCGTTTCATTTTGCGATTTCGCTGACTTAATTAACTTGACCTGTACTCTTTGCTGCTATTGACTAAAATTCATTTCTGTGACACGAGCAGATGAGAAGCAGCAGAAGTGGGATGGGGCAGCCGACACGATAAGAGAAGTACAGCACAGAGACCTGCTTGGACAATTCCCTTTTATCAAGAAGGGCAGGTAGAACAATCCCATAAAACCACAATGAACAGTGTGTGTGTCTGTAAACTGTGTGCACCAAACGTTGTTACGTAGCTCTGCCAATGTAAAACGACATTTACATAAACCAATTTTAAAGTTAAACTTGCTAATTAAAGCTACAATTATGGGAAGGAATCATTAAGATATTGAGTAAAGTTGAAAATGCGATAAAAATTAGATTATAAGAACCAACTGTGAAATATAAAAAGGTAAGCCAATTAAAGATTCTAACTGCCTGTCAATGTCTTTACTGTTCATAAGCTGGAAAAAGTGTTTTAAAAGTGACTTCAACAATATTGTTCCTTTGAGTTTGTGTGGACTTCGCTATACCCAGAATTACAACACTTCTTAAAATATCGTCTTTGGCCTTTAAGGTCTTAAACTTACTCCCCTTTTAAAGGAAAGTTCGCCCAAAAATGAAAATTCTGTCATTAATTACTCACCCTATTGTCATTCCAAACCCATAAGACCTTCGTTCATCTTCGGAACACAAATTAAGATATTTTTCACGAAATATGAGTGCATTCTGACCCACAGCAATGCAACTGACATGTTCAAGACCTACACTTTTAAAAATAATGGTGCTTTAAAAGGTTCTTCACAGCGATGCCATAGAAGAACCATTTTTGGTTCCACAAAGAACCATTTAGTGAAAGATTCTTTAAAGAACCATCTCTTTTTTTACATTTTTATAATCTGAAGAACCTTCTTTTGCCACAAAGAACCTTTTGTGAAACAGAAAGTTTCTTTGGATTTTAAAGGTTCCTTAAGGAACCATTTAGACAAAAAATGTTCTTCTATGGCATCATGAAGCACCTTTATTTTTAAAAGTGTAGAAACATGAATGACACAGACGATGACAGAAGAGAAGAATTATTGAATAAAGTAATTATTTTTGTTTTCTTTGCGCACAAAAAGTATACTTGTAGCTTCATAAAATTATGTTTGAACCACAATGATGTCACATGAACTATTTTAACAAAGTCTTGAACGTGTCAGTTGCGTTGCTGTCTACACAGGGTCAGAAAGTGCTTGGATTTCATCAGAAATATCTTAATATGTGTTCCAAAGATAAAATGAAGGATCTTACAGGTTTGCAACCTCATGAGGGTGAGGAATTAATGACAGAATTTAAATTTTTGGGTGAACTATCCCTCTAAAAAAGCATGTTTTGTATATCCATTTTTTTTTAAGCACTGCATATTTTGGGCCATTGGACGACTGTGAACATGAGTGATGGTGAACAGACTTAGAAAAGGAAGGGCATGAACATATTAAACCGTGACCACTAAATTATTCCAAAATCTCTCCAAAAATGGTTGGTGTGTGGCCTATAATGAGAGAAGGAGAGAATGGAGGAAAGATAAACGACCGGCAATAGATAATTGCAGTGCCGCCTTGGTCTCGTTCATGCAGCAACTTGTGCATTCATTTGGCATTATGAGCGAGATTGAAAAAAGAAGACTATTAACGTAATGGATCAGAGTCGCAGAGGAGGGAAGGAATACAGATAGAAGGAAGAAAGGGGAAAAGAAGACACTGGAGGCAAGAGGGAATGGAAAAAAGGACAGAAGTCAAATCAAAGGGATAGTTCACCCAAAAATTTAAATCAGCCCATTATTTACTCACCCTTCAGGCATCCTAGGTGTATATGACTTCCTTCTTTCAGACAAATTCAGTCTGAGTTATATTAAATGTTATCCTGGCATTTCCAACACTCTAAAAAATGCTGGGTTAAAAACAACCCAACTTCTGGCAAACCAGCACTGGGTAAATATTGGACAGAACACATGCTGGGTTATTTTGACCCAGCTGGTTGGGTTAAATGTTTTTACCAAACATGATGGGTTATTTAGTTTAGAGTCAACTATTGTTTAAAAATTATTATATTGCTGGTTTAAAATGGACTGGAAAAACACACAGATTTATTAGAGGCAACAGCAATAATCAAAAGATATGGACAAACGGACATATGGACAAAATACAAGACAAATTAAATTTATTTTAGGAGCATAGTTTACAATATTACATACATTTAAACTCATTTAGCAAGCATTTTAGACATAAAAAATGTAACATTTAAAAGTAGAATTTTAATTTTAGTGTATTCAACCATTCTTTGTAATCGATTTTTACCAAAATAGCTATAATTCGCCGTTAATTTCAGACTGCGGCCTCGTGTTTTACTCGTAGCTGAAAGATGCCGTGACTGACTTCAAAATGCCCATAAACAAACAGTACTGACATTACAGAACATATTTTAAGATTAAACTCTGTACAATAATGAATAAAATCCATTTATTTTATGCAAGGCATTCCATCCTGCAAAACAGACAGCTGACTGACATCTCGTCCTTATGTTGCGTTGTGTAAAATAATACAATTTACAGAACAGTAAAGAGTTTAGAAATGACATAAAATGTATACAAACCTTTATTTCACTGAAGAAGTGCAAATTGGTGGCGCTGAGAGCTGCTACCTCCTGTAGAGGACTCAAAAAGTCTGTGCGCTGATTGACTTTAACTCAGCAGCTGGGTTGTTTCATCAGAGACAGGCTTAACCCAGCATTTGGGTTAAAAAAATAATCTAGCACCTGGGTAAAAATATTAAAAATAACCCAATAAAATGACCCAGCAGGCTGAACAGAGCATTTGGGTTAAAAAAACAACCCAGCATTTTTTTAGAGTGAAGCTTTAGAACGGCATAGACTGGTGTTTCTCTTTATCAGTCCAAAACAAGTCCAATAAAGTGCATCCACCCATAATAAAAAAGTGCCTCACATGACCCCGGGGGGTGAATAGAGGTCTCCTGTGGCGAACTGATGCATTTCTGAAAGAAAAATATCCATATTTAAAACATAAGAATCACTTTAATCTAGCCTGCGCCGATTGGTCATACACGGAAGCAGCTCCGGGAGGATGACGTAGGACATTGGCATTGCGCATGCACCGGTGAGTCTTGCACAAACCAACGTTTGTTTACAGAGGCAAAGGAAGCAAAGTTTCCTAACTTTAGCGAAAGAAACCCCACTGTTCTTATCGAAACCCTCTGACACTTTATCTTTACAATTCCTCGTTTTGTGCTTCTAATTCGTGACCATTGTTTTGTTTTGGTCTCTCCCCAGCTTGTCTGTGTTTGTCACTTCCGAGTGGTGCATGCACAACGCCGGCATCCTACATAATCTGTACTACCAGTTGGTGCAAGATAAATTTAAAGTGATTCTTACGTTTTAAATTTGGATTATTTTCCTTACAAAAATGCATCGATTTGCTACAGGAGGCCTTTATTCACCCCCCGGAGTCCTTTTTATTATGGATGGATGCACTTTATTGGACCTGTTTTGGACTTACGAAGTGAAACACCCGTCTATAACATTCTAAAGCTTGATAATACCAGGATAATTTTTAATATAACTCCAATTGGATTTGTCTGAAAAAAGGATGCCTGGAGGGTGAGTAAATAATGGGCTCATTTTCATTTTTGGGTTAACTATCCCTTTAAAACTATAGCTTTTCTGACATTCATGTGCCCAAATGTACCATTTGTTCCCTTAATTGAGTCAATTTATTTTTTTTTTAACCAAATTGTGCCTAAAAACAGCTTCAAGTTGCTTATTATTTGTGTGCAATAGCATGTTTCAGCTTTATAAAGTAAGATTTAATAAATAAAGTTTGGCAGTCTAGTCAAGAATGATGTATTATTGAATTGTAAATGAGGACATTCTGCTAGATAAATAACATTTAGGTTTTGAATGAATCTCTTACAGCTTTCCAGGTAAAAATATATGCTGAATCCATCAAATTTGTCGATGCACCAAGGCATAAATTCATGTGGATTGGGATTTCAATTCATTTTCCGGTCCATTCAACTCTTATTACCAAGACAAAACAATACCCCAAACCCTTTTTTTTTCAAAGTTATAGGCTTTATTTAACTGCCAAAATGTCAAGCATGTTTCTACATAAATAACAACCACGAGAATCAACGTACATGGCTACATGGAGCTGATGAAATCTCTGGATGTGACATCACAATGTACTTGGTCATTTGTGGAACAAAGACAGTGCAGCTCTTTTGTCTTAAAAAGAAATGAGGGGAAACCTGAACCGCTTGAAGATGGTTTTCGGCTAGCTACTGTGTTGTACGAGAATGTAGACCAACCTGCTATTTACAGAATGCAAGTAAAAGTCACTAAAAAACAAAACAGTCGGGGGAATAAGGAAAATACAGTCGATAAAAAGCTGTATGCATTTTAACAAAATATACAAAATCTAAAACTAAAACATGAAAACACATATGTAAGTACTGTAATTTGGGGGGAAAGCTCAATTCATGCAGCCCGTTGGCTGGCGTGTCAATGAAAATGCATAGACTTTGTCCATCGAGGAAATAATTCAACATCGTGAGCACACACTTGTGCTTCCTACTGACACTAAAAGATTCCTTAGTTCGTGCTCCTGTAGCATTGTGACTCTCTTAAATAAATGTTCCCCAGCTATATAACCCTTGCAATGCATAAATTATGTCTAACATCACACCACGCGACGCACCAGTTACTGAAAGCAGACTCTCAAAGCAGTGGCTGTGACTGCTGAGTCAACTAAAACTTGATTCTTTATGTGCCCTTGAAACTCTACAACCTCTCTTACTAAGATTATACAGGATCAGAACTGTCCCTAGGTATGTTATGGTTTCTAACAGACTCGTTCTCAGTTGTTCACTGATCTAACCAGTGTAGGTTTTAATTGGGGGTTCAACACAAAGACTTCACACAATTCTTGGTGTCGTCATTCTCACACCTGAAGATTTACAGTTGTCAAACTCATCATTACCGATATCTCAATATCCACAGTAGGTGACAGTTTCTCAGCACGATGCTGTTTTAATAAGCTAGATATGCCTCGGGGTCTGTGGGAGTTATAAACAGGTGAAATTTAAGTGTAGCTCTAGTTTTCACACTGCGTGTGGAAAAGCCGGGGAGGGTTTAATCCACAAGCTCAGGGGGAATAATTATGTTTACTTTCATTTTTTTTAGTTAGTCTTCCTTCAAGGCACTGGAAAGGATGGGCCGAATGTTTTTCGTATGTGTGTTTTAAGTGGAGATAAGGAAATACTAATCCTAAAATATGCCAAAATCACTTTTTCTGGATCTGTATCAGTTGAATCGATTTAATCAATTAGTCGGACAACTCTCACCTTCAAACAAAGTGATTCCTACTGACTTGCTAGATTGACGCCACCTAATATTTTTGGAGAAACTACTTATTAGCTATTTGACTCGAAAACATGGCTAGCTTATTGAAAACAAGCATTTTCCAAGTTCTCTTTTTTGAACAGTCAATTTAGTTTTAAGTTCCAAACTTGTTTTATTCTCAATGAATTAAACGGAGACCAAATTCAGTGCAACCTGTTTGTTTGTTTCCCTCTCAAGCCCCTTTAAACTGGCTTACGCCTCTCCCACCCACACCACAGTATTTCCCAAGGGAACGTCGGTGATCTCACAGTTGAGTTTATCCAGCCGCCCATCCAGTATAAACAGGGAGCTTTGAGACGGGGTCATGAGATACTGTCCGAACAGCCCGCTGCCAGTCATGACCCTGTTCTGGCGGTTCCAAGGCCACTGAGCAGCCGGCGTGGGCTGCTTTAGGCTCTTGATCATTTTGACGTTCCCGGTGCTGAGCTCCACAAAAAGAGCATCCGTCTGGCGGCCCGAGCTGCCGAACACGTTATACTGGTTAGCCTCTGTGAACGAGGGCATGAAGGCCAGATCGGACAGGTGCAGGTTGGTGTGAATGTCAAAGGGTTGGCCGATCTCGCCCCGCACGGAGACGTGCTGCAAGCGCATTAGCCCGTCACGGTCGTCCACGCTCACTAAATAGTGGCCATCGGGAGAGACATAAGGTGTGCCGCTCACATCCCCATTTGGACCGATGACACTGTCTGTTACGCTATCGATGATTAATTGTGGGCGCACCGCACCTGTTGAGTCTGGCCGACAGTTGACGAAGTAGTATCCGCCCAGGTGCGTGTAGGCGAGGGATTGTGGGATGCAATCATACTGCTGCAGACTAATGTTTTTCACATAGGACGTGGTTTCCAAATCGATCTTATGAAGAGCTGGTTCGTTCTTGTGGAGGATGATACCAAACCTATTAAAGAAATAATATGTGTTAGAAGGCTGTATCAGAAAACATTGCTTTTGTCATGTAAAACATTCATTCGACACAACTGTTTTATGTTTCTTTGTCAGAACAAGCTCACCAGGGTTTTGTGGCTTTCAGAATCAAATCATGCTTTTTAAATAAAGCCTTCTATATTCCAATTCAATCCTTTTGAACTGATGTAGAAAAAGGGATGTCGCATTGGATGCTGAATTTAAAAAAAGTAAGCATTTATATAATTGCTGTGCATACATAGTTTTTATTTTTTGTAAATAAGCCCTTTAGTATATGAAAACATGAGTTACTTTTATATTTATGATAATTAAAAAAAAACTGAAATACCAAAATAAGAGGGATCATACAAAATGCATGTTATTTTTTATTTAGATACATACACTCCTTAATACTGTGTTGTTGCCTGAATGATCCACAGATGTTTTTTTTTTTTGTTTAGTGAGTTTGTTCATGAGTCTTTTGTTTGCCCTGAACAGATAAACTGCCGGCTGTTCTTCAGAAAAATCCTTTAGGTCCTACAAATTCTTTGTTTTTTCAGCATTTTTGTGTATTTGAAATTGAACCTTTTCCAACAATGACTGTATGATTTTGAAATCCATCTTCTCACACTGAGGACAACTGAGGGACTCATATACAACTACTATAGAAGGTTCAAACACTCACTGATGCTCCAGAAGGAAACACGATGCATTAAGAGCTGGGGAGTGAAAACTTTTTGAATTTGAAGATCAGGGTAAATTTAACTTATTTTGTCTCCTGGGAAACATGTAAGTATCTTCTGTAGCTTCTGAAGGGAAGTACTAAGTAAAAAAAATATGATATTGAGGCAAAATAAGAAAAACGTACACATATTCAATCTGTTTAAAAGTTTACACCCCTTGCTCTAAATGCATTGTTTTTCTTCTGGAGCATCAGTGAGCATTTGAACCTTCTGTAATAGTTGCTTATAAGAGTCCCTAAGTTGTCCTCAGTGTGAAAAGATGGATCTCAAAATCATACAGCCATTTCTGTATAGGGTTTAAATAAACAAAAATGACAAAAACAAAGAATTTGTTGGACCTGGATGATTTTTTCTGAAGAACAGCTGGCAGTTTAACTGTTCAAGACAAACACGGGACTCATGAACAACTATCACAAAAAAAAAAAAAATAAATAAACACACACACACACACACAGCTGTGGATCATTCAGGTAACAACACAGTATAAAAAATCAAGTGTATGTAAACTTTTGAACGGGGTCATTTTTTTAATAAATGTAACTATTATTTTCTCTTGGATCTATAAGTAAATGTGTTTTATCATATTCAAAAATCATATTCAGGTCAGTACTAAATAAAAAATAACATGTATTTTGTATGATTCCTCTTATTTTAGTAAAATGATTAACATTTTGCAGATTCTGCAAGGTGTATATAAACTTTTGACTTTAAATGTATAATCAATTAACTTTTGTCAATAGTTATTCTTATACATTTTGCAATACATCATTTTATATACATTTTAATGTATACAAAATATTTGTCATAAAACATTGCGGTGGAGACAGTGCAGTACTCTATTGACATCTATATTTTTGATTATTGCATTGTCTGATCTTCTGGGGAAAACATACTCTAGCAAGCATAAATAGGCATAATTAGTCAAACTAAAGATGAAATCATTTTTGTTAAAAAATTAGTCACATAACTGTTGAATTTCCTTGCAAACTGCAAATCAATAAAATTCAACACTCTCTGGGCCATTTCAACTTATGAATTGAAAGAAAGCCAGTCCACAAATTCTGACTTTTGCCCAACCCTGAAGCTCTGTAATTTTTAAGGTTTGGTATTGTTGAAATAAAAGCACCAATACCAAGTTAAAGTGTCCCTTGAACTGGATCTAACTCCAATGCGCACTTGAGTAATGTTGCCCAGAGGGCACTGCGCTTGCAATTAATGAAGTGTAAGTTGCTTTGGATAAGAAGTAGCTGCCACACCGAAAGTAACAAACAAAGCTTCTGAGTGAATAAACCCAGAGTGCAGGTTCAAGTCTAATGAGGAAGATCCAAAAGCTTTAAGTGAGAGAAAAAATTCAATGTCACATCTCTGTTCATCAGTCCGTGCTAAATATCCTCTACCAGATGTCTGGTTTCATAATTGATTTCAATTAAAAAATTAATCATCCACACTTTGTCTTATCCACTGAGAACTCCAAAGAGCCCAATTATTGGCTATAAAAAAATTCTCAGAAGAACCAAGAACAAATGAAGTTGGTGAGTGAAATAAAGGATCTGACAAAGCTCAATTAAATCTGCATGCTCTCCAATCAATTCTAGCACAGACTTCAAACCCTGACATCCATCTTCTTTTATGCACTCGAGAATGTGGCCACTGTCGACGTCTGGCCAAAAGGCCACGTCTGCCGTGGACCGATGGGACAGATTATCACCGCCCGTGATGAGCTTCATCAATTGGCAGCCGGTGTCCGTCTATTAGCTACAGGCCAGGCTGTTCTGGCCGTGACGATATGCTCGGGGCTTAATTTCTAAATTATGAGGTCCCGGAAGAAGGCCTGGCGACGGATCCGGCAACTGGGAGGCGAAATCATGGAATATGAATGTAAATGTGTGTTCAATACCCAGTCAGGCAATTGTAAATAGGATTATTTTGCTAGCAAGAAAAATTCCCTCCTGCTGAGTTAATAAAATAGGCTCTCTGTCTGTGTTAAGGGTCAAACTGACCTCAAACTACATCAAAATTAAAAAATTTGAAATAATATGAACAATCAATAAACATGTTATTATACAATATGAGGAATTTCAAGAAACATTAGCTTATATTAATAATCAGATTTTTAAAATATCATAATGAGACGACGCTTGTTCGACCCAAATTTTATTAGTCGCTTAGTCGCAGGAATAAATAAATAAATTACTGTTACTGCATAACAGATGGAGGCGCCAGTGTGGTCACTTGCTCTTAAAATAATCATATAGAAAAAGAGTAATACATTTTTCGAATCTGTAAAGACTTTACTTTTATTTGTATGCACTCACAATAACAACAAAACATTGCGCTTTTGTAAAATAATGAAAGCAGATAGGATGCGCTTTCTACCATATCGGTCTCTGTGAACTTAAATTAAGAGTTAACCGAAACTCTGTGAATAATTGCCTTATACGGACATTAAAAATATATCTATAGAGAGCGAAAAAACAAGTTTGCAAGTTCGCTGACTTCATCTCTTAAGACGAAAACAAAGAAAGCACTATTATAACAATAAATTATGAAAATGTTAATGCAGCCTCCTTACTGTTTTTCCGTGACACATTCATAATCATTACTTCTGCCGGTGTGCTCTGGCAGACTGTATTTTTATTAACATCAACAAAGAATCATAAATAATGTAATATTACATAATTTATATCAAAGTCTTCAAAATTCAATTAAGGATCAAACTGATCTCAAATAATATATTTCATTTTATAATATTTGAAAAGCTTTCTTTTTTATACTCTACTCTCTCATTTTTTTTTTTTTATTTTTTTTTACACTTGACTTTCTGTGTTTCAAAATGTTACATTTTGATGAATTGAAAGCACTGAGGGGAGCAATTTTGGTATACACTTTCCAAATCACATGTACGTGCCAAAAACAATGCTAATTTATCACCCTAAATGTGTAAAAGTAACAAAAAATTTCAAGAAAAAAAAAAAAACATAGTTTATGCAGTGTTTCTGCCCTGCTTTGAGCAATTTTGAGATCTTGCACCAAAGTTTCTTCTGCATCAAAACATATTCACTGCTGAAACTTTGCAAACATTTATGATGCTAAGGAAAAATTTTGATAAAAAAATAGTTGTTTACATGAGGAATAATAGTCTTATGTGATACCAACCCAGTGTTTACAAAGCGAACGCTCAAAGAAAGTCAAACAGCCTTAACCAAAGAAAAAAAGGTAAAACAACAATGTCGGACGATTTTGAAGTTGGAGGAGAAAATGAAATTTTTTGCCCTATACCCTACCTTTTTGAACTGAAGTACACAGAGGAAGAACTAACCGTGCGTGACCTTTCCAACGTGATTACATAAGGTGTGAAGTCATAGATGTGTATCACTAGTGAACATTTGTGGTTAAAAAGTACATAAATGTTCATTTATTTTAGAAAACGACAGATTGTTTTGCCAGGTAAGACACTTATTCCTTGGCTGGGATTGTATAGAGCCCTTTGAAGCTGCATTTAAACTGCAAATTGGACCTTCAACCCATTGGCCAGCCACCATTAAAGTCCACTATATGGAGAAAAATCCTGGAATATTTTCCTCAAAAAGTTTCATTTCTTTTTGACTGAAAAAAGGACATCTTGGATGACATTAACTGTTAGTATCAGGAAAGTTTAATTCATGAGCGAACTAATCATTTAAATGCATTAATATACACGTATTGACATATTCGCATGAAATTTGAAGTTATACACAGCAGCCCATACATTGCATACCTTGGAATTTTGGTGGTAAATCCAATGCAACAAAAACATGAATTAAACAATAAAGATGGTTGCCGATAGTACTCACAAACACATCAATGATACAAACAAAACACATTTCAGACACAAGAATTCAGCAGGGTGTAATTGAACTTGGCTATGAAAACGAAAAAAAAAAAATCCTTGGTATGCTTTAAAAAAAAGAGAGCTATGGGGGTCGATACAGTGCTTTTAGAATAAGCTTTCAGCTTTGTTAAACAGATATATGTTTGATGCATCCCGTGAGGAACATGCATCACTCAATAATGATTACAAACCGTTTTTTTAGCGCTATATATAAAACATTTTTACGGAGGCATGTGATGATGTATTCCTTGGTACACCAGAAAAGACACAAGAGTCACACACATCTGTTTGAGTGTGTGCACACAGCTCTGCTGCTGATTTCATTACTCTATAAAGTCACTTGCATCTACCCATGCAGTCAATATACTGTAGAGGACAGCTCTGTAATTTGATAATAAAAGACAAAACAAACAGGTGTTTTGTAGCATTGTGTATACGTTGTGCTTTCGGCGAGTTTGTTTATGCACTGTAGGGCAATTAATTCTTGTTGTAAATCAATGCTGTTTCCCAACAGAACCTTAGGCATTCCAAACAACCTTTCTTATGAACAAACAAAACACATTTACTCCTTCATTGCAACACTTGCATTTACAAACTCCTTCTTTCAGACCTGGAAAATATGTAATTAGCAATAGCAAAGAGATTACTGTACAATTAAAAGAAAAGAAATAAATAAAGATATGTATTTTTTTCTGTTGACATGTAAACATATTTGCCCACAGGCTGGTTGTGGATAAAAGCATGACAGAAAGTCAATGAATGCTGTGAATGGGACTCCTGTAGGCTGTTATTTTCCCAGTGTGAAGGTGTGTAAATGCTGAAATAATTTGACAACCTGACTAAAATGTCATATGCAGTCTCTCCCCTGGACAAATCCCTCCTCAACAGTTCACTGCCACAGGTGAAGTCAAAACATATGAGGCATTTCAAATGAGAAATGAATGAAGTAATTATTGGATCACGGATCACCAAACATTCCTCCTTACAACAGTGTTTTGTACAAATGACAGCGGTGCTGTTTACCAGTCACAGATCTTACGATGTCAGCACATTACCAAAATCAATATGCTCCTGAGGATTAATTCTTATAAATTTACAAAGCACACTGAGTGCTCTGGTTGATTTATTTATTATTCTAGGGTATTCATGCGTAAAGTGTGGTCCTGTTATGCGTTTCTGGTTAGATAAACACTGATATGTCCAGCATCATGTACATATCAAGACTGTTTAGCTTGAGATGGTGGCAAATTCAGTTCTTTAGTTTTCAGAAGATTTGTATATTTTTGTTGTTTCTGATGCTGCCAATAATTGTATACAATCATGGCCAAAAATAGCAGCACCCTTGCAATTCTGTCATAAAATGCAACCCTTCTCTCATAAAATTGTTGCAGTTGCAAATGTTTTAGTACTCACATGTTTCTTTCTTTCTTTTTTTTGCATTGGAACAACACAAAAAAACAGAGAAGAAAAGTCAAATCTGATACAATTCCTCACAGAACCCAAAAAATGCACTGGACAAAATTATGGGCACCCTTAACGTAATATTTGGTAGCACCTCCTTTGGAAAAAATAACTGAAATCAGTCGCTTCCTGTAACCATGAATGAGTTTCTTACAACTCTCTACTGGAATTTTGGACCACTCTTCTTTTGCAAACTGCTCCAGGTCATTCAGATTTGAAGGATGCCTTCTCCCAACTGCTGTTTTGAGATCTCTCCACAGGTGTTCTATGGGATTCAGATCCGGACTCATTGCTGGCCATTTCAGAACTCTCCAGCGCTTTGTTTGTAACCATTTGTGAGTGCTTTTTGAAGTGTGTTTCCAGTCATTGTCCTGCTGGAAGACCCATGACCTCTGATGGAGAAGCAGCTTTCTGACACTGGCCACTACGCTGCGCCTCAAAATTCTTTGGTAATCATCAGATTTCATGATATCATTCACACAGTCAAGGCATCCAGTGCCAGAAGCAGCAAAGCAACCCCAAAAAATCTTTAAACCTCCACCATGTTTGACTGTAGGGACTGTGTTCTTTTCTTTGAAGGCCTCATTTCTTTTTCTGTAAACAGTGCCATGATGTCCTTTACCAAAAAGCTCTACTTTTGTCTCATCTATCCACAGTGCATTCACCCAGAAGGATTGTGGTTTTGTCACATAAGTTTTGGCAAACTCCAGTCTTGCTTTTTTATGCCTTTGTGTCAGCAGTGGTGTCCTCCTGGGTCTCCTACCATAGCGTCTCTTTACATTCAGATGGCTATGTATAGTGCGAGCTGACGCTGTTGTACCCTGTGTCTGCAGATCAGCTTGAATTTGTTTGAAAGTTAATCAGGGCTCTTTATCCGCCATTCGAACAATCCTTTGTTGTAATTCTTCATTCATTTTGCTCTTTCGTCCACGTCCAGGGAGGTTAGCTACAGTGCCATGGGCTGTAAACCTCTTGATGATATTGCACAAAGTGGACACAGGAACATTAAGATCTCTGGAGATGGACTTGTAGCCTTGAGATTGTCCATGATTTTCCACATTTTTTTTTCTCAAATCCACAGACAACTCTTTACACTTCTTTCTTTTCTCCATGCTCAGTGTGACACACAACACAAAGGTTGAGTCAACTTTTCTCCATTTTAACTGGTTGCAAGTGTGATTACTATATTGCCCACACCTGTTACTTGCCACGTGTGTTTAAATATAAATTACAGGAGCATCACATGCTTAAAAAGCAATTATTTCTTACGATTTTGACAAGGTGCCAATAATTTTGTTATATCCAGTCCATTATTGAGTTCTGTGTGAAATTTTATCCAGTTTGACTTTTCTTCTCTTTTTTTTGTGTTGTTGCAGTGCAAACAAAAACAATAAGCACGTGAATACCAAAAAATGTGCAATTTTCTGAGAGAAGTGTTGCATTTTCTGACAGAATTGCAAGGGTGCCGATAGTTTTGGCTGTGACTGTATGTTCACTTAACATACAAATACCTTTGAGATGCAGCATGTCTGGTCTTAATCTTCGAGTCTGTTTCCTTATATAATCAGTCTCTCAATCTTTATCTTATTCCCTTTAGATCAATGACGTCATTCCTCGAGCATCTTACATAACAGCGTTTACAAAGAAACACAACGTCTCTGTCCAAAAGCTAATGTCATGTGCAAAATCCAAAGTCTTGCCAGGCCAAGATCAGAGGGCTGTAATACTTTACACTGGAGTTAACCTCTATTTCAGTATAAAGCGCTGATGTTGCACTCTGTTGACTCGGAGCACTGAAACACATTACTCCATCAGAGAGCGGACAGAACCGCTAAATGTCACCAGCCTACTGGGGCAGAGCGCCAAAAAAAAGTGTGCATGCCCTCAACTGAATGTCCTGCAGTTTATTCAAGAAAAACGAGACTGACACGTACTGAACTCCAGTGACAGGAACCGAATTGTGGTGCGGCACGTATCAACTAGTAAATATTAGGGTGAAAGCAAACAGCTGGGTTCAGTGACTCGTCTATGAGGAGAGTGTGTATTTTGTTAGTGTGTGTGTGTGGCATGCGCATAAGCCGTATTATCTCAGGCCTCGGAAGGACTGAAAATTAAACTGGTCTTTGTGCAGTACGCTGTATCCTCCAGATGAACTCTCTATTGTGGGACTAAGATCATGTCTTTTAACAAAAGCTAGTCAATAGCTGTGCTGAGGATTTGTAATTGAACTGCAATAGTACATGTTTATTCTCTAACACATTTACATAGCCACTACACTGATACAAACTCTTTCTGACTTTTTTCTCAGAATTGTGAGACAGAAACTTGCAATTGTGAGTTATAAAGTCAGAACTGCATGATATAAACTTACAATTGCAAGAAATACAGAGATGAACTTGAAATTTTGACTTTTCATCTCGCAATTCTCAGAATTGTGAGATATAAACTTGCAATTGTGAGTTATAAACTCCAATTTTGATATTCTCAGAATTGCAAAGTTTATATCTCACAATTCTTACTCAATACTTCGCAATTGTTTGTTGTAAAGATAGAATTGAGATATAAATTCGCAATTCTGAGAAAAAGTCAGAATTGTGAGTTTATATCTCGCATTTCTGACTTTATTTCGCAGAAAATATTTCTCATAGTTTATTTTTCAGAATTGCGAGTTATTTTAAGGCATTATAGATGTGCTAGTGACATAAAAGCTATTGAAATAAGTGAATCAAAGCTCCCATAAAACTTAAATAGAAGGGAAAATCAGATTTCTGAGAAATACCATTCATTTTCTTCATAGGGGTATTGATTTTTAACAATAACTTACAAACAGGTAAAGACAGACTTATTGTAAGCTACAAGGCTGTTGATCAATGGTATATGCTTAAATTAAATCCACATCTTATATCCCTGTATTAAAGGATTAGTTCACGTCTGAATTAAAATGTCCTGATAATTTACTCACTCCCATCCAAGATGTTCATGTCTGTCTTTATTCAGTCGAAAAAGAAATTAAGGTTTTTGAGGAAAAAATTATTAAGATTTTTCTCCACATAGTGGACTTCAGTAGTGGCCAATGGGTTGAAAGTCCAAATTGCAGTTTCAATGCAGCTTCAAAGGACACGATCCCAGGTAAGGAATAAGGGTCTTACCTAGCGAAACAATCTGTTTTTTTCTAAATTTATAATTTTTAATTGAATTCTTTTTTTTTTTTAATGACTGATCGTTTTCACTAGACAAGACCCTTATTCCTCGGCTGGGATCGCGTAGAGCCCTTTGAAGCTGCATTGAAACCTCAGTTTGAACCTTTAACCTGTTGGCCACCATTTAAGTCCACTATATAATTTCTATATAAGACATGAACATCTTGGATGACATAAGGGTGAGTAAATTATCAGGAAATATCTGCATATAAGAAATATAAGTACAGTCTTGTACTTTTGTCTTTTTGTCCGATTTTCATATACTTCTCTACTTCAAATTGCTTGTAATGTTGTGATTCACCTTGCAACTGGTAGGTTTGGCACAAAAAACACTTCTGGAACCAAGGCTGCTGAGAAAGTGGGCTGGCACTGTTGCAATCTATAGAGCATTCTCACTCAGGATGCTACGTACGTAGGCAGCAAACAGCAAGATTTTGGAACAGAGCATAAGACATCTTTACGACCATCACATTTGTAATTTTTATGTGAACATTTTGGATTGTTTGCCACTCTTGTCTTCAGCAGTGTGACTTGCTCTCTCAACGAAGAGAACAAGTAAATCTCTCTAGTGTTTGGAATTGAGTCATTATTTTTTTTTGTATTAGCACGACATGATAGCATAAGTAAACATCCATCTGCCAGCAGGGGACAATAAGAGGATCAGGGCATGCTCAGTAATCTTCAACTCAGATTTTAATCAATTCAAATGAGATTTCCATATCCACGCAACATCTCCTGGTCTGTTTATTCAGGGTTTAGACTCACATTTCCCCCTCGACTACCTCTAAATCTACTTTCTCATGTGAGTGACTATGAATGCGCAAAATGGTTTATTAAGATCTAAATGTCAGTCCACAAATGCAATTTACACACTATCCAGAACTAGAACTGTTTTCTCTGGAGTTCTAATCACATTCAGTACGTGTCCATACATCGCTCATACAGCATATATACTGTATATATATGGTGGGAGTCTTTCTCTCTTTTACCTGATGTGGTTGATGGTAAGGCTTATGGGAGGAATGAAGAAATCCTCCACCCTGTCAAAACGATGGCCAACTGGCTGTGTGTGGATGGTGTGGTGGGACGTGCTTCCACTGGCTTGGCTGATCACCTGATGTATGGAAGAGTCACAATAGGAACATGAGCGATGCAATTTCATTTTGGGCTTTCATGTACAGAAACACACACAAGAGGGAGATTTGTGAAAGTGTATGATAACACTAAGTCAGATTTCCCCTTGTACTCAATGTATTCTGTCTGTGATTAACCAAAGCTATGCATTATGGGGGATGAGACTGTCCCAATTATGCGATGTAGAACCCCACTGAGACCCCTCGCTATGCTGTTCAATTTTACATCACTTGGGAATGCTCTAAAAATGTCAACTAAAATCATCAAAACACACACTCAGCGGGGCCAACTCATATACTTGAATAATCAGATGAGAGAAGTAGTTAGGCAGAACATCCCAGTACTCTTGTTGAAGAGGCATCAGGTGGTGATTAGCACTCGGTGATGAATCTGGAGTGATTTGACTTACCTGGAGGGTTGGAAAGTTTTTCTCGAGATCTCCCCAGCTCAGGATCCACACCTGGTCATGGGACTTGTCATAGTGGAGCTTTACTGGAACTCGGTCGGTGCTCACAGTCTGTTGACAACAACAGATTAATGGTTTCCATTTGCTCAGATAATGTAGTTACACTTAAAAACGGAAAATGTACTTCAGCAAGGTTGCAATAAATTGAAAAAGAGACAGTATAGACTTTTACTTTAATCAAACTGAAACTAAAACCTTCTATTAATCACAGAATCCTGAAAAAAAATGTTTTACACAAAAATATTATGCAGCACAACCATTTTCAACATTGATAATATTAATAATAAATGTTACTTAAGCCCCAATTTAGCATATTATGATAATTACTGAAAGATCATGTAATTGCTGAAAATTCAGATTTGCCATAACAGGAATAAATTACTATTATTAAATACATTAAAATAGAAAACATTCATTTTAAATCACAAAAATATTTCACAAATACTATCTTATAGCCTTAGTGAGCATATGAGACTTCTTTTAAAACATAAAAAATATATACAGGTATATTCATATGTACACATTTACTCATATAATATACATTTTCATAGTCAGTTCACTTTTTTTTGCTGCTGAATAAAAGATAAAAAAAGGTTATTGTGACTTTTTATCTCATAATTCTGACATTTTTTCACAGAACTGCGAGATAATTCGATAATTTAATAACTCGTAATTCTGAAGTCAGACTTGAAATGAAGTCAGAATTGAAGTCAGACTTTTTCTCAAAATTGTGTTATAAACTTATAATTGCGAGTTATAAAATCAGAATTGCAAGATATAAAGTCACAATTCTGACTCTTTCTCAAAATTTTGATATAAACTCACAATTCCGAGAAATAAAGTCAGAATTGTGAGATAAACACCTCACAATTCTGACTTTTTCCACAAATGCAGTTGTATCTAGCAATTCTGACTTTTTTTAATGCAATTCTTAGAATTTTTATTCTCAGAATTATGGTATAAACTTACAATAAATAAGAAAATTACAAGATAAAAAGTCGCAATTCTGATTTTTTCTCGCAAATGCAAGGTTTTATCTCGCAATTCTGACATTTTTTCTTGTAATTCTGACTTTTTTCTCAGAATTGTGAGATGTCAAGTCAAATTTTGAGGGAAAAAGACTGATATGTTAGAATTGCAAATTTATATCTCACAGTTCTGACTTAACTTGCAAATGTGTGTTGGAATAGCGAGATATAAACTTCTAGTTCTGAGAATTTTTTTCTGAGTTTGATTGTGAGATTTTTCTCAGAATTATGCTTTTATATCTCACAATTCTGAAAAAAAGGTCAGAATTGCAAAAGTCGTAATTACCTTTTTTATGATTATTATAATTTTATTTTATGATTATTATTATTATTATTATTTTTTTTTTTCAGTGGTGGAAAAGGGCTTCCATAGTTCACTTATAAATGGCATACAATCCAAATAGAAAGATGCCACAAGGTATTCATCATTAAGTGGAGTAAAATTTTAGAATTATCTCATGCTAGGCACAACTAAGACAGACGCTTCAGCATTTTTGGCTCTGGTCAGAACAGTGTCTTTGAAAAATGGATCAATTTTCCACATTGTTTGCTTCTCAACCGTCCCTGTGAGAATTCACTGAAATCATTGGAACTCATTATGTTAATTCATGAAGCAGATTCCCACCCATGCTTTTTAACATTCTACAAAAATCACAATAAAAGTTTACAAGTCCACCAAAGCAACTATCCGTGACAGAAAGAACACGTGTCGCTTCCAAAAGCACAGCTGTATGTGTTTTTTTGCACATGGAGAGTTTGGTTATGGGTGTGCATTTTAAATGGAGTGCTGACAGTAACAATAGCTCAGCCCGTTTGTAATAATAGCTTTGCATCCATATCCATTCTCTGTCACCTGGCTTGAGATATTCCACTGGGAAACAAATGATTCATTTTGTACAGTGATAGCCTTACTGTGCAATTTTCACACCTCATTGTGCTTACATGGATGCGCACGAATATGAAAAAAATGTTCATTTGCACATTGAGCGTTGCAAAAATGATTACACTCGCTTTCTCAGTGGGACGGACATTTCTTTTTTCTTCAGAATGTCTCTAACTTCAGATAAGTGTATTCATCTGATGCTGCATTTGCTGTTAAGTCCTCCACAATGTGAGCATTTGCACAGCTTGTTTCGACAACAGACGGCATTAAAAGAAAAGAAGAGAGAACTAGTGTTTGTGTGTAGCTATGATGGAGGAGGACGATTGTTGTCTTCAGCATCAATCTCCATGTGTGCAATAATCTGTGGGAGCAGATGTGCACGTTGAATTTTTAGCCCAGCACATCCCTCCCTCCTTACGAGGATTAGACTAAATATTAGAAACTCTTCAGTACAGAATTCTCACCACTATCTTTAGCAGTTGTGTACAAAGAAAAAAAGGTTTGATGAACTTCTGAACCCTCAGACTCAAACTATCCTTAGACAAATATTCGATTCTTCTTTATGTTTCTCAGTTTCTAAAAGATCAGGTGGCTAATTAGCACTTGCTAATCTGAGGTAATGAGAACCAAACTCCCAGGTGATTAAATGATCCCAAATGTGACCCTTGCCAGCACATTATGAGGCATCATGGAATACCCAAGTGAGGCCTGGCATGGAGAAGTTTTGCTGGCACTCATCTGGACATACACTCTGAAACAAAGCCACTTATCAGTCTGAATCATCAGCCGCTTCCTCCAACTCATTTCTACATTAGATACAGAACAACCTAAAGCCAAACAATCCAGATGACAAATTACTAAAAGTCACAGACAGTCTCTATTTCTCAACAATTAAATTAATAATTCACTCAAAAATTAAAGTTCTGCCATCATTTACTCACTCACATGTTTTTTCAGTCCTGACTGACTTTCTTTTGTCTATGTAACACAAAAAGTTTCATAGTTTCTCATGTTGAAGTCAAACATTTTTTAAATATTCATATTTAGTGCTATTTTTCGTAGTTTTAGTAATTTCAGTACTTGAACTTCAATGTAGTTTCCAGCAACATCTTTTTATTTAGTTTTAATTTAACAGTCACAACACTGCCTAGTTCCCTAGTGTATTCATAAGAAAGTTACCAATGTTTTATTGACAAATGTTTTATTAACAAAACTTTGTTTTGAGTAATATCTTTTCAACAATTCAGTCAACATTTTGCGTGCTGGTTTGGAACTACTTCAGGGAATTACTCAAACAACAGATTATCGAGTGCTCGTGGCAGAAAAAAATGGCTTAGACGTTGTGGAAATGAAGAATAAACATGTTAAATAAACATTAAAATATGCAAACTAGAACTACAATTTGAAGATTATGAATTATGCTGTAAACATGGCACATTAAATATATTAAAAGATTAGTTCCCTCATGAATTAAAATATCCTGATAATTTACTCACCCCAAATCTTTTTTTCTTCAGTTGAAAAGAAATTAAGGTTTTTGAAGAAACATTCCAGGATTTTTCTCCATATAGTGGACTTCACTGGGGATCAGTGGGTTGAAGGTCCAAACTGCAGTTTCAGTGCAGCTTCAAAGGGCTCTACATGATCCCAGCTGAGGAATAAGTGTCTTATCTAGTGAAAAGATTGGTCATTTTCTAAAAAAAAAAATTTAATTCATATACTTTTTAACCACAAATGCTCATCTAGCTCTGCAGTGTGCATCTACGATTTCATGCACTACACAAGCACGTTAGAAAGGTCACACGTGGTTAGTTCTTCTGTGTACTGCTGTTCAAAAAGGTAAGGTAGGGTGAAAAACTCTCATTTTCTCCTCCTACTTCAAAATTGTCCATAACATCGTTTTACCTTTTGTTTGACTTTCTTTGTACATTCACTTTGTAATCATTGGTTTGGTACTTCCACCGACCTCATGCGTGACCTTCCAATGTGATTACGTAACATGTGAAGTAATGGCAGCAAGACGAGCGTTTGTGGGAAACTGCAATTTGGACCTTCAACGCGTTGATCCCCATTGCAGTCCACTATACGGAGAAAAATCCTGGAATGTTTTCCTCAACTTAATTTCTTTTCCACTGAAGAACGAAAGACACGAACGTCTCAGATGACATGGGGGTGAGTAAATTATCAGGATATTTTACTTCAGGAGTGACCTTATCCTTTAAAATGCAGCATTATTTAAATCTGATGGTGTGTCGGTGGTATGTTCACGAGGATAACGTTTTAGTTACTGAATCGTTGGCTTACCTGAACAGCTTTTTGGGATTGGATGTCTACAATGAGCAACCTGTACAGCAAAGGCTGTGTGGCGTAAATGAACTTGTCCTTCACATTGACGGCTGACGTCCACATACATTTCTGATCCTTCTCTCCCTCCACTTGTGGACAGACCTCCTCCTTCAGGAATGAGATACAAAAAAAGGATCATTAAAACTGTCTACACATAGAAATATTAAGGATTATTAGACTGAATGCATTTCAAAAGTGGCTCTTCACTTAAAAGGAAACTATGAAGAACACTTCTGAGTTGAAGGTCAACAATGCTACTAACATTTTTCTATGAAACCTCAAAAATAAATTAGTTCTTTAGAGCAAATTAAACTATATAACTATACAAGCCAACAGCAATAAGCGTCTGCCTCAGAGCAAGGGACCTTGTGGATGTGGACTGTTAGTGGGCAGAAGTGTCATCATAGAGACAAACTCTGTCAAAATGTGAATGGCTGTCAACCCTGAGGCTGAATGTGCTGTGGTTAAAGAGGTGAGAGCCGCCTGATTGATGGCCACAGAGGTTGTGCAGAAGTGGGCGTCTCCTGTGGTGATTCTGTTGACTGGGCTACTCAAGGGCTGTCGACGACAATCAAGACGGAGACACAGACTGATGTGACTGAATTCGCCTGGTCTAGCGACATTCTTGCAAAAGTCAAATAGAGTTTTTGTTGGCACAAGAACATCACATCTGGTTGTGTTTAATGCTGAAAAAAGACTCAAAAGTATACTCATGAAATCCCAAAGAATGCAAATAAAACAGAGTATATGGATGCCACTTATCAAATTTGATTGTCCCAGACTTAAAAATACTTAAAACAATACTAATGATGTTAAATCTAAATCAAAACTTAAACAAAGAGTGGAATAATTTAAAACCATTTCAGTATATTCTTATGTAATTTTGATATTTCAACACTAAGTCAGCTGCCAAAAACTGCAACTGCAATCTGTATGATCAATAAATATTTAAAAAGGAGGGATGTACATGTGACAGTGATTTCCCACAAGAAGAACATAGGAAAAACATATCGTAATGCTCTGTAAATGTTCTTCCCCAGACAGAGTTTGTACTGGGGCTTGCTGTTAAGGCCTGGCATTTGATTGATGTCCTAATAGAGGCCTGCTGCCTCTCTAGAGGCTGGAAACTCAAGCTCTCACCGCCCCGAGCTCCAAACAAACACAGCTGTCTCATCAGCATACCCAGCTCCAACGCAACAGCAGAACAGAGGAAGGCAATCATTTAATAGCTTGTGTAAATCTAGCAGCTGTCTATCAGAGAGAGCTGAGAAATGATATGCAGAGTCAAGGAGGGATGTAAGTGATGTAAAGTAATGGAGGAGGAGCTCAACTAATGTCTGTGATGAAGATGTCTGAGAATCAAACTCCATGCGTTTAAAATTACTGGTCATGTCAGGACAGAAAGCTCTGTGCTGATGTTTATTTCAATATGCAACTAGTAGACTTAACAGATGAAACAGGGAAGAAGGATGAACGGGTGGAACAGTTCATTGATTAAAAGAAAGAGAAAGAAATGGAAGGAAAGAAGGAAGGAAGAATAGAATACAAGAATGGATGCATAGATGGATGAAAAAGAAACAAAGAAAGAAAGAAGGCAGGGTGGAAGGATGGGTGAATAGAATTAAGGATAGATAGATGGATGGATTGATGGAAAGAACGGAAGGAAGAAAGGAAGGAAGGAAGATTTGACAGTTGATGGATGGATGGATGGAGAGATAGATGGAATAAAAAAAGAAAAGGAAGGAAGGATGATGCATGAATGATGGAAAAATGAAGAAATGATGGATGGATGGTTTGGTAGATGGAATAAAAAAGGAAGGAAGGAAGGAAGGTAGGTAGGAAGGATGGATTGAAAAGTAAGGAAAGATGGATAGATAGTTAATGATGAAAAACTAAAGAGAATGGGGAAATGATGGAACGATGGATGATGGAAAGGGAAAAGAATGATGGATGATGATGGATGAAAAGAAAAATGAGAAAAGGAAGGATGATGGACGGAAAAATGGATGAAAAAGTAAGGATGGATAGGTGAACAGAATAAAGGATGATAGATGAATGGATGGATAAATGGGAAGAGTGAAAGAGAAAATGGTGGATGGATTAACTGAAAGAGAAAGTAATGGAAGGAAGAAAGAAAGGAAGAATAGAATAAGAAGGATGGATGCATAGAAGAATAGATCAAAGAAAGAAAAAGAATGAAAGAAAGAAAGAAAGGAAGGAAGGTGGGTAAATAGAATGAAGGGTGGATGGATGTGTGATGGATGGATGGATGGAAAGAATGAAAGCAAGGAAGGAAAGAAGGAAGGAAGGAAAGAAAGTATGAAGAAAAGAAGGAAGCATGATGCATGAATGATGAAAAAAATAAATGATGGCTGGATGGATGGATGATTGATTGATAGAAGGAATAAAAAAGAACAGGAAGGAAGACAGGATGGATGGACGGAAAGAATAGAAGGAAAGAAGGAAGGAAGAAAGGAAGGAAGGATGATGCATGAATGATGAAAAAAGAAGAAATGATGGATATGAAGGGTGCATGATGGAAATGAAGGGTGGATAGATGGATGTGTGATGGATGATGGAAAGAATGAAAGCAAGGAAGGAAAGAAGGAAGGAAGGAAAGAAAGCACAAAGAAAATAAGGAAGGAAGGAAGGAAGGATGATGCATGAATGATGCAAAAAGAAGAAATGATGGATATGAAGGGTAGATGATGGAAATGAAGGGTAGATAGATAGATGTGTGAAGGATGGATGGAAAGAATGAAAGCAAGGAAGGAAAGAAGGAAGGAAGGAAAGAAAGTACGAAGAAAATAAAGAACGAAGGAAGGAAGGATGATGCATGAATGAAGAAAAAATAAATGATGGATGGCTGGATGGATCATCGATTGATTGATAGATGGAATAAAGAAGAACAGGAAGGAAGAAAGGATGGATGGATGGAAAGAATTGAAGGAAAGAAGGAAGGAAGGAAGGATGATGCATGAATGATCAAAAAAGAAGAAATTATGGATATGAGGGGTGGATAATGGAAATGAAGTGTGGATAGATGGATGTGTGATGGATGGAAAGAATGAATGGAAGGAAAGAAGGAAGGAAGGAAGGAAGGAAGGAAGGAGGAAAAGAAAAAAGAAAGAAGGAAGGAAGGATGATATGAATAATGAAAAATTAAATGATGGATGGATGTTAGATGGATAGAATAAAAAAGAACAGGAAAGAAGAAAGGAAGGAGGGAAGAATGATGTGTGAATGGATGGATGGATGGATGGAAAGAAAGAATGGAAAGAATGGAAGGAAAAAAGGAAGGAAGAATGATAGATGATGGATGGAAGAATCGATGGAAAAAATAGAATGGATAGGTGAACAGAACAAAAGATAACAGATGGATGGATGGATGAATGGAAAGAGTGAAAGAGAAAAGGGTGGACAGAATAGAAGGATGGATGCATAGATGGACAGATGGATGAAAAAGAAAGAAAGAAAGAAAGAAAGAAAGAGACATGGAAGGAAGGATGGATGGATAGAAGGCTAGATGGATGATATACATCTGCATACATCATACTGTATGTATCCATTCATGCAAACACCAGCAAACAATCATTTTGTTGCAGAAGAATTGCACAAAAATGCTGATAAATAAATCGCAGTCATAAACCTCACACTTTGCTTGCGGTTACAGCATGCAGGAGGGAAAACAGAAGCTTTATGCTGCACATTTCAAAGTACTTAAACCTTATATACGACAGCTCACCTGCAGGCCAAGAAGCTTCTCGCTGGGTTTGATGTGTCTCTGAATCTCACAGGCCACTGGCTGGATGACTTTAATACCGTCCTCATAAAACACATAGAACATGTTTCCAATCCCCAGACCTGTAGTATGACATAGATGAGATTGTTCAGGGTTCGAGGTTAACTTCAACATGACCACTAACATCATATACCTGAATCCAGACAACACTAGACATTAATATTGTATTGAAACACAATGCTTACCTTCTTCTCTCCACAGGATGTTTGCTACTGGAAGAGAACACAAAGAAAACTCACATTAGAGATCTTCACTCTACTTTACCCATCTAAAAGTTTAAAAATCCATCCCACCAGAGATAAAAGATGAACTCACACTTCTGGCTATAAAAACCTCCCACAGATTATTGCAACAACATTTGTGTTTTTTTCTACAGTGGTTTAATGCTGAGAGTTGTGTTTGATTTGGCCAAGTAATTATACTCTGCAACCTGAGGAGCTTATTGATTTGACTCGCTCATGTGTAATCAATACAGTGTCGGCATTGTACATTGAGGTCGGCCTGTGGGGATTTATACACTCATGCACAGTCGCCAACCGCACGGAGGAAACAATGTGCATTAGGGTGAAAGTCAGAGCTTATCTTTGCATTACGCATGATTATTTACCCATAACCGCCGGAGCTGTGACTAGTATTGCCTTTTAAAACACTTAAACTTTAGAGATTGAGATCAATGCCTTACTAACAATGATCAAATACCTTTAAAATGGCTCTTATGGCAATCAAGCGGCCTAGCAAAGTGTCTCTGAAGCATAACCAAAAAATATCACACACAATTAACTCCTGAATAATTCCAAAAGCATTTTAGTACAAAATAAATTGGCTAATAACTACAATAAAACACCTCCATTAGAAAGAAATGATTCCTGATGGCCTCAGCATTTGTGCTAAAATAACAACGATGGCCATTACCCAGAAATGACCGATATGCCATTATTATGCTTGTGCGATATTTGTCACCAAGGATCTATTGATAAATATGACTCGTTAGCATGAAAGATCAGTACATTATTCCAATAACGGCTGAATTTCTTTCTGTTATTACTTTTGGATTGTCGACGAGTGCAGTTTGTAGTAAAGATGTGACCTCTAGCCGATCTGATTCAATCTCTCAGTCTGCGAATCAATCTCCCACAATTCACCTGTGCTACAATCCCTACGCTAAGCGATTCTCGTTCTGCTCTCTCACTTCATCAAGGAGACAGGAGAGCGGAGTAACGCTGGAGGTAATCTTCAAAAAAGTCCTTAGTCAAGTTCTTTTTCTATGAGTTAATGCATTGGCGCAATCCAAAAGACTTTTGTGAAAAATACTGCTATTGCACCAGCAACTGATGAGGGATGTAAAAAAGACTTAGGATACATGGAGCTCTGCAACAGTATGAAAGCAGAAGGGAGTGGTTTGGAATAAATGCGATGTGTGTAGACTGAGTCTTTTCCAATAACATTGAGTACTGACACAATTCATCAACCAGGCAGGGAAAATAAAGAACCAAAGAAATAAGAGGTTGCTTTCAATGGTGTATGGACAATGGTGAAATAAGGAGAAATAAGTCACCTCTGTTGATCTGGATTCAAAGTAAATTCATTTTTGATGTGTACACATGTTGTATGTTAAAGGAACACCATTTATCTTACTATAATATAGGGGTGTGCTTTATTGACAAAAAATAATATCTTAATATATTCTGGGATTCTAACGATAACGCTAATTTGCTGAGTGTGTTATTTTGCTGACATCTTAAGGACTACCGTGGACAGCAGTTGACATCAGTCAGTTATAATAATAATACATTTAGGCTGTTACCAAACAAATGAAATCAGTATCAACAAAATTCATCTTTGCAGAAGTTGCATATGAAGTGGCATTTAGATGTATTTACCCAATGTTTAACGGAGCTGTGAGGGACATGGAATACTTTAACCTGCACTAACAAATGCATAAACAATGTTTTAAGATTGTCAACATAAAACCAGCACTCTCTTCAATTGTATTTTCTCCATTAACTTCAAAAATAATTTCAAAAGTACCAACCCAGTATATGCAAAGAAGATCAAACACACTTAACAAAAAAGGTAAAGCAGCGATATAGGACAATTTTGAAATTGAGGGAGAACATGAGATGGGAGTTTTTTGACATACCCTAAATGTCATGAACTGGAACAAAAACAGTCTAGGCAGAGTAAGACAAGACGAGTGTTTGACATTAAAAAGTATATAAACTGTATTATTTTTATGAAAATAACTGATCGTTATGCTAGATAAGACCCTTCTTCCTCGACTGGGATCGTTTACAACTGCATTTGGGATCGTTTGAAGCCGCATTTAAACTTTTGGAAGTTCAAAATCGGGGCACCATATCAGTCCATTATATGGAGAGAAATACTGAAATGTTTTCCTCAAAAAACATAATTTCTTTACAACTGAAGAAAGAACATCTTGGATGACAAGGAGGTGAGTACATTATATGTGAATCTTTGTTTTGGAAGTGGACTTCTCCTTTAAGAATCGATGTTGTATGTGGAACATGGCTGCTGGGAAAAACCACATTCCTTACCTCAAATGCACTCTGACCGAATCGCAATGTTCCCGACAGCAGAGTCACATTTGAAGCTGCCAGTGGGAGATTAAGCAGTGGTACGAGTCGACTGTGATGGCGCAACAGGTGAAGGCCACTGTTGGACTCTAATTAGGTCTCCAACACAACGGAAAACTAATCAAGACAAATGCCTGGGGTCTGCGTTTCTGCTTTGCCTCTCTGAATCATTCATGGGCCTATCAAAGTATTCATGAGTTGAGAATGCAACTCTACGTCTATCACGTTAATGCTCCGTTATGCAAATTCCCCTGGTAGTCCTGCATAATTAAAAGAGCCAACATGATTTAATTATGACAATTATGAAGACTCAATAAGTGAATATGCTATACGGCGACGGATTTGTCGAAGTAACCTTTCCCACTTTGTACATGTGGTGTGTAGTTTGTATATGGAAATATACTCTGTATTTGGTAGTCTTGGAAGGTTGTGCCATACCTTACAGATGCACTACCTTATTTTGCTGGTATTGCTTTCTTTAAACTTTAATACAAACTCCTACAGTCTTTTGGATATTGAGGTTAATGCCCTCAGGTATAGAGCAACACCTCAGAGAAGGGCTGATGCTGAAATAGACTTCAGAAAACACATTTGATGAAAGAAAGAAAAGAAAATAGCCACTAATTTCTGCCTTGGAGCGGTGATACGGAGTGTAAGGTTAAACCGTCCAGGAAAACTGGCCTTTAGATAAATCTTTGCACACACAGAATTGTGTTCAGGATAGGTTGGTCATTATTGACAAACTTTTCGCTGAAGAATTTGAAGTCAGCATGAAACAGAAATTATAATAGATGCACTAACATTTGAAAGTTTTGGGGTCAGTAAAAATTTGTAATGTTTTTGAAAGTGTTTTTAGTTTTTTTTAAATTTTTAAATGTACTTTATTTCTGTGATATTACGCCAGTCTTCAGTGTAAATAAACAGACAAATCATGCACAAGGCTAGTAACTTGAATTAAGAAGAAAAAGAATGATCTGACGGTGAATTAAATCACTTGGTGGTATGTTGCAATTATAAGCAACATTTATGCAAGTATAAACATGAGTGTTTGTTAATATACAGTAATATTTCATCCAGTAACAACAATTTTCTTACTTTCTTCCATGCAACACAAATGCATTCCACACAATCACAATGAAGAGTCTGGAGCATTCATACTTTTAAAAGGATACAAAAGTACATACAGTTAAAAAAGTGGCCTTTATGACGTATGTGCTACTTGAACTTTTCCAAAGTTATACAAAATCCCTGCATAAAAAAAGACCAATTTACTTAAACCAGCTGTGAGAATTTCAACTAACAACAGTGAATGAATTTGTTCAGACAAGTCTGAACTAGGATAAAGTCTTCATTAAAAATCTGAAAGAAAGAAAAGAGCCACATACAGTGCAATTTCTTTTACATTGCAGCTCTGTGCACTTAGCCTGAAACTGAATGGCAGAGGTGACCATGATCACTGGCATATCCCAGCATGCAATGGTAAAGAGGTGGCCACATTGTTCTGATGGGCCTAGAGCAGAACACAAAATTACAGGCTAATTCTAACACGATCCCTACAGTCCTGACTGCCTGATCCAAACCAAAAAAAAGCAGATGAATGGACAATGTAACCATCCCATTTGACATTTGGCGAGTCTCTTGCTAACATTCTAGAGTTTTGTGTTTGACTATGGAATTGTGGGAACTCAGAGACATTTTGTTTCTCTGCATCTGTTCTTTTATTTCGGTTCAGCATCTCTCCTGATAACACTGGAGCAAACATGGAATCCTATAATCCAACAAGCACACAGCTGCTGGAGACCACCGGGAGATCAGCACTACTATTGTTTGTATGTTTGCAGCAGGTGGTGTTTATCTGACAGCCTTAAATACTTGGCGAGTTTTTTTTCCCCCCATGACAGGACAGCAACAGCATATTGTCTCTCTTCTTAGATGATGATGAGCACAATCACACCTGAGTGCTTCACATCACCCCAGCCTCAAATCACTCGTCTGTTTAAATCGTCCTCCCATAGCTCACTTCTTCTGACATTTCCATGGTACAAAAAATTCTTCTGGGACCAGAGATGTACTCAAATATTTGATGATAGTAACTTGCTAGAATATTTGTTTTACTACTTAATTGAAGCAGGGTGTTTGCATTGTTTTACAAGGGAGACTGTTTTCGGTGTCGGACTGATTATGTCTAAAGATGAAGTGTGTAATATCTGTACTACTTGGACGTCCAAAAATAATGTTTCCAAACTGGTTTCCTAAAAGTTGATTCTTCCATAACAGCTAATTCTTGAAGTAGATCAATACCTCTGAGATTGATCACAACATTAAAACATAATTTTCTGGAACACAAAAATTATTTGGAAAAAAAGCAGAAGACTGTACTACATGTCTTATATAAGGGAACAGACCGGTAATAATATGAAACTACTGACTCATTCAACATGTATACAGTAAAATAACCATAAAATTCCAATAAATATTTAAATACTATTTAATTCATAATTAATATGAAGTTTATATGAATATGCCAATTAAAAGTTTGAGGCCAGTAAGATTTAAAAACAAATAAATAAATAAATAAATAACAAAAAATAATAACACCTTTACTCAGCAAGAATGCATTAAACTAATCAAAAGTGACAGTAAAGACCCATATAACAATTTCAATTAAATCATATTTTGCACTTTCTAATTATCAAAGAATCTTAAAGTCACCAAGTGTTTCACTGTTGCCTCAAAAACACTAAGCAAAACGACTTTTTTTCTAGGGGTCAACCTATTTTCAGCCTGGCTGATTATCAGAGCATATTAATTTTATCAGCAAATTGGTTTTGAAAATGACCGATAACCATAAAAATAATTAAGGATAATTAAGTATTTTTATGGTTATCGGTCATTTTCAAAACCGATTTGCTGATAACATTATTTAAAAATATTTAAAGAAAATTTTTTGTCTGAACCCTTGTCTTTCTTAATTTTAATATTAATTTTCATTTTTACACCAGACATATATATTGGTTTAAAATATCGGTAGTATCGGTTCAAAATATTTGTAGTTAAAAAAACTACTGATTCACTGAATATGTATAAAATAACCATAAAATTTCAATAAATACTTAAATCCTATTTAAAATGTAATTAACATTAAATTTATATATATAAACTGTTTAAAGGTTTGGGGCCAGTAAATATTTTTTTGAAAGAAATTAATAGTTTTATTCAGCAAGAATGCATTAAGTTAATCAAAAGTGACAGTACAAATACGTTTAATTTAACATTTTAAAATAAACGCTATTTAAACGCACTTTTTATTTATCAAAGAATCTTAAAGAAGTGTTTCACTGTTTCTTCAAAAACATTAAGCAAAACTACTTTTTTCGAGGGGTTGACCAATTATCGGCTGAAAATTCCAACAAATATTTAAATTCTATTTAATTCATAATTAACAATAAGTTTATATGTATATACTGTTTAGAGGTTTGGGGCCAGTAAGTATTTTTTCAGCAAGAATGCATTAAATAAATCAAAAGTGTCAGCAAAAACATGTATAATTTAAAAAAAATAAAGCTATTTACTTTTTATTTATCAAAGAATCTTAAAGAAGTGTTTCACGGTTTCCTAAAAAAACATTAAGGAAAACTACTTTTTTCTGGGGGTCAACCAGTTATCGGCCTGGCTGATTATCAGAGCCGATATTAAGTGTTTTTATAGTTATCTGTCATTTTTAAAACCGCTTTTCCAATAAACTTAAAAACAGAAAGATTTTTTTTCCCTCCAAGCCCTGTTATTTATAATTTTACCATTCATTTTTACACCAGACTGTATATTGGTTCAAAATATCGGTTATTAATAATCGGTATTGGCCCTCTTTCTTTCTTCTTAAATGCATGCAGCCTTGGTGAGCATAAGAGACACGAAAAATTCTTACCAGTTCCAAAGTTTTTATTACTAGTGTGTATGTAGATTTTTAACTTCTCAAGCTCTACTGGTTAATCCAGAAATACACATTTTGGCCTGGTTAAACAAACAGCGCAATTTTTGTAAATGGCAGCTATAAAACTTACTGTATAGTTGTTTCTGCTCATTAACCTGGGAAAGACAATGGATTTTAATAGCGGAAAAAATACACACTTCAATTTAAACACCATTAGAAACAAAATTGGAAGACAGCATACTATCATTGCATTGGACTTTTTACTCAGTGGACCTTAAGATTTGACTTTTTTGGCGGACATCCAATTTCATGATCTCAGGAGCACTGTGGCTGGGCTGAGGGACACCGTCTGACCTTTAAATCTTGAGGAGAGAGAGAGGACCAAGATCATTATCTCTCTGAGTGCAGTGTGTTTTTCCCCACTGACCTGTAGAACGGCACTGACCTCAATTGCTGCTGGCTGACCACCAACTTCACCTTGTTTTGCCCTTTAGATGTATGATTACTTTTATCACACGCCCCCTACAACCTTTTAGAAGCTGTAATCCTCACTGTACATTCAACAGCCAACACACAACTTGTGCTATGAGTCCTAGCTTTGACTGCTCTGTATCGATGGCCGTCTTGTGCAACCAAACGCAATAGAAGCGGATTTCAGGTATGCGCTGTACTGTATAGAAACCACATCTCCCATACATAAGTTACAAAGCAACAAGGACAAATTCATTACACAAAGCTGGGGTGACGTGCTAAAGGCTCATTGATATCAATAAAAAAGATTTAAAATGTAGTGCTTGGGCACAAGTTGGAAATGCTTTTGCCGGGCTGGTGCACTCTGTGGAAGCAGGGAGCCGTGTATCATCCCAGGCTTATGAGTTCAGACCTGCCATTGTGGGAATAATGTAAGAGGAAATCCCAGCTGACAGTGCAGGATTGTTCCTCTCATGCACAATGAAAGCAATAGCACAGACTATCAAATCCAACCATTTAGCCTGGCTTCAACACAAGAGACAAATCAGAGCTACTCGTCACACACACTAATGTATTAAAAGAGCAGTTCACCCAAAATTATATTATACGCTCATCTTCATGTTGATCAAAACCTGTATGACTTTCTTTCTTCTGTGGACGATTAAAGAATTATAAATATTTTAGATTAATAATGCAATGAATAATGGTGCAAAAGCACCATTAATGTATGATAAAAATGGTCCATTTTACTTGCGCAAGCTATACAATAGCTTTGTGTGGAAAAAAAAAAGTCTTCAATCATTGAAAATGTTGATGCTCTAGATCTTTTAGACAGAACTCTAGATAGTTCATAAAAGAAATGACAATGTTTAAACTGGAAATGAATTATTCTTTTAACTTGGCTCTTTTCAATAAATCCATCTGATTGGTTCAAATCACTGACTCAATAATGTAACTATTAAAGTCAATTACAGTAACTGAAAGAAATCTGTAAGAATTGCAAGCATTATATGAAGAGTTCAGATGCAAAACCAGCTAAAAGCCACCTCGGTCAAAAATGAGATAATGATACTGAGTGAATGCTCCTGACACATATTATACGTCCATCAAATACTTTTACTTCAAACTCGCTAAATTCCAGGCTCAGCTCAATTAGAAGTACCAGTACTTACATAGAAACCTATATAAAGTAGCCAGAAAGAAATGCTAATTTTAAAGAAATACGTCAGATGGATTTAAAGGCTTCTGCATCTGAACTCTTCATATTTTACATTAAATAATGATCTGTTAATCATTAGATAAAGTTTGTTAGTAAACATTAACAAGCACATTATCTCACGTTTCCAGCTATTTGAACGGGTGTTAACTAATGATCCATTAAGCATTATATAATGTCTGTTAAAGGAACAGCTCACCCTTTAATTCCTCACCCACATGTTATTCCAAACACGTAAGATTTTTGTTCATCTTTGGAGTACAAATTAAGTTATTTTTGATGAAATTCAAGCACTTTCTGACACCGCATAGACAGCAATGCAACTGAAATGAAATTGTTGAACAAAGTCATTTTTGTTTTCTTTGCACACAAAAAATGTTCTCATAGCTTTATAGAATTACGGTTGAACCACTGATGTCACATTGACTATTTTAATGATGTCTTTACTACCTTTCTGGGCCTTGAATGTGGTAGTTGCGTTGCTGTCTATGCAGGGTCAGAAAGCTATTGGATTTCATCAAAAATGTCTTAATTTGTGTTCTGAAGATGAACAAAATATGATGTTTTATTAACAAGGTTGAAAAGCAGGATGAAAAAGAGCGAGCAATGAACTGACGAAACACCAACAATGTTGCTTCTGTGTCCAAACTGAAAAAATATTTTAATACAAAGGATTTGCAATGCCTCTATGAGAATATTCTCTAACATAGTGCATCTCTACACATGCAGAGATCATATTAGTCTGCTTTAGGAAAAACCAAGAGTGAGACGGTCTACAGCGAGTGTTGATCCAGACAGCTGGAGTTGTTCACCTGTCAGAGAAGAGATCAAGGGGTCTGGATGAACTGACTCCAGATCAGTGGGCAGAGCAGTAGTGAATCTGTGTAAATACTGTCATCCATTATGCATGCACACCGACAGCACTGGCTCAGGTTGTATGACCTGTGAGGAAATCAGAGCCTTCTGTCTGCACAGTGTATTGCTCGGTCACATCGCGCTAAACTACAATAGCTAGACCTCTGAACTCAGTCTGAGGATTACATATCCCAACACCTCTGCAAATACATTAGTGAAGATGTGACCGATGAGTGTATGGTGACCTGTGAAGCTATTCCGCATTCTTCACTGCCCACAAATTTATGGCTTCAATACAATAAACCACCTGAATGTATTCTCAAGCTTTCATATAAACACACATACAGTACTGTTTAAAAGTTTGGGGTCAGAAATTGATTCTTTTTTTTTTTCAGCAGGGATGCATTAAAATGATCAAAAGTGACAGGAAAATACATTTATATGTTACAAAAGAGTTAAAATAAATGCTTTTCTTTTGCATGTTCTATTCATTAAAAAAAGGTAGTACTGTTTCTACAAAAAATAAAAAATGTTAACACTGATGCATTGAACATTGATTTCAATATTCACAATTTTATTGTTTTTACTGTATTTCTGATCAAATAAATGCAGTCCTGGTAAAAGTAAGATACCTCTTTCAAAAAAAATCTTACCGGCCCCAAATTTTTGAATGGTAGTGTACTAAGGGTTTCATCAACTACACTGTAAAAAACAATTTGTTGAGTCAACTTAAAATAATTTGTAACCTGGCTGCCTTAAAATTTTAAGTTCAGTCAACTCAAAAAAAGTTTATTCAACTTGAAATGTTAAATTATACTAAGTGACAACTTAGATATTTGAGTTGAATCAACTTAAAATTTTAAGGCAGCTGGGTTACTTACCCATCTTTTAAGTTTAGCAAACACAAATATCTGTACTACGTTGTTACTTAGTACAACTTAACATTTCAAGTTGACTAAACTTATTTTAGTTGACTGAACTAAAAATTTTAAGGCAGCAGGGTAACAAATTATTTTAAGCTGACTCAACAAATTGTTTTTTTTTTTTTACAGTGTAGTCGACCATATACAGTGGAGTATATGGAGTAACTGCTTATGTCACTGCCTAGTCCTTTTTGAAGTTATCCTAAAAGGAGAAGAAGTTTTTGTAAGCATATTTCATAAATTAATTATATTCTGTAGCACAGTATAAAAATTTACATGAGATATTTGAAAAGAACTAACAAAATTAGAGGACAATTACAGATACCCACAAGTTATTGGTGTTAATTCGACACCTAGTGCTAATTTTCTTAATTATATTGCAAACCTTATTTAACTGGCAGCATTCCTCCAATTTTCAGTGAGATTGCCGCTCTAAGGTGAATGAAACTCTGCGACAGGAGGTTGTCCTTTCAGCCACTGCATGAGTTTGTCATTCCAAATCTGTGATTTCTCAAATATTGCAGGTTTACAATGACACCAGAGATGGGAAGTAACTAAGTACAAATACATCGTACTTTACTTCACTATTTATTTTTCTGACTACTTTTTACTTTTACTCCTTACATTTTTACACAAATATCTGTACTTTCTACTTCTTACATTTTCAAACCAGGCCGTTACTTTAATTTCAATCTGCATGTAGTGGATCACCATTCGATAACAAATCTCTAAATCATGAATCAGTTAGTTTAGTGGCAACGTGATTCTGCGTCTCCACCAAACGTTTCTATCAGAGTAATCTATGCGAGTGAGTCAAGAAAGGAGTGGATCAGAAGGGCAAAACATCATTATTATCTACTGTAAAGTTACAGTAGTAATTTAGTAAACAAATGTTATTAGACATCGTTTTATAATACGTTTAGAGTAAGCTAGGGCAGATAACAACACAACCTTTACGACAATTAAAGGTTTTCTCTAACCATAGACCAACCATGACATTTATAGTAAAGTCATAGTTGTAAATTAATCCGCCCAACAAAAAAAAAGCATGGTTAATTTTGGTAAGAGAAAAATATGACTCATGATAATGCAATAACATCTTCAGTATTAGAATTTTTTCTATAAAGATATTGTCATGGTATAATTATTATTGTACAAATTTTGACATTTAGGCAATTTAGAAAATATATTTTTATTAAATCTATAGTATTTAAATAATGATCCTTTAAATTGACCTAAAATTGACCTAAAATAAACTTATGTTATTGCAAACCAAATACAATGAGGTGGTTGTTTTGCAAGAAGGTGGAGACATTTCTGTTCATAGCAGTAGATGGCTGATGAGAAAAGGGACAGGTAAAAGAAAATTAGTGAAAAAAGTAAACACACACAGTGAGATGCAGAGATATCATAGAAAATGAAGAGACTAAAAACGAGAATGAAGGTGCAGTTCAAGAGAGAGCCTTTAATTATTTTGCACAGCCCCAGCCTAAGGTTTTAAACCTTTTTTAAATGTGATGGCCATACAAAAAATAGGGTTTTCCGTGGATTCAGAATTTGTTGTCGATGAATGGGATGGCCTGGATGAGTGTGAGACTTTCCAGTCTGAATTTTTGTCCCAGTCCTGCCCTGTTCTACATGGTGGTTGTTCAGCCTTGATACATTTATTAGCTAACCAAATTTTGAATATAAGTTATTTTGTATTAATGTGTCAATATGACGTCCAGTTACCAGCGTGACACTAAAACAGGCAGTACTAATGGGTACTTTTTACTTAAGTACATGCCTAAGCTCATACTTCTTTACTTTAACTTGAGTAAAAAAGTGTAGTCAGTACTTCTACTTTTACCAGAGTATTTTTAAAAATGAGTATCTGTACTTCTACTTAAGTGAAGGATGTGTGTACTTTTGCCATCTCTGATGACACTAATTCAATCAAGTCAATCAAGTCCACCAAGAAGGCTTAGAAGCAAAGACTGTCAATGGGAAAAAAAGGTTCAACACTGCAGCTGGAATTGTTTGCCAATTCAGTGCTAAACAGGGTATGGATCTGTCTCAGCACGTTTAAGAGAAGTCGGACCGAAAGCGCACTCTGCAGTGACCAAGCCTCTCATCAGCAGAAAGAGTCAAAAGGCTAAACTCACCTTTGCTGAGGAGCATGTTGTGTGGAGAGAGAAAGACTGATTTAAAGTTCACTTTAGTGATGAGAGCAAGTTGAATTTGGGTCTGATTGGAAACATTTTGTTTGGCTTCACCTGGGGAAAGACTGAAGCCCGAGTGCGTAAAGTACTTAGTGAAAGGTGGAGTACGAAATGTCATGGTTTGGGGGATGTTTTCTGCAGCAGGAGTTGGGCTTCTTTTATAGATACATGGCATGATGAACGCAAATGTTTATCAGAATCTCCTTCAACAACATGCAGTTTCTCCCAATCAGCCTGAAATTTTCATGCAAGACAATGCCCCCGTCACACTACAAAATGGGTAAAGCAGTTCCTTGAAGCTAAGAACATTGAAATAATGAAATGGTTGGCTCAGAATCCTGATCTAAGCTCAACTGAAAATCTCTGGAAAATCCTTGTCTCTGCAGAACACAAGACCCAGGGGGCAAGGATGAATCCAGATCCAACTCCTCCCACCTTACATATACTGTACCTAAACCTACCCGTCTCCAAACCCTGATCCTTAAGCCCACCCATCTCCACTCCTAAAGCTACCATCTCCACCCCTAAACCTACCATCTCCACTCCCTAGATGTGGATCCAACCCACCCCCTGGATCTTGTGTTCTGCAGCGAGGGGATACTGGAGCCAGAGTCCTGATCTAAACCCAATTGGAAATCTCTGGAAAATTCTTGGCGACATAGTTATGGCTAAGAAACCCCCTACAGTTACCAAACTATAGAAGAGAGTGAAAGAAAAGTGGACCAAGATCACACCAGCACAGTCTGAGAAACCAGTGATGTTCTGCAGCTGCAGATGTGCTGAAATCATTCAAAGCAAGAGCCTCTGCACTTCCAACTAATTTCTGGCAGCTTTAACCCTCCAAAATTTTAGCTGTAATCTTCTTTCATGCTACAGTACTGTTATCTAGTTTTGATTACTCTGTTTTCCACAAAATAATGTTTTTTTGTTGTTGAAATGCCTTGGTTATTTTGTCAAACATGTTAGTATAACAGTGGTATACCTACAGCTAATATTCCTTCAAATTTTGAGGGATGAAGATAACAATATTTCAGAAAAAAAAAAAAAAAAAGTATTTACAGCAAGTATAGGCAACATCGGTCCTGGCAGGTGAGTTTTTTTTTCAGGGTTAGAGCTAAACTCTGCAGGACATTGGCACTCCATGACCGACACCGCTTATCCCTGATTTATAGATTGTTTTCTAATTTTTATCTCCACTGTAGATATAAAACAAACCTCATTTTTCATACATTTCAATACAGTCTGCCATAAAACTGCTGACAAATAGTGAAATACCAGGCCTCTGGGACTTCCATTATTGCATCGCCTTCTGTGTCTGTTATTATCTGAAGTTATCTGAAGTTTATAAACTATTAACGTTCAGCCTGATGAATAATTCAAAGAAACAGGACGGGAAGTTCCATCATAAGGACAGATGGGCTGCGCATCATGACTTATACATACACGTTTTCCGAGCAGAGTCTTCCACGAATAGAGAGGAGATGTCCTCGTCCACTCCAGCCTCGTTACGGGCAATGCAGGTATAGGCGCCGGTGTCCTCAAAATGGACGTTACTGATGTGCACCTCGCTCCCGTTAGCTAGAAAGAGACAAAAAAAGAATGAAGGAAAAACTGAAGTGAATTTTTCCTCCATCGCTTCTAAATCACTTGAGACGGAAACAGCTCTATTTATGTAAGTTTTTCTAATGGGTTCGTAAAAAATTGTGTTTGATAACAGCTGAAACATTTATAGTGTTCTCAAGTTGTCATGTTAGCTTTAGTCTGAACAGCTGACTTCGGAGGAATGTTTGTTGATGAGAGGCCCCACAGGGGGGATTGTGGGATTGAGTAAAGATCTAGATCTAGATCATGACAAACACGTCAATCACTGCTACAGTGCAACCAGAAGGCATCACGGCTATAAAAAGCTACTTCAGAATGACAAGATCAACGTCTGCTTGTGTAACGATATGGGTACATTTTTTTCAATGTGAAATCAGCTAGTACAAAAGCTTTTGCTGAAAACAGAGAACTGTACTGTCATTAGGATAGGGAATTCCATGAATTCTAATTTAGAACTATTTATATTTTTTTTATTGGTCCATTAAGGGGTCATCGGATGTCCATTTTCCACAAGTTGATATGATTCTTTAGGGTCTTAATGTAAAGTCTGTAATATACTTTGGTTAAAACTTCTCAATGGTAGTGTAAAACACTTTTTACCTTGTCAAAATAAGCTCTGCAAAAATCAACCCATTCTGATGGATTGTTCCTTTAAATGCAAATGAGCTCTGCTTGCCCCGCTCCTCTCTTCTCTGAGTGACAAGCTGTGCTCTGAGAGATTGTTTACTTTAGCTGCGAAACTTGCTAACTAGCACGTTATTAGGAAAGGTGATTTGCAGAGATTTATTAAAAAAAACCTTATACTCACTTCTGCTGTAGGTGAAGCTGGATCACAAATGATTTGCGCGAACATAGACGCATTTATGTAGATGGGGAGGCGCATTCACTTCACAAACAAACGTAATTCACTGCATCTTCAGCGGCTCAGATGTCGGGAGTAAATGAGGACCACTATGTTCATTATTACATCCAGCAACACAACACCTCAATCAGAGATATTCTTGTCTAACTTACATTCCTGGTCCGGCATCGAAACAATGGAGGTCGGACTGTTACAGCTGATTTAAGGCGGGTCTGAGGTAAGACGTTCATGTCAATCAAATATCGTGGGAGTGGCCTCTTTTGGTGTGGCTCGATTTGAAAAAGGAGATATTATTTTTACAGATTAATTAAAAACCACTGCATGGATTTTTATAATTATAGGGTAGATTTGTACATACACTGCCAACACACACTGATGTTCAAACAACATGTAAAAGTGAACTTTGCATCCGATGACCCCTCTAACAGTTTTTGTACATGTGTTCTTCAGAACACTAAAATACCCTGGCAAGGTTTTCCACATTAACCGCTACTGAATCTATAGTGCTAAACAGACCCGAGTGGTTGGATTACACGATAAATTACATTTATGGGCTGGTAGTTTTTAATCATTTAAACACTTATAGCTTACAACTATTATGCAGTTTTAGTAGTTTTGTTTGTACCCTGAAGTGTGAGTTGTTTAGAGAGTTTCGTAGTGATGTCCATGCCGTTCTTTAGCCATGAGAGTTGTGGGTCAGGGATGCCCTCAGCGTAGCATCGCAAACTGGCTGTGACCCCTGGCTCACGTGCCTGGCTCTCTGGATACACCCGGATAACAGGTGGCACTATGTGAAAACAGAGGAAAGGACAAAAGTGTAAGCAAAGTGAATAAATGAACAAATAAACAACATTCTGAATGGTTAGAATGGCAAAATATATTGTTTTATTTGACCTTTGACTTTAAATATCCTGCCACCAAATCATCACAGAAACTTACATGAGCTTGAGAGGACGTCTGCGAAGTGTCATAAATTTTAATTAAAGACATCTATTAGAAGATCTATTTGAAATAATGCAAACACAGCATGATGATAATAATAAACATCTTTATTTAACCAGTCCACTTTTTTAGAGCTCTATATGAGAGGAAATGGGAAAAATTAGAGGAAATGTTTGGACAGCTGTGACGGGGGCGCCGGTTTTCAGCACGCGAGGGGGTTGATTTAATGAAATGCTTTGCTTCAAGGCACAGGGAGTAAAATCTGAGTCTTAAGCTCCCTGGGACTCAGACTATTTACTGTGGGGTTCAACTCACGATTGGAAAGCAGAAATCATTGAGTGTAAAAATCGCAAGCTCAGGCCCTCGTGGTGTTCCAAGATCAGCTCATTGGTAATGAGCAGATTATGATAAACAGTAAACCGTATAAAAACAAAGCCCTGCATGATGGAAATGTAGGAAAGCATAGCAGCGTATCTGTGATACCAAGTTTGAGAAAGAAAAAGCAACATATCTAATATCATTTTAAAAGCACATGTTAAGAAATCAATATTTTACCCTATTAGATTTTGCTGCTTTTTTTGTAGCATATAGACTTGTTTCTCCACCATTTTTGCATCTGGTTTCTTTCCGAGTATAGGTCACCATACTTAGCCTCACGTCACGTCCTTTCCTTTCCTTACTTTCCTTAAATAAGGACAGATATTTCATTTTTGGATTCATTATCCTTTTATTAAAAAAACAAAAACAAGTGTCAATTGTGGTTAAAAGAGCTAAACTAAACCTTGGTGAAAAAAACAGCATATGCTGGTAGTTATGTTTTGATGCTGGGATGCTGGTTAGGTATGTTTTGATGCTGGTTTAAGCTGGTCCTTTGCTGGTCTATGCTGGTCCTTAGCTGGTCTATGCTGGTCCTTAGCTGGTTTATGCTGGTCCTTTGCTGGTTTATGCTGGTCCTTGACCAGCAACATGACCAGCATGAACCAGCAAAGGACCAGCATAAACCAGCTAAAGACCAGCTTAAACCAGCATCAAAACATACCTACCAGCATATGCTGTTTTTTTCACCAGGGAAGTGCATAACCAGTGCTCTTTCTTATTCTTTACTAAGCTCAACCTAAAAATAAAAATCCTTATGAAATGACTTTTCTTTCCGTGTGTAGATGTCTGTGTGTGTACCTGTATCTATCTTTGTGTGTATTTTATTACCTGGGGATCGACTTGAGATTGTCCCCTGTGTGAAACGCATCAAAGCTGACAGTTCTATCACAAATTTCTCATGGCCTCTTGTCTCCTCCAATCTCCCTCCTTTTATTCCTCTGCCCTCCTTTTCTTTGTTTTCCTCAGTGTTGATTTTCTGTGAGAATAAGCAAGTGTTTTGGCTCGGCAGCGTGTAAGTCCGCCATCACTGGACCGGATAAATTCTCTGTGTGTATTTGTTCCTCCGTGAAATTGAGAGTCAGATTTATTAGTTTATGTTTGTCTTTGTCTCTCTTGGTGTGTGGACGTGTCCATTACATGCGGCACGGAGAAGTGTGTTATACTGGGGCTTCTGTATGTGCGTCAGTGCTGATGAGCTTTCAGTGTCCTCGATTAGAGTTTCCTCTCCATTTCACCACCTCTGAGACTCAGCAGGTCTCTGTGAACCTGTCCGACCCCTTTCATTTTCCCGGCTAACACTGCTCTCATACATCTGCGTGCTCCTCAGGGTCTTTAAAAATAGCGAAAAATGACACCCACACCCACTCATACAAATATATACGCATACATTCATCACAAAAGGTTATTAATGTTTTTCTTTTTTCGTCTGTTTTATTCACCTCAGCTAACAATCAAGCGAAACCCTGCCTGGAAAACAAAGCAACATCATTATATTGTCATTATTAAAAATGAAAAAAGGTGTTAAGGAAAACTATTGAAAACCAAAAGGTTGGCGGTCATTTACGTGTGCTGTGCAGGAGATTAATTAAACATTGTTTGTCTGCTATAAAGAAATGTAAATGCTTTCGCTTAAATTAAACTACACAGACGCAATAAACATCCGCAAACTGGTTAAGGACTGAGAAAAAATAAGACCAAACAATATTTCAAGGCTTTTGGTCATCAGGAAGCATAATTAAGTAAAGAGAGAGCACTAGTACCCTTGTGACTTAAAACACAGAAAGGGAAAATGTGTCATCTCCTAATTAATTTCCCATTTCCTCCCAGCTCTGACCACGATTAATTGCTAGGCAACAACTCCGGAGGCAAGTTCAAATGTTTTTTTTATCCAATTAAAATGTGATGTTATCATTTACGGCCATTTGATTGTTCTGCGTTTCATACGTCAATGAGAAACGGTGAGAGAAAAGGTAGCAGGAGTTCAAGAAATGAGGAAAAACTTGCATTTAGACCACAGATATTTAACATAAAAGACATTTACATATAGTCCACAAGAGAAAATAATTGAATTTATAAAAATGACACTGTTCAAAAGTTTACATACACTTGATGCTTAATACTGTGTTGTTATCTGAATGATCCAAAGCTATGTTTATTTGTTTAGTGATAGGTGTTCATGAGTCCCTAGTTTGTCTTGAACACTTAAACCGCCCGCTGTTCTTCAGAAAAATCCTTCATGTCCAACAAATTCTTTGCAATCATCTATACAACTATTACAGAAGGTTCAAATGCTCACTGATGCTCCAGAAGGAAAAACTATGCATTAAGAGCCAGGGGGTGTAAACTTTTGAACAGAATGAAGATGTGTACATTTTTCTTATTTTGCCTAAATATTTTTTTTTTTCCATTTAGTACTGCCCTTCAGAAGCTAAAAAAGATACTTACATATTTCCTAGAAGACATAATAAGTTAAATTTACCTTTATCTTCAAATTCCAAAAGTTTTCACTCTCCTGCTCTTAATACATTGTGTTTCCTTCTGGCACAATAATGAGCGTTTGAATCTTCTGTAATAGTTGCATATGAGTCCCTCAGTTGTCCTCAGTGTAAGAAGATAGATCTCAAAATCATATTGTCATTATTGGACAGGGTTCAAATACACAAAAATGCTGAAAAACCAAAGAATTTGTGGGACCTGAAGGATTTTTTTTCTGAAGAACAGCCGACAGTTTAACTGTTCAGGACAAAAGGGACTCATGAACAACTATCATTACACAAAAAACAGCTGTGGATCATTCAGGTAACAACACAGAATCAAGTGTATGTAAACTTTTAAACAGGGTCATTTTTATAAATTCAACTTATTTTCTCTTGTGGACTATATGTAAACATCTTTTATGTGAAATATCTTACTCTTGTTTCAACACAGAAAGATGTCGAGACACACCATTTTTCAAGTTCACATCCACTGACGTTAATCTACTCTCTAGTCTAGTATGTTTGTCGGACAAAAATGGCAGATTGGGCGTTATGATTGGTCAAATCGCCTGTCAATCAAACTTCCTATGAAGAGTAAATTATGCAACTGAATGCGCTAGTACATTACATACCATTAACCTGCAGGGTGTGGGTTTGGAAAAGCTGTTCATAGCCGTCTGCATGGCAGGTGTAGTTGCCCATGTGCGTAGTGGTCACCTTGGTAATGTACAGTGATCCATCATCTCCGAAATCCTGTTAAAAATACACAAAACTACCATCAATGTGACCTTACAGAGTGAAAGATTATGACATACAAGTGCAAACAACAGCACAGAGCTGGAAATGTCAGTGTACTCCTATAATCAATGTTAGCTTGAGTGCATAAATTTGCAAATAAAAATGTGGAAGCGCAATCAAGCATCCAGATACTGGACCGCAGACAGAAAAGAGAGCAGCTTGCGGTGAAACTCTGAAAAGAAAACACAGAGGTACTGAGAGCGAAAGAAAAGGAGAATGAGGATAGTTAAAAAACGGAGTAATCAATAGGAGCAGATTGCAGCGGACATTTGCATCAGTTCTGCTGCAGGCCGTCATTAAAGCTCTACATACACCATTTATTCTCCACACACTGCTTCTGAGAAAAACAACAAACTTAAAGGTACAGTTCAGCCAAAAATTTACATTTTGTCATCATTTGCTCACCCAACCATGTAGTGTATGGCTTTCTTACTTATGCAGAACACAAAGGAATGAAAAGATGTGTTTTTGTCCAAATAATAAAGCAGACTTTTATTGTACGGACCAAAAATAAATAAATAAATAAAACCACTGTGTTCTGCATACGAAAAAAAGTCATACAGGTTTTAAATCACATGAGAATGAATAAATAATAGAATTTTCATTTTTGATGAACTTTCGCTTTAAAATGGGAGCAAGAGAGAGATGCAACTGAAAATGGAAATTAGGTCTCCCAACTGATAAAAGAATTACATACAGAAAATATGCAAATAATTAGGGTTCCCAACCGATAAAAGAATTACATGACAAACAGACTAAATGCAAATAATTGCATATGTTATTAGCTGCTAAGAAAAGCCCCCAAATGAATATAATTCAAATACAGTACACCATTGTGCCAAATAAAAGCTTTAAGTAGAACCACTGTTTCTGCATAGCCACATAGTCCTAACAAGCATAATCAATGAAGAACGGCTGTGTGTTAATATGCACCAGTGAGAATGTGAAACTCTGCTCACTACAGGCCACGACCTTGATCATGCAAGTAAACAAGTCCCTTTTTCTCACAACGTGCTGTTAATGAGTGAAAACAACAATACAGAAAAAGAACATTTTATAAAGAGGCAAAACAGAGGAGCCTCTGAATATGAAATAAAATCAGATCGCACCAGTCATTTGAAAGTCTAATGATAAGAATAGAAAAAAAAGAAGAAGAATCAGTGCGTAGAGCAACAAGCAGCATCAGAGACAACAAAGGCTGAAGAGAAACACCATCAATGTCTAAACAAAACCCCATGAAGCTAATGAATTCAAACGCCATTGTTTTTACAAGGTCAACTGGCCTTTCCTGACATCCTGATTCTCAGGAACGCACACGTATTCCTTCAAGGACGATTCAGATGGTTCTGATTAAATATGTTAATTTCGATTTGATTAGGCTGCAGAATCCAGATAAAGCCAGTATAATGCAGTATGCCTGGAAAAACGGCACTCACATGTATGCACAAAAAACCATAGTGAATGTGCTGTAGCCATTAAAGCTGCTGTATGTAATTTTTTCACTGTACTAAAGCATAAAAACACCATAATACATTTGTAGATAATCAGGAAATAGCTTCACATATGTGTTTCTCTGAAAAACAAGCCAGTTATTCTAATTTGAAAATGTGCATTCAGTGCAGGGTTGCCAGATTTGCACAAAAAAACGGCCACTTGCTATTCAAAACTAGTGTTTCAAGGGCAGTTCCACATTAAAAATCGTGTTCCGTGGAGTAAAATACACATTTTTTGGCAGGGCTCCCCCAGTAAAATTTGCATTCAAGGGGATAAATATCACGTTTTTGGGGTCGTTTCAACCCATGGACATGAAAAACAACCCGCGGCAACAGTTTTAAATAGCTCAATTCTGCGGGAAAACCACAGACTTGGCAACACTGATTCCATGTCAGAATGTGTGTTTTTGATTTGGTCTGTGTAATTCTGCACAATAATATTTCGACAGCCTGGTTTGCCAGTTTGCAGAAAAAACAGCATATTGCAGCCATGGAAGCGAGAAAACAAACTGGGTTGGTGATTGCAGATTTTACACGACCTAAAAAGCCTTGGCGTCCATCTAAAAAGCTCTATGAACACAAGCATATTAAACCGAGGATAAATCACCTGGTCTCCTTTCATTGTCAGTTGTGCTTGTTCGTGTTGCGAGTCCTCAATCTGGCAACCCGCATGAGATTTGAGTCATAGAAGGAGGGGCGGGAGAATCAATATTTTGAATTTAGACCGCAGTACCCATTTCAACCACTAGCTTTTATAATTACATCCTGCACCTTTAAACTGTAGTAGTAACGCTACTAATTTTGCTACTTATTGAGTGCCAGTGTAAATTGATGGTACATCACTGGCTTTAATGTGACATTATATTGTGCATGCAACTTTAAAATCAAACAAACTGAGGCGATAATTAAACATGCTCTCCAAAACAACGCTCTCTCTCAAGTGGGAAGTGTGATTCATTTATGGCAATCAGTTAATTCAGGTGATTCATTTGAACCGATTCACAAAAAAGATTAATTTGATTCCCTGTGTGACGTTTCACATGATTGATTTCACAGCTATATATTTAGTTAAATGTTAGAATTAGAATTAGAATAATTTTGAATAACTTTGAATCACATTCAAAGTATTTTCCCAACACTGGTTTACACTACAGTGTATTATATAAGGGATATGATATATGGGAAACCACTGCAAAATATAACTCAAAGATATGGCATCATATCCCTCACAGTAGATGAACAGAGAAATAGGATGTCTTGAAGAAGCGCTGAGGAATGCAAACCACCAGCTCTTTCATTTCCCTTGACTCTGAACCAGCTCAATAGTGCAGGCACCTTAACCTGGTCTTCAGATTTGTGAGTCACCGAGGGTTAATTGTGGTGTTAGAACTGATTAGCTTCAGGGTTTTCTGACTGTAGCAACTTAAAGGCATGCAGACTCAAAAACATGAACCTACCTGAGAGGGGATCTGCAGAAAATAAATCAATCCAAACAACAACATTTCAGTTGCAAGAATTATTTTAGGTGCAAAGTGAAAATGTCAACATGCAAAGATTTCAGTTGTACATGAAACAGTTGTCGCTTTATAATGATTAGACATTAGTTCTAGCAGTTGTTCTATTTTATCATTCATCTTTTTGATTAATGTTAAATGGAAAATATACAATCTGGAAGATTACAGTGTGAGACGGTGTGAGACCATATGCTAGCTCAAACAATTTGTCCTGCTGACCTTTAATAAAGTTTTATCCACGGTTTTTACTTTAGTCTCTAAATCCTCTTCTTTTTTATGTATTCAGACAGCAGTTTATAATAATAGGCATGTGGTGGTCTCAGTTGCGTCCCATGACGCAACGCTCAGCAAGATCCCCCATTTTCAGCACATTAGTGTGTGCAAGATGCTTCCGTTCATGAAGACAGGATTCACTTAACAACGAAATTACCTCTAACTATACTTGGATTAATGACGATCTCTCTGACAGCAGACTAAAAAGTAGACACAAAAAGAAAGAAAGAAAGAAATGAAAAAATAAAACTATTTAAGTTCATGCAACATGGCTTGACATGACAAACATGATGACATTAAGTGCTCTGGGAATGCAGGATGCTGCAAAGGTACGTGAATGTTTTTCTGCATACTAGAGTCTTCTGGTTTAGGTCAGCCAACTCTGCTGTCCTAAAGGATTGTCTGTGGCTTGTGGAGCTGCTGACATTTAAACAAGCTTTCCTCTGAGTCTTTAGATTATTCATGTTGATGCTACCATCTTGTGTGCGTGTGCATTTCCCGCATGGCTTATATTGTGGTAGGGAGTGCAGGGTGAAGTTTCTAGAGACGGCTCTTGGCAGCCACAGACTCCTTCCTCATTTAAAGGCCTCATAAACTTTTAATGCATTAAGGATGACACAAAGGCTAGTGTTGACTCAACTGACGAATACCCCAGTGAGCCAAGCTTTTGGCTGGTCAAATATACACACTCTCAATAGAAATAAAAGTACACAGGAAGATGAAGAAGAACGAACAGCTTTACTCTACATTATATGCTGCAAATAAAAAAAAAGAAAAATTCAACAATTAGTCCTCAAAAATTCCTGATAATTTACTTACCCCCATGTAATTCAAGATGTTCATGTCTTTATTTCTTGAGTCGAAAAGAAATTAAGGTTTTTGAGGAAAACATTCCAGGGTTTTTCTCCATATAGTGGACTTCAATTTGGATCAGCAGGCTGTAGGTCCAAATTGCAGTTTCAATGCAGCTTCAAAGGGCTCTATGCGATCCCATCAGGAATAAGAGTCTTATCCAGTAAAAAAATTGTTCATATTCTAAAAAATTATATATTTTTTAACCACAAATGCTCATCTTGCACCAGCTAGACTTCACGCATTACGTAGTTACGTTAAAAAGGTCATGACAAGGTCGAAGTACTAACCCAGTGTTTACAAAGCAAATGTGCAAAGAAAGTCAAACACCCTTTCCACAAAAAGGTAAAACAACAATGTCGGATGAAGTTGTAGGAGAAAATGAGATGGAGTTTTTCGTCCTACCCTACCTTTTTGAACTCGAGTACACAGACCTTTCCAGTGTGATTACGTAATGCGTGAAGTCGTAGATCAGGGTTCCCACACCTTGGTTAACTTCAAATGGATCAAAGGATTCTTTCAAGGACTTTCCAGGTCCAACACCCTCAAATTCAAGGACTTAATGTGGGGACACATTTTAAGGAAGAGCAAGGTTACATCGTGTTACCTTATAAGATACATTGTTACAGTTTTCATGTGTCAAACACAACTATGCAAAAAAGCAAACATTTAACCCCACGGGAGAAAATCAACCCTTCACAACAGTATAAAATCAGCCCAATTTCATGCAAAAAATGAGGAAAATTTGGCAACCCTGCATCCAATAAAAGCTGCAAGAATCGGATTTAACTGATCATGGGTCAAGACAATAGTAAGGAGAAATGACTAACAAATCATGCTGGATGATTTGCTGCTTAGCAGATAATGTGCTCATATCTGATCTTGCAAGATGTGTTCCCTTTATACAGGGTGCGTGTGATCGCGAAATTAAAAGTGAAAGTGAATAGCTGCTCATTCAAATGAGATTTAAATACTCAAAATAAGATAGTGGCTCCCTAATGCACGAAAATTCTATTCAATATTAGAATAGAATGATTGCGTGAGCAAGTGGTAATGGCCTGAAATTCAGCGGGAGCGAGATCAAAAAAACAGTCAGCGTTGGGTTTTAATACAGAAATGCACACTGTAGAAAGCAAAAGTCGAATCCTGGACATTTTGGCCGATTTAGAAATCCTGGCTGGACACATTTTTTTAGGTCCAAAAAGAGATGTCTGGGGAAACAAGGACTTATGGTCACCCTAACTAACGTAAATCAAGCAAGCTAGAATGCATAGGTGAAATAACACATTAGCGAACCGGAGGGAATAATATGGAATTTTTTCCAGAAAACGTCTTGCACAAAATAAATTCAAGCACCTGTATCTATGTTTGTTTATTTTCAAAAACTTTCTAGGGCCTTGGAATTTTTTTTTTTTAGACTCACTAACTTTCAAGGATTTCAAGGACCCGTGGGAACCCTGGTCGATGCACATCGCAGAGCTAGTGCAAGATGAGCATTTGTGGTTAAAAAGAAGATACATTTTACATTTTTTTATTTAGAAAATGACCAATCGTTTCACTAGATTATACCCTTATTCTTCAGCTTGGATCGTGTAGAGCCCTTTGAAGATGCAGTGAAACTGCAATTTGGCCCAATTCAACCCATTGATCCTCAAGTCCATTACATGGAGAAAAATCCTGGAATGTTTTCCTCAAAACCTTAATTTCTTTTCAACTGAAGAAAGAAAGAAATTAACATCTTGGATGACATGGAGGTGAGTAAATGATCAGGAAATTTTAATTCAGCAGTGAACTAATCCTTTAAGATAATAAGATAAACAGTAGAGTTTTGGGGAATACAAATTTCCTCTTTGGCAGACTGCAAACTCATAAACTTATATCCCTAAATATTTAACACTTTATTGAAATTGCATTCATTTATGTTAAACAGACTCTATTACTTCCCTTCAGCATATCCCCAGAGAGACATACCAAATTCTCTGTGCTGCTTTTAAGTACTTCTGTTTAATTCTTTTTCTAACTGTTCTTTTCGTCTTAAATGACTTCATTTCATATTGGCTCAATCAAGCATCATAAAAGACTGCCAAACCCTTTTCGTTTCTCTTGAGTATCTTCTCTCTCAATCCTCATTTACACTAATGTGCTTTCTATTGAGTTGTAGCCGTGTTGAGTGATGTTGCGTTACAGCGTGAACATTTAAAACATCACTCATATCTCAATTTGGTATCATGGGGCCATATTCCATCAGCCTGGGTTGGTTAAGGTTACTGTAATAAATATATATTATAGCTGGAGCGTGGCACAACTGTAAAACATCTGAAAACTCAGAGACTTCAGAGACTTCAATTTAAGCTCTTATTGTCTTATTTATGGGTTTCTTTTGTGAAATCCCTCCTGGCCTCGATCTCTTTGTTGAAAGCACATTAAGAGACATGAAGTGAATTAGATTGAACATCGAATGATCCCACACCATGTCAAATCATTTCAAAACAAGGCCGCTGCTGAACATGCACTTGCACTTGTGTGCTAATTTATTGGCTTGAAAGTGCTGCCACTTGCTTTCAACGGCTTTAAAAAGGTAGCTGATTGAAACGCTTTCCAGATGGCTTGTACATACACACACTCGACCGGCAAAAAAGCAGAGCGTGACGGAAACGAAATAAGGTGAAAGGGGTACGTCACTCACGTTGATGTCCTCTAGCTCCAGCATGTTGAGAGCGTGGTTGTTGCGTCTCCAGATGATTGGCGGCCGCTGGTCTCCCGCGATGGCACACGTTAACACGGCGCTCTGACCCACTGTTACCGTGGTGACGCTCAGCTTCTGGTCTTCAGGAAGGCTGAGCTGATAGACCTCTGAGAAACAACAGAGAGAAAGAATGGTTTGTTTAAGTTTATTCACTAGGTGTCCACATCAGCTATTAAAATCTATTTCTAGCTCACTTTTGTTCACAGAACATGATTTGGTATATCAACAGCGCTCCAGCTACTTTGACTACCTGTGATTTCTAGTGAGAACATCAAACTGTTCTCAGATGCTACATTACTGGTGTGAATATCACTTCCTGTGACACTTCATTAAAGCAATAAACTGTACTGGTACACAGTTACAAACACGTGTAGAGTAAACAGAGCTTTAAAAGACTACTTATTGCTCTAAAAGTTGGCCTGATTCAGTGATAATTAATGCTATATTAATGACCAATTCGTACGAGGTAGCTTTATGAGGTAGCTACTTCGTACAAATTCGTACAACCTAATTTGTATAGATGCATCAATATTTAAAGTGTAAAAAGAATAAATTAGCTACTTTTTCTTATTGCCTGACTGAGAAACAAAGATGAGATTATTACACTTCAAATCTAAACTGGCACTATAAAAACACACATCCTTGAGGCAATACGGTAAGTCTAATATCTTTATTTTTTGAGTTCTTTGGATGAAAAAAAAAAATACAGCAACATCTAAGGTCATGTTTTATCATATTTTACATTTTTAATTAACCATAAGTAAACCCACATTCAGTCTGGCATGAAGTAATGCAAATTATTATTATTATTATTTTTTTTTAAACAAAAATATTCTCAAAGATCATTCTTTGCTAAGCTCTTGAGTAAAGGCTAATTGCACAAATATCCAAAGTCATATCCATTTTTAAAAGAGGCTTTTGCATATATTTTTTTTTAATATGATGATTTATTTGTGATTATTAGCATATGTGATTATTAGCATATACTAAAGTCTGATTTTGCTGATGATATCAAGGTTTGCTTAAGTTTTGTTACTGTTAACTAAAATTAAAACCAAAACGAAAACTATTAAAATAAAGCTTTAATAAAACATAAACAAATAAATAAATACAGAAATACAGAAAAGTTGGTTTTTAACAAATTAACAAAACTAAAAAAATAAAAAAATAAACCTATAGACATATATTATATAAGCATTTTGTTTTATTTTACATTTATTCCAAAATAATAACTCAAGTCAGTAACAAACTAAACAATACGTTTTATTTGTGAACTTACGTTGACCTATTCTTTTTAATTGTTAGCTTTTAACTTTTTTTTTTTTCGGGTCATCAGTCATCAAAGCTCGATAAATATTGGACGTGGACACAGAGATTAAATTTCACTATGCTGATTACTCACTAAAAACTATTTAAAGTGGTTATATCTAAGTGCGGCAGTTGTTTACTTACATCTTAAAATGAGCCTAGTCTTCCCATTATTGTCATTATATTGTTCATTCAGACAGATTCGCAAATGCAGAACACGTACAAACACAAGAGGTGGGATTTATTGCATGAACCACTGCTAATCATAAACAGTCATATCCAGTCATATCGTGATGGAGGCATTTCCTCCTCTCATGACTTTCCCCCATTCATTCTCAATTACTCTCCACCATACTGTTAAAACTCAGTGAGCTCAGGAGAGGTGAGATAGACGCAGACTCATCTGTAAATTTACCTGTTGGTGTTGCTGTGTTACTTTAGAAAAACAAGTGATTTACACAATTTTTAATGCTATATTTTGTGATTTTTGTACAACACATTTTTTTCTAATTTAGTATTTTGAGAAGACACTGTCTCCCTTGCCTCCTGGAAATATGGAATGAAAATAATAATGTTGGGAAGCATGCATGTAATGCCTTAAAATCTATATCTTAAAGTCTATATATGCAGCTCACTACTAGAGTTTTCTGGCTCTAAAATGCCACCAACCACCTTTCTCATATACAAACAAACACACACCTAGAGCGGGGACAAGGATAACAAACAAACCCCTGACCCCCAAATCTATTTATGAGCCCCATCAATCAGCCTTGATGCTTCCATGAGTCTGACGAGCATCTAATACGGCTAAAGTCGCTGTACTGCCCAAGGCAAGAGCTGAGATGGCTTTACAATCTGACTCATAGTTTCATAACACTCTTTATAATGATCGTGATAGGCTTTGTGCTGCTTTAAGCACACGTCTCTTGATAGTTTCATTTAGTTTTGAAATTAAGATTTTAATGACGGCAGGAAATAACGGCTGCTCCTTCGAGCCTCTCAGAAGAAACGCCAAACGAACACAGCGGTTCATTATGACAGCTTCTTTTCAACTAAAAACTATTAAACTTAACATCTACTTTGAATATAATTACCTCCACAGCCAAGACTTAACAGCATCATTCAGTCAAAAATAGGATAGCTGTTGAAAGAACCTCGTATATCATTTCTCAGTTTTTATACAGTGTAAGAGGAATAATAGAGCCAGGTGCCAAACACTTCTGTCGATCTAATTAACGCTAAAGTCTCTTCTTTTGCTTTGCAGTGGAGCTGTACCCTGACCTTTTGGGTTAACCGAGGCCCCCCGCTCATGAATCAGACAGCAACCAGCCTTTAAATGAGACAGATCAGAAAAATGTCAAAATGCGGATGTCAAAAAGCGCAACAGCAGCTAATTTCCTATAAAAACTTTTTTGAAAGTACCTCGACTGTAGTTTAACTATTTTAAATAATAGTTTTAAAGTAGCTTAATAAAACTGCACCAGATCTTGATTGATTTGATCCCCTTCCCATGATCACGGTAATGACATCTAAAATGGTTTTTCCAGGTATTTTAATTACTTTCATGCACAGACATGCACGCAAGTGGAAAACATAATCAAGCTGCAGCAAAACAAATGAGTACATGGGTTGGGGTATCTCAAATGATTATGCAATTAAAGATCCGGGGAATTATAACCAGCTTGCGCACAAGACAAACATCCCTCTCGCCTCGCAAACGCCAATTTCGCATTTCATCGCTGTGCTCTCATTTAAAGCTAATTTACCAAATTAGTCGGTAATGTCTCTTACTCATTGCGTTACTCTCAGCTCATATAGTGGATAACAGTGGTGTAGCGCCGGTGCACCTTTAGCAATCCTCATTTAATGTGAGTTTAATGCCGCATGGCACACTCTCTGCATTCATCAGGGAATATTTCTGTGGAACAGTTATGAGAGAGAGAGGATCCGAGAGTATGCACAACAGCACAAATGCATGAGCGTCATTTTTAATGTATTTATCCAGAGATCAGGACTGTAGTACAGTTTGCTCATTTCTAATTCTCTAAAGCCTTAAATTGGCAAATTTACACTGCAAGGGTGACACATTAAGGGGTCTGTACACAGAGTGCTTAATTCTGCTCAGAGGTGGCATAAATGCATTTATAGCACAGCAAATGCAACTATACTTTGATACTTGGAGATGAGGTGGGTCAGAGCAGGCATAATTTAGTCTGGCTTTTATACGGCATTGCATCTTTACTATGAATATCCAGCAGGCAGAAAGTAGCCTTAACTTCTCTGCTGTCTAATTTACTCTGCAAAGGTGACACATAAGTGCTTTAAGTGGCATTTAAGGGTCTTTACACAGACTGTTTAATGCTGCTCAAAGGTGGCATAAATGCATTTACAACACAGCAATTTGCACTACATACTCCGATACTAGGAGATGAGGCGGGTCAGAGTATTGCATCTTTACACTAAATTTTGAGCGGGCAGCCTTAACTTGTCAGTTGCCTAATGTACACTGCAAAGGTGGCATAGAAGTGCTTCTAAAGTGGCATTTAGATGTCTTTACACAGAGTGTTTAATGCTGCTTAGAAGTGGCATAGATGCATTTACACAGAAACTAAAACTGTATGTGACCCTGGACCACAAAACCAGTCACGAATAAAGCTTTGATGTATGGTTTGTTAGGATATGACAATATCTGGCTGAGATACGACTATTTGAAAATATGGAATCTGAGGGTGGAAAAAAAATATATTGAGAAAATCAGCTTTAAATTTGTCAAAATAAATTTCTTAGCTATGCATATCACTAATCAAAAAATTACGTTTTGATATATTTACAGCAGGAAATTTACAAAATATCTTCATGGAACACGATCTTTACTTAATATCCTAATGATTTTTGGCATAAAAGAAAAATCAATAGTTTTGACCCATGCGATGTATTTTTGGCTATTGCTACCAATATACACAGCATCTGAGATGACAAAGCATCTTCAGATAAAGAAACACTGACAATAGAACAGCAGACAGCAGAATGGAGTCATTAGAGATTAAGGATGTCTACAAATATGCATGCAATTATTATTATGTTAAAGATTTAGTATTAAGGCCTGTATAGCTGATATGCGTGAGCACGCTAAGTGGACTGAATGTGTTCTGTGGACTGCAGTGGACTGTTCACTAACTTAGGATATGCATATCCATTTGGATTACAACTAATTTGTGAATATAAAACAAAATTGATAAGGGCATTCACTATAAACATCAGATATTTTTATCCTTAAGCATGGCATAGACGACTTTATGGAGAAAGTGAAACTAGCAGCCACTGTGAAATGCACTAGGCTGTACTATATTCATCCCTCTCATTCTGCGCCACTACAAAAACATGAGCGAGTTGCACATGTTTTGCTTGCTTTATGAGTGTTTCTGCATTATATGAGTCGCTTTGGATTCTAACCTAAATCACAGCACGTTTTAGATGAAAAAAAAAGCGTGACTTATATTTCTGAAAATATCACCATTAGGAGATTTATACTGAGTTCCCTGCATTATTACAACAAAACGCGTGATTACAGTACTGAGCCGCTGCAAAGGAGCAGCTCTAATGCTATTAAATTAAAGATGATGTACCATAGAGCAAAAAAAATTATCAGTGAAAGTAACAAAAACTTGTAGAATAGATTTTAGTGGGCATAATTAAGTGTAGAAATAACTGAAAAATATATAGTCAAACCAAAAATTATTCAGACACCAGATATAATTTTTTGATATTTTTTTTACTAGTGGGTGCAGGAAACTATAGTTCATTTATGGAAGTGAGGGTAGCAAAATGAAGTAAACTGTGGCATATTATACCCAAAAATTCCTCATAGAGTGGTCTAGGAAAATTGCTAATTTGGGACCAAAAATGATAAGTTCAGGTTTGCATGAACCTGGGTGACAGCATGCCCGAAGACTACAGGCTGTCACTGAAGCTAAGGGTGGCCTGACAAAGTACTGATAGCTGTGTAAATACTAATAGTTGTCTAAATAATTTTTGGTTGATTGTAATCCATTACATACCTTTCTAGAAAAGTTATCTGACATTATCAAGCTGCATTTGCTCTGACATAGTTTAACTCTGGGTTCTTGTCATATTTTATTACCACTTTCTAAACTATAGCGAATAAACTGTGATAATATGAGAAATGTTGCCATATTAGTACCGACTAAAAACAAGGATTGTTAACGAAATTCCAATGTCCACACAGCTGACAGCCTTACCTGTGGCAGTTTGATCAAGTTATGCATGGATTAGACGCTGCTTTTCTGCACTTTCACTTCGCACGTCTCCATTATTTCAGATCTCTCTAATGCTGCATAACTGGAGCTGCTTTTAGCAGGTGTGCGGTCAACGCTGCTGTTTTTTTCCAAAACTTTTATGCGCATCGCCTCAGTTTATTACATCAACATAACAAAAGATGTGATTGCAAAACAATCAGGAAAAAAAAGGACTACATGCTAAATTTTAAACCATAACATGCACGTATGCCACCTCTGAGCATAATTAAACAGTCTGTGTAAAGACACTGAAATGCCACAGAAACGCTTCTGTGCCAACTTTGCAGTGTACATTTGGCATTGTCTTTACACAAAGTGTATAATGCTGCACAGTGGTGGCATAGATGCGTCTACATAAAAATTACAACTGTATACTTTGGAACTAGGGGGTGAGGTAGGTCAGAACAGGCATCATTTAGTCTGGATTTTTATGCGGCATCGTCTTTACCTAGAAATTTGAGCCTTGGTCTAGTGCCTGTTGCCTTGGTCTGAGTCTATTAACTGGGAAGCCTGACAGTTTGTTGTTGCTTATAGAACAAAGGGTTCTGGGTTCTAATCTGTAAAAATATAACTTTTTTTTTTTTTTTTTTTAATAAACCAAAACTGCAGCTCTAAAACAGATTTAAATTGGGAGTGAGGACTTCTGTATTTGCATTTAGTATTTGCAACAGAGAGAGAGCCATGGAAAAACTACACAGCATGTGCCTGAGAGCTACATTTGACACTGTTGTTTTCCACGACTGATTACGAACACAACAACTTTCAGCAAAACATTCAGAACTTCCCACTCCAGCACCACTAAACATGAACAAAAAGACAAGCTCAAGCCGTTTCATAAAGTGGTGTGAACAAAGAGAATGAACTCTTGCCAACTTACAGTCCCAAATTAGGGCATTTAGAAAAGTATGAGGAAAATGAAAGAATATTGTGATTAATGCAGAAACACCAAATGGAAAACCTAGAATGTATCTGAAGAAACCAAACAGACAATGTCAGACAGTAAATTTCCTGTGCCGCATCGAGGGAAATCTATTTATTTCTTTCGTAATCACCTGACACCTGTCAACCAATCATTTTATGAGTGCTGTCAGCTCATGCCACATTCTGTCAGAAAATGCCAGTAATGAGGAAAAAAATACAGCATGACTAGCAAATGCAATTTCTATGCAAGTGGCTGCATAAATAATGCACAAACACTTTACTCAACACTTTTTTATTTAAGCAATCTTATTTCTGAGAAACATTCTGTCAGATGCTATAAAGAACAAAAAGTGCCATAAAAGTATCATATTAAATTTGTGACTGTGTGATAGTTTTACTAGGTGTAAACTCAATCTGGTTTTGGCTAACCAACCTCTACATCTTTTCACCCTATTGTCATTGGCAAAAATTAACCTAAACTCTAATGAATATAATAAATAAAGCATGAATGCGGTAAATCAGTACAAGTACAGCTTCTCATCAAAGCAGGCTATGTGCATGTGTGAACAATACTCTGACGCCATCGCTGGCGTTCAGTAATATCCTGCCTCGCCATTCAATTACACTCTTTTGTGTCTTAATAGATTTGGAATTTGCTCTAGGGCAAGCCACTGCGTTTTACAATTCCCTGTAGGATTGAAAGGCGAATAGATTTTTCAGAACAAGGAACGCAAGAGAGAAGATGAGTACTTGTGTGTATGTCGGTGATAGAAACAGAAATGGAGAAAGAGTCTCTTTTATGGTTTAAAAATACCCGGATGCAGCCTAAACAAATACGGTGCACCGATAATACTGCAAGACTGCGAATGATGTAAAAATATTATGGAAGGTGCTGTCCAGACATTTAATTCTAAGTCAATGTTTGTGATTAATGACAGTACAATAAGTGGAGGTTTTGCCCCCTCATTTACAGCACGTGTAGCAGATGAGTCGACTTTCCCTCAGGGCTCGACAATCTCTCACAGCAGAAGCGTGGAATTAAACCTGAAGTGCAAGACTGCAGTTTTGATTTAGTTCATACTCTTTCCCGTTACAGAGTGGTGATGCTTCTATTGCAGGAAGAGCTAAATCAAAACCGGTATGAGAAAGCCCATGGTCACACAGCAACAGAATGGGACGTTAGTTCTCTTTCAGAGTGTTAAATACAATTTTGTTCACACCCAGTTTGGTAACAAAATTACTGATAACTGCATTCTGTAACCGAATTGACTGTACTAAACATTCAGGACTCATCTAAATGGAAGTTGAAATATGTACATTATCAGTTGGATTTTTAAAGAAATTACTATTTTTATTCAGCAAGGATTCATTAAATTGTTTAAAAGTGAAACTCTATTTATATACACTACCGTGTAAAAGTCTTACATTTTTTAAAAAAGATGTTTCTCTAAAGGCTCTTTACATGTTGTAATGGTGAAGAACTATTTTTGTGTTAGAGTTTAGTGTTATTTATTCCCGCCTTCTTGTTTTTCAAATTTGTAGCTGTCAAAGCACCTCATTATTTTCTGAAGCTCAGACTGTAAACACTCAACACCCTGCTGAAAAAAAAAAAACAATAGACACCATCACAAAATTTGTAATGGTTTGTTATAATGGGACTTGTATTGGTTTTAATGGACCTTGTTGGTCTCTACTGGCAGTTGGTCACCTTCTATTGGCGGCTTGTTAAAACTAATAAATCCTAATGGAATATGACCCAAAACACACTACAGAAAACCATTTTAATGGTTAAAAGTTGATGGTTTAGTGATTGGTTAATGGTATTTGTATTGGAAACCATTAGACTTTTCTGTGATGATTCTATTGTTTTTTTCCTAAATTTAAATAAAATGTAACTTTTAAAATAAATTAATAGTCAGGAATTGAACTAAAATATATAAACTATAAACTGTTTTTGAATGGCACACAACCCTAAAAACAACAGGACAGTTTGTGAGTCACACGTGTTAGTAAAAACAATGTAAATGCCAAACACTAAGTAAAGATGGCTAAAGAGAAAACCAGAGAAGTATCAAGGTTTTTGAAATGTAAGGATAGATTACATATAACAAACAATATACAATATATGCTCATACAGAAGCAACAACAGAGCCTTTCCAAAAAGCAGTGTTGCTGTCAAAGGTCTTCAATCATAATTACTAGGTGCTCTCCCATCAAAAGTTGAGCTCTGCTCTCCGCCCCCATCCACTAGTACATTTATGAGCCCGTAAGGCCTCTGTGATCGCTGCAGAATCTTTTAAAGTGTTGCGCATTGAAGTCAGATGGAATAAAACCTTTACTGTGACCCAATCAATGTGAGAGACAGGCAGTAATAGAAGCTGAAGAAAGGCTGACTTCACACCACCTGTGAAAAACACCATCTCTATGGCACTTGTCAGTAGGAATGCTGGAGGCCCTCTATATTAGCATGCCATCACACTATGCATACTTCTAATTGGGCTAATTGTGGATCGTATACAAAAGGAATCGTGCAGAAAAAAGTGGGATAAACACTTGGGTAAATTTGATAAATGAAAGTACATTTCACACCATATTACGGAGCTGTGAATTTGTTTTTTCCATCTCTCTCTGTAAGTTTCCACCTTCTTTTTTCCCCTTACTTCCCATATGGCAATCTTTAAAAGTCTGTATTGCCTTTCACTGAAGTCAATTTTGTTTCAAGTGAGGGCCTGTTTCTTATCACACAATTCTCCACTGCCAATGATATTGAGCGGCTCCTGTATTTCTGTGTGTGTGTGTGTGTGTGTGGGTTTGTCTGTTTAGCAGACAGAGCAGGTGGATTGACGTTCTCTCCGGAGGCATATCAGCCTTGACAGATGAAAGGAGCGGCATTGTGGGCCAGCGTGGCGTTAAGTAATTGCCTTCTGACTCCACTGGGGGATGTAAATAGTTTGGAGCATGAAGCATACAGATATGCCAATTGAACACACCAATCACGACAAAGAACCACTGAGATGCACCAATCACAAGTAGGAACATGAGTAAACAAGGGTCAAAGGCAGATAAATTACTTAAAGTCTGAAAGATTTGCTTTTTCGCATTGTTTTTAAAACTCATCCGTACAATATATGCACATTTTGCAACCTAAGCTAAAATTTTCGTTTCAAACTGATTAGTGCAAGTCAAGCATGTTTCATCAGTACAAGCATAAAAATGTTTAAATCTTTTCCCTGCCAAACACAGAATTTTCTTTTTTGCTCAAAATGTTGTTTTTTTAATGAAGCTTACCTACATTCAAGATTTGATAAAAAAGAACACTTGAAACTCGAATACATTTTTTTTGTTTGTTTGTTTTGTTGTTGTTGTTTAAAAGTAGAGGCTCTGTTCTTTATTTTGATGTATTGCATGTTCAAAATGTTCAAAATATTCTGGGAGCCCTGAAATTTTTGTGAAAATGATCAAAAATGCTAGTGGTGGCTGCCAACTTTTTTCAAAAACGCTAGCGGGGAAAGAGTTAAGGCATACATTTGTAAACCAGTTCACAAAACCGGAGTAAATAATTTGTTCACAAAATAGATTGACCAATTCAGTCCAATTTGTGAATTAAGCAGCTGGGATTTGTGAAATGGCTAAGCAGAATAATTGAAAAGATTCGATAAATTAATAAATCTTAATTGTAATCTGGACATACTACAGTATCCGCCATGTTCTCTTTGTCATGTGACCAACCAGCATCAATACCAGTGTCAATTCAATCTACTATATAGTAAAAAAGTATGTGATTTCAGATATAACTAATATCAATACCTAAATAATGATAAAAAAAAAAAAAAAATCGCTGCACTGGGCCGATTCAGAGTAATTCCTAAACAAATAATTTATTCTGTATTTGTGAAATTCATTGACTAAAAGTATTATTGGATTACTAATCAGTCATTGCTAATGAACACATGACAAAAGAAGCTCGATCACGATAAACACTCAGATTTGGAAAACTGTCATTTTTTAATTGATGCTGAAATATATACAAAACATTACCGATCCAATTTTTCCCTCATACCTGCAGAGCCTGTGAGATTCATACATACCAGGAACAGAGTCTGATGAAAAACATGAACATACATTAATTGCCACTGCACAGCTATGAATAAACAAGCCACACATTTAGCCTTTTTTTCTTGAGGAAAAAAATTTAAATGCTCCCTGGAGCCAAAGGCAAGGGCCAGAATCAGAGTAAACACATTTAGCACGTCTCAAAAACCTCTTATAGACCATGTGCTAATTGCTGCAATATAGAATCGAGAGGACATGAAGAACCCAGACAGCATCTTCCGATAATGTACTTAGATGCAGTGATTAGCAAGTTTTGAGGCTGCAATTTATATGCACATTGCATAAGAGAACTTTCCAAGCTCTTTTAGATTCTTTTGCCCTCCATCTTACTCTAGAGAGACCAGAGACTCTCCAAACCAAAACTGGACCGTTTCATGCTTTCATGGCCTGTCAACCTCCATCAGGACTGAGATCTATACCCATGTGACTGATGTACTCCCAGACCTGGAGAGTTTGAACAACACAAGTCAACGCTGACAAGCTCTGTTCACTCACACATCAGTAAACCCCATCTGGGCCAGATTCAACGTTCCTTATCATGCCAACGCATACTACCTCCATCAGAGCAAAGAAACCATTCGGTATCTACTAAACCATAGTGTACTTGCTCTCAAATGAGACCACCAAGATCAAGATCATGCAAGAATATGTTATTAAAGTGAATTAAAAGAATGAATTATTCATGCAACAAAGTTGTAAAACCACTATACATCATGTTATTTACAGATTTCACACATACTCAGTTTTATCACTGGAGGTCAGCAGGTCGCTGTATTATTGACTCCTTTATAGGATACATTATTGATGGGTTGTATAATTGTCCAAAAATCTGTTAGTAAAAGACATTATTGCAATTAATCAGTTTTTCTGCTGCACGGAAAGTGTTTGTGTATGAATCACAATGCATGATAGAATACATACAATCATGAACAAGATTAATGAGTTTCATTATATGCATGAATCAAACTCGCTGAAAATACCAACAATTTCTGATATAGCTTATTTGCACATTTTGTATTATATCGCTGTATGTGGGCTGAGACATATTACACAGACTGATGAAATTGCTCACAGTAACATTAACCTCTCCATCTTTCCTATAGTCTGTCACAGAAGACAGATCGCTGCCTTTACTCCTATCAAAAGTTGCCACATTGCATCAGTGCTCATTTGCATAAAGGTACACTTTTCTCAGCTTAACATTTTTTGGACAGGCCAACATTAAATTGATTTTGAGTTGCTTTGATGCTACAAATCGCTGTCAGCGTGAATGGCCCTGAACAGGATCAACGAATGTAGAAGCGGACTGAGAAAACATACCGCAAAAGGACCAAGTGCTCATGCCATGAAAAACAAGTCAGGATCAGGTGAATCTGAGAAGCTTATATCTGTGGGTAAATTGCACACTGAAGGTCGAACCGACTAAACAAATGCATATATTCACACGCTTTGTAGCAGGTATCTAAAGCACGAGCTCACAGCATGAACCCTAGCGCTGTTGCTACAACAAACATGCGCTGTTTATAAAGTAGCATTCTTCAAACTTTTAAAGAAAACATTTGTTCAAAGTGTCAGAAGCTGAATAGAGACATGTGAAGGGGTTCTCTGAAGGCGTCTGATAAAACGTCTTGTTATCTTTTTATCTTTAAGTTTAAAAGGAAAGTGAAAGTAGCAATACCATTTTTTTTTTCTTTTGCCTGTGGGGCTGTTCCCGCTTCGCCCAAACTCACGCTGAGATCGGTGAAAGGGTACGGGGGCAGACTGAGGCTGCCATTTTCATTCCAAAACCTTCTACTTTACGTTCAAAAACCCAATGCATAACAGTGGGATTCTTGCAAAAAGGCTTTGTATGCGAGTGCATTATTGTCTCTTTTTTATCCCTTCCCGAACCGTGCGTTAAAAGTGTTGGCCCTTGCTGAATGTCAGTGCAAATTGAGTCAAATTGAAATGTCAGAGGAAGATGAGACTAAAAAAGAAAATGAGACAGAGCAGACGTGCTGAACGTTAGTGTAAAAGGTTGGAACACACTGCTATTTTCTTCATTTAGGCTGCAAGCTTTACTTTTATTCAGAATCGTTCAATATGTGTCCATTCTTGTGACATAAGGGATGTCTTAGCTTTCCATAGGGAGTTTGTGTTTTATAACCAAGAACTCAAGGCTTTTATCTATACTGGGAACATTAATTTATTCTCTATTGGGATAGAAATTTCACAAAATGTTTCTACAAAGAGCCTAGAAATAGAATATAGAAGCAAAAGAACTAAATAAGAAAAGAAGGCTTTTGTTGTTGAGTGATTTCTATTCTTTGATTATTTATTTTTTGAAATGTCTGTATTCTTATAAAATATACACTATTGTTCAATGTTTGGGATCAGTAATACTTGTATTTAAACCGTTAGAGAAGATTTCTATTTCAAATACATGTTGTTCTTTTGAACTTTTTACTCATCAAGCAATTCTGGAAAAAAAAAAAAAACTATATATAAATATTTTTTTAACATGGATAATAATTTTTTCTTAAGCAGCAAATCAGCATATTGGAATGATTCTGAAGGATCATGTGACACTAAATACTGCAGTAAATTACATTAAAATAGTTATTAAACAGTTATTTTAAACTGTAATACTGTTTCATGAAATTATTGTTTAACTGTATTTTTGATTTAATGAATGCAGCCACAGGAGCATATAAACTTCTTTAAAACATTAACATTAAAAAATTAAAAAGGTAAGCATGTGTAATAATAAGAACAGTGGACTGTCTCAGTTCAGTGAGGTCTATCATGTACACTTCCTCAACATTAAACATTTTTTATTGGCTTGATCCCTATAGGCAATTCATCTACTTTAGCAATATAGCTTAGTTTCCAGGCTGACACAAATTCTCTATAACAAATGTTACTTGCATCTTGAGTCATGCAGTTAATTAGTGTGCCTCAGTTTCTCTTCAGCAAATCCGTTAATGAGTGCACGAAAGAGGAAAATCTTACTCGGGCCGTCACTGTTCAGTGGCTTACTGAAAAATATGAGTGTAGACTTCAATTAGAGCTTAATTAGGATCCATTCACCTTTACGGTGACCGCGAGATTTGACTTTCTAACAGTGGGTTGTCAGAGTCACAGTCCATTTCAGAGGCCGCTGACCCTGTGGAATGGACTAATGGAGAAATGTAACTTCATTACATGACATGCCAATAGTCTGAACTTGCCGTGAAGAGCAGGGCTGGAATCCAAGAACCAGTTCTGGATAAGATATAAGGTTTTTTTTTTTTACTGTAAGTTTTATGATGTTTGGCTTTGTTCACAGTTACTTAATGCACACACTGTTCCACTTCTGCAGATGAAAAATGTAAAAGTCCCTTTGTTTTTTTTAAGAGTTCTTCAAACTAACTGAATACTGGTAAACATATACTAAGAATACTTGTAGGAAGACATAGCAACTTTTGTATGGGCATCAATGCAGAAAGATGTTTTTGCATCTAGTTACAGCATTTAGATAACTAGACTATGCTAACCGGCCAAATCTCAAACCACTGGTTCACTATGCCACTACTGACTAAATAAATACAATGACAGAAACTGGGTGCTGCAAACATAATATAAACACAAGAAATAGACAACAAATCTTCCTACTGTTAAAGGTGTCATCGGATGCCCATTTACCACAAGCTGATATGAATCTTTAGGTTCTTAATGAGAATGTGATGTCACACCAACAAGAAGCTGAGAATGGCTTGATTTAAAATAGGGGATATTTCTTATAAAGATTACAAAAATACCACTGGATGGAATTTTTATCATAACAGGGTGGTTGTGTACACACACTGCCACACATTTATGTTCAAACAACTTGTAAAAGTGAGTTTTGCATCCGATGAGGATTAGTTCACTCGCAGAGAAAAAAAAAAATTCTGATAATTTACTCATCCCCATGTCATCCAAGATCTTCATGTCTTTCTTACTTCAGTCGAAAAGAAATGAAGGTTTTTGAGGAAAACATTCCAGGATTTTTCTCCATAGTGGACTTCAATGGTGGCCAATGGGTTGAAGGTCCAAAATGACAAAAACCTCCATCTCATTTTCTCATCCAACTTCAAAATCATCTGACTTTGTTGTTTTACCTTATTTGTGAAGGGCGTTTGACTTTCTTTGCATGTTCACCTTCTGGGTCGGTACTTCCGCCAATGTCACGGATGTGTGATTACGTAATGCATGAGGTCGAGCTAGTGCAAGATTAGCATTTGTTAAAGTATATACTTTTTTTTTTTAGGAAATAATCCATCGTTTCACTAAAACACTTATTCCTTGGCTGGAATCGTGTAGAGCTGCATTAAAAACTGCAATTTGGACCTTCAACCCGTTGATCCCCATTAAAGTCCACTATATGGAGAAAAATCCTGGAATGTTTTCCTCAAAAACCTTAATTTCTTTTCAACTGAAGATAGAAAAACATGAACATCTTGGATGACATATTGGCTGAGTAAGTTATCTGGAAAATTTTATTCTGGAAATGAACTAATCCTTTAAGTTGGACGCAAAAATAAACATACATAACGACCAGTTTGTTTTGTGAATAACTGAAGGAATAGTTCATCCAGAAATAAAAATTTGCTGTTTATTTACTCAGCCTCAGGCCAATTTAGATGATGAATGCTTGTTTCGCTACATAATACTCCCATATATCATCAGGAGAGGCCGGTATTAATTTTGTGTTTCCCGTACCTGCTTTTTTGAATCTCAAAGTGATGGAACCAATTGAGGAACACAGATTCAGTTAAAAATCATCTTTAGTGTTCTACTAAAGAAATTAAATTCACATCTGGGATGATCTAAGGGTAAGCAAATTAACAGCAAATTTTTATTTTTGGTTGAACCATTCTTTAATCCATTGACTAAATCAGTGGTTCTCAACCTGATCACTAAACAGCAAGTCACATCATGTCCAGTCAGAAGCAGAGCTAGAATCATTAACTCCCTAATGAAATGACACTATTCTACTTCCTCTGAGAAATATCCGAATGCCTTGAAAATATTGGACAATGAAATTAAAGATGCTCACGCCTGTAAGCAAGACTGAAATTGTGCTCAGTTTCTTCATTAAAACACTGCAATTATCCATTGTGCTATTAACAAATGACACTGAAAATACGTGTCACAGTAACCAAAGGCGCATCCAGCCCTGATGGTGCTAATTACGCAGCTGAAAATTTCTTCCAGCTTTGTTCACTTTCATGTCTTACACATCATTTTATCAAAACCCAACACTCACCAAAAGCTGCATAGAACTCCTCTCTGGTTAGGTGTTCGTCTTCGTTGACGTCGTTGTATTTGAACAGGTCAAACAGAGTGCACTCCGATGCCGTCCTGCTCATACCTTCCTGCTTGATGACCTGCTCGAAAACAAGATCATTAAATTCAAAGCAGAACCTACTGTATGATGCTTTAACAAAGCAAATATGTTTTGCACACTGAATAAAGCTCATGGTAATACTAATAAATGTTGCGGTTTGAATTTAAGGGCATGCTTGTTTACACAGTTTTGGTGCCGTCTTGGGTCTCCACATGATGTCTGATGTAAAATCTCCATCCTGAAGCAAAAGTACTGCTCTAGTGTACTATTTTGAATAATTAAAGATGTGATTCCTATCTGCATCAGACATTGCGAATCCTGTCAGCTGGCAAACATCCAGAACCAAGCAAGATTTTATAACAGCCTTATGCTGGAAAACATGAGGGATTACTGTAAAACATTCTATCATACATTCATCCATGCCAGAAATATCTGATGGCAATTACAGTTAGTGAAAGAAAGCTGGAAGGATTGTTTATAATGTTATAATAATATGAACAATCAAAATTAACTTGCTGATTAATATCCAATGGATTCAAAACATTACTGTACATGATATAAACTCCACGTAATATAGATATGATCTTAAAACCATCTCCTGAAAGCTTTTCCATAGCCAGTGCCAAGACTGACCCGAACTAACCAACCTTTATATTATTACTCAAACCAGACCTGCGTGTTCAGATTCAATCCTGTCCTTTTATTATCTGTTGAAAACTCTAATCCTCTTATGAAGACTTGATACCAGCTCAGAAAATGACTGGCAACCTTCACTCTGACCTCTTTTGCTTTGCAGTGTTGATTTACCATGTACTTCGAAGACAAAACAAATAAGCGAACTTTCAAGCTGAAATTTGTCGATGTACCACTCTGATCTGCATGCCGCATGCTACAGGGGATGTCAGAAAAGTTTTCCATAATAAACGACCATAATACACATCCGATCCACCGTGCTAAATGAAAATCTCGGAACAGCTTTAGGCATGTGCTTAATTCTGATACTTCTAACACAAAATTGGCTGGGAAAAGTGAAGTTTGAGCGTCATTTGTTTGCAGTTTGATAATCTGCATCTAATGCAGTGATGCACACATTTTAAAGTGTATCTTAAGCATCCAAATACAATTTGGGGCCATTTTATGTAAATATGTAGTATTTTGTACTATGTATTTTAAGTTTTGGTATTTATCTAATAAAAATAATTTACCCAAAAATAAAAAATTGCTGAAAATTTCGCCATCAAAGAGTTTGTTTCTTCATCAGAACACGTTTGGAGAAATGTATCATTACATCACTTGCTCACCAATGGATACTTTGCAGTTTACAGCTGATGAAAACATTACAATAATCCACTCGAGTCCATCAATTCATTTTTTATGAAGCAAAACGTGGCATGTTTGTAGAAAACATATCCAACATGAACTAGTTTTAACTTTAAACCATTGCTTTTGGCAAAATGCAGTCCTTATAAATGTCTTAATGATAATTTGTTTCTTACAAACATGCTGCTGTTTACTTGACAAGACGATAATTGATAGATTGGAGTTGTGTGGATTGCTTGTGGATTATTATGATGTTTTTATTAGCTGTTTGGACTTTCATTCTGACGGCACCCATTCACTGCAGAAGATCCTCTGGTGAGCAAATGATGTACTGTAAATTTTTCCAAATCTGTTCTGATAAAGAAAAAAACTACATTTTGGATGGCCTAAGAGTGAGTACATTTTCAGCAATTTTTCATTTTTGGGTGAACTTTAAAACCCTTTCACTTTAAGCAGTTTCCAGAATGGTACAAAATGCATTAAATATATTATTTTAATATTAATACATTATTAAACCTGTGCTATGAGATCAATGGGTGTTTAAGAAATTAATTTAAAAAAAATTAATACTCATTTAATAAGTCAGAAAGGGTCCATGGTCTGTCCGTTCACTTTCTGTATGAGAATCATTCCATGTAGTCGTACTTGAGCAGAATACTAATTGAGTTTAATTGCTCTATTAGAGCAGAATGTTTTGATTTTGCTGCAAGGCATTTCACTATATGTTCCCATTCCTCTATCACCTTTTCAACCCGAGCTAGCTCCATGTCAAAAGGCCAAGCTTTCGTATTCAGGGCTGGTCCAAATTTTCACTTTTTACATTGTCTTCGATCTGCCATGCATGAAAAGAGATCTATTCTTCTTCCACAGAGAATGAAGAAATATGCAAATGACATGAAAATATTGCACAATGAAATTGAAATGGCTCACGCCTGTAACCGAGAGTGAAAGTGCGTGCAGAGTTTTCTCTCTGGAGAAATATGAATAAATTCATATTTTGCTGTGCACCGTATCTCTATGGACAGGTGTAATCTTTCTGCCGCAGGACAAGATAAAGCACAGCTGACCTGGGATCAGTCTATGAGCGAGTTATTAAAAAATGTGACAAGCTAAGCTTGCCTGCTCATTTATGGCTTTCAAATTAATGCAATAAAACATGGGTAAAGATGATCCCCAGCCATTTTCGTAATACATCAGATTGAAGCATTAGATACTGTAGTATATAAACAAAACAACATACTTTTGGACAATGGCTTTGATTGGACTACAAAAGGGATAGTCCACCTAAAGTTGAAAATTCTGTCATTTACTCACCATTTACTCATTTCAAACTAGTATGACTTTCTTTCTACTGAAAAACAGAAGATATTTTGAAGTATGTTAAAAACCAACCAAACAGCTCCAATTGACTACCATTGTTTTTTTTTTTTGTCCATAAAATACTGTAAAAAGTCAATGGCAACCGAAACTGTTTAGTTATCTGCATTCTTAATATCTTCTTTTGTGTTCCAAAGAAAGAAAGCTATACATATATGGAACGACACGAGGATGAGTAAGACAACCCAGAAGATTCAAGCTGCTTTTGAAAGTATAGCAGATTGAAAGTATGGAAATTCAATAAAACCTCACCTATACAGTATGTCAGCATTGTCAGAGTTCTGTGTGCCATTTGGACTGTTTATGTTTGTTTTTCCCATTGTGCCCATATTTGGTTCTTCCTGTCCTCATTTTGTCCTGATTAGTTTATTTACTACACCTGTCTGTGTCTTAATCACCACCCTTTATAAGTCTGCTTGTGTTTTGAGTTTGCTGTCGGTCCTTGACGTTATTTGGATGTGTGTGGATTATCGTTCTGTTCCTGCCTGTTCCTGCCTGTTCCTGCCTGTTCCTACTAAGAGTTATATTAAATTGTTATTTGTATCGTATCTCGTCTCTCGACTCATCTATCCAGCACGTTCCGTGACAGAAGGACCGACCTACAGTTTATCCCCGGCGTTTCCCTGCTTTATTTTCCGGTTTTTCCCAGTGTTTGTTTTTGATTTTTCGTTATGGATCCCGCTGTTCAGATCATCATCCTGGAGCAGGGGAACCGCTCTCTCGAGGACCACACCAGAGACTTTGTGCAACTCATTCCACTCACGCACTACCCGGACAGCTGCTTATGCACGTTCTATCGTGTTGGACTTAACACCACCACCAAGGCGCAGCTGTCCGGGGAGGGTCCTCGAGAGAGCATCGCCGATTACATTGAGTGGGTGCTGGCGTCCTGTAGATCGTCATGGACCATTGACTTCGTCAAGGAGGACGTCAGCCCCACTCCAGACCCAGAACCCAGCCAACCATCACCCCGACACGCGGAGTTTGAGCCCGAGCCCACCGCGGATGACGAGCCAGAGCCACGAGCGACAGAGCAAAGGATCGCCACAGAGCAAAGGATCGCCACAGAGCCAGAGCCCAACACGTCCGACCAGGTGCGAGAGCCGGCTACAACTACCGTAACGGTGGAGTGCTGCGTGGAGCAAGAGAGGGCTATGGAGAGCCCTGCCCACTGCACCACCGCTGGGGGTGAGCTTGAACTGAACTCTGGGGACTTGATTGACTTCTTTACTGAAGTTCTGGAAACTAACTCTGGAGATTTAATAGACTTTTCTACGGATATACCTACCTGTCATGATCTACCTGTCGGTATGGAATTCCCACCCACCCCCCCTCTTCTGTCTGTCTGGTCACCGCTGTCCCCTGACAGCCCCTCTGCTCACCCTCAGCCCACCACCTGTGCAGTGGGTGCGCCGCGGGTCTGCCAGCTTCCATCGGCGTCAGGGCTGGAGGATCCCTCATCTCCGCCTCCAGCCTCAGAGTCCAGAACTCCGCCTCGGCCCTCCGACCCTGCGGCTCCACCACGGCTCTCAGCGCCCTCGTCTCCATCGTCGCCCATCGGTCCACCAGCTCCACCGGGCTCCCTCGTCTTTCCGGCTCCGCCCTGGTCGGTCGTCGGCCCTTCATCACCTCAGGACTCTATTCCTCTGGCTGCGCCTCGTCACTCCGTCCCACCGGCTCTGTGGACCTCCTCCCTCCCTCTGGCACAGCCTCCATCCTCTGTCGCTCCGGCTCCGCCGCGGACCTCCGGATCTCCGCCTACGCCTCGGTCGCCAGAGCCTAGGGCTCCGCCTTGGCCCTCCGGATCCTCGGTGTCGCCCTGGATCTTCGGCTCTCCGTCTCCGCCTCGGGCTCCTCCGCCAGCTCCTCCGCCAGCAGCTCCGCCTCCGTCGGTCGCCCCCCTGGAGTCGTCAGCCTTTTCTCCACCATGGCTCCTCCCTCCGTCGGCTCCACCGTGGGTCGTCATGATGGCTGTGGTCTGGGTCTCGCATGGCTCCTCCTGCTCCGGGTCCCTCCTGAGTTCTCCCTGGCTCCTCCCTCCGTCGTCACCACCCTGGACTTTGTTTATTGTCCTCCTCCCGGAAGACCGTCCGCCACCAGAGCCTCCTCCCACAATGACTTTATTATTTCCACTCCCTTTCCACGCCGCGAGGTCGCGCCTTCCGGGAGGGGGGAGTAATGTCAGAGTTCTGTGTGCCATTTGGACTGTTTATGTTTGTTTTTCCCATTGTGCCCATATTTGGTTCTTCCTGTCCTCATTTTGTCCTGATTAGTTTATTTACTACACCTGTCTGTGTCTTAATCACCACCCTTTATAAGTCTGCTTGTGTTTTGAGTTTGCTGTCGGTCCTTGACGTTATTTGGATGTGTGTGGATTATCGTTCTGTTCCTGCCTGTTCCTGCCTGTTCCTACTAAGAGTTATATTAAATTGTTATTTGTATCGTATCTCGTCTCTTGACTCATCGATCCAGCACGTACCGTGACAAGCATGTTTTCTTGGCAACATATTTAATTCAGCACAATTTCACAACGAGCACATCTACATGTACGTCAATATGCGGATAACTACCAATAACCAATTAATTGAAATAACCCAATTTACTGGTTTACACGTCAATAACCACGCTGCAAGTTAACCATGTTTACAAGATATTGAAAAATTGTATTGAAAAATCAGGCAATTCCCCAGTGGTGACATCAAAGCGTAAGCATCCATATATTCCACTCAGAGTATTCCACCTGAGTAGTGATGTTAAATAAAGCATTAAAAACCAAAGAATACTGCTAAATGTCAGAGCCAACTTGCACAGACTAAATCACCTTACATATTTCAAGTTTCTATGACTGTACTACTTTACCTATGGCTGCACAAGATGAGCACATTTTTTTGATCATTTTTTGTGTCAGAGTTTGAAATATATTCTCTACATCTCTACCACAAAACACTGTACCACTGTGACTGGATGCACTTAAAGGGATAGTTCACCCAAAAATGAAAATTCTGTCATTAATTACTCACCCTTGTGTCGTTCTAAACCCATCAGGGCTCTACGCTTACTTTTCTTTTCTTTTCTTTTCTTTTCTTTTCTTTTCTTTTCTTTAAAATTTATGGGTACAGTTAAAATGTTAGAAGCACCTTCTAATCAACAATCAAAAAATCTGATCAAAAATTAGCCTTCCCATTACAAGGTTGTATTTGACTCTTACAAGTGATTCACATGGGAATTTTGTTTTTTTTTTACATTTGTAATGGCATTATTGTAACTTTAAATTTAAATTGAAACTTAAATTTATATATATATATTTGAGATTAATGTTTTATATTTTATATATTTTACATTTTGAATATAGAAATATTAAATTATTTAAATAAATGAAAAGATACTTTAAAAATGATACTTAAATTGCCAGGCAAGTCACTGATTTCATTACTGAATCATTCATTAATTTGATTTGTTTAAACGGCTGATTCATTCAGGAATAAAGCAAGTGACTGTCTTTATGAATGGGAAATTGAATCATTGACTCACTAGATTTGTTTGAATAAGAATAAAAATAATAAAAAATAGATTAATGTTTTATATTTTATATATTTTATATTTTACATTTTGAATATAGAAATATTAAATTATTTAAATAAATGAAAAGATACTTTAAAAATTATACTAAAATTGCCAGTAGGTGGCGGCAAGTCACTGATTTCATTACTGAATCATTCATTAATTTGATTTGTTTGAATGGCTGATTCATTGAGGAATAAAGCAAGTGACTATCTTTATGAATGGGAAATTAAACCATTGACTCACTAGATTTGTTTAAATAATAATAATAATAAAAAATAGACCAAAACAGAGCAAATAGAGCAAAATCAGGCAATAGTGTTATAGTACACGTTCTTGTTTATTTAACTGTTGTACTACCTTTCTGGGCCTTGAATGTGTCAGTTGTGTTGCAGTCTATGCAGGGTCAGAAAATCAAAAATATCTTTATTTGTGTTCCGGAGATCGAAGAACGAAGGTTTTACGGGGTTGGAATGACATGAGGGTGAGAAATCAATGACAGAATTTTCATTTTTGGGTGAACAACCGCTTTAAATCTGGCATAAGCATACTTTCAATATTACACGTGCACTTCAATAAACTGACAGAACAGAAAATTTAAGACGCTGGGGCAAAATTGGGGTAAAATCTAGCTAAAAATGATTTTATGCGTTTACATATGCATAATCGGTTTAAAAGCATATATACAAACACACTCAATGTTCAACATTTAATCATCCAAATGTTTTAATTTGCAAGGCATAAAAACATGTATGAATGTATGAAAGATCAAAGGCACCAAAGTCTCACTCAACACTGGCCCCAACCTATCCTTACTTAACATCTCTATTTTTCTCTTTTATCTGAAAATTGACCTCTCCTGGTGGTTTGATAATGGTTATTAAGATAAAATCAACATGACAGATGCACATTATAAAGGTCAAGAAATGCCACCTAATTGCAATGTCAATTAAATGGGTGAAAGAAAAGAAAAGAAACTGATTTTGTCACACACTAATTTGGTCTTACCTGTGAGAGCTCACTGCTGTCAACTCTTCCATTACCATCTGCATCAAAGCGCTTGAACATTATGTCAACCAGATGCTTCCTAGTTGCCATATCGTTCTCGTGGCTGCCATGGCTACCGGGGGTCAAGCACCACTGAGCATGTAAGTCCAACATCTTGGTCTTCAATTTTTTATAATCTCCCAGACGACAGTTATCATCTGTGAAGAATGGGAGAGAAATGCTGGTCAGATCAGTATATATGGAGATGAATTCGCTGTTCCGCAGCATTACTAATTCATCAATACTGTGGCAATATGGAGCCCTTTTCAAAAATGCCCATGTGAGGAATCTGACAGGTCTGTCATGTAAATAAATGATGAGAATTTGCACATTTTGTGGATCACACAAGAAGAATCAGGAGAACTTCAAGATTTCCAATGACATTGGAATTTGGTATCAAAAACTTATTATAATACATTCAAGGTATGTGTTTTATCATTATGCATTCCTTGGGAATCAAACCCTAGCTAGACCTTGGCATTGTTAGCATTATGTTACTAGATGCAGAAATGAAAAAATAACATTGAACTCTAAATAGATGTCAATACTGACCCTCAACAGAACCGCATTCTTGACCGGAAATATTCAAAACATTAACACTGTGTCTCTGTTCTTTAAAAAGGCTGACTCATAGAATTATAGTTAGAATTGGAATATATTAACATAAAAAGCATTAGACTAAGTATTTCAACATAACTAACTTACATTGCCAGTAGTTCCAAACTAAGCCTCAACAGAACACAGTTGGATATTTTTTTCCTGAATGTACTCACCCCCTTGTCATCCAAGATGTTCATGTCTTTCTTTCTTCAGTCATAAAGAAATTATGTTTTTGAGGAAAACGTTTCAGGATTTTTCTCCATATAATGGACTGCCATGATGCCCCAAGTTTGAACTTCCAAAAGACAGTTTAATGCGGCTTCAAACCATCCCAAATGCGGTTATAAACGATCCCAGCCGAGGAAGAAGGGTCTTATTTAGTGAAACAATTGGTTATTTTCATTAAAAAAAAAATACAATTTAAATACTTTTTAATCTCAAATGATCGTCTTGTCTTGTTCTCCCTGAACTCTGTGTATTCTTGCTCAAGACAGTTAAGGTGTGTCGAAATACTACGTCGTATTTTCTCCCTCAACTTCAAAAATAATTTCACAATCATCCCACATGGCTGCAGAAGTACCAACCCAGTTTTTGCAAAGTGAACATGCAAAGAAGATCAAACACCCTTAACAAAAAAAGTAAAACTGCAATATAGGACGATTTTGAAGTTGAGGGAGAACATGAGATGAGTTTTTCGACATACCCTAACTGTCATGAACCGGAAAAAACAGAGTTCAGGCAGAACAAGACAAGACGAGCATTTGACATTAAAAAGTACATAAATTGTATTATTTTTATGAAAATAACCAATCGTTTCGCTAGATAAGACCCTTCTTCCAACCGTATTTGGGATCGTTTAAAGCTACATTTAAAATGCATTTTGGAAGTTCAAACTCGGTGCACCATAGAAGTCCACTACACTGTAAAAAATAAAAACACACAATTGTTGAGTCAGCTTAAAAAAATTTGTTACCCTGCTGCCTTAAAATTTTAAGTTCAGTCAACTAAAATAAGTTTAGTCAACTTGAAATGTTAAGTTGTACTAAGTAACAACTTAGATATTTGTGTTTGCTAAACTTAACAGATGGGTAAGTAACCCAGCTGCCTTAAAAATTTAAGTTGATTCAACTCAAATATCTAAGTTGTCACTTAGTATAATTTAACATTTCAAGTTGAATAAACTTTTTTTGAGGTGACTGAACCTAAAATTTTAAGGCAGCCAGGTTACAAATTATTTTAAGTTGACTCAGAAAATAGTTTTTTACAGTGTATATTGAGAAAAATTCTGAAATGTTTTCCTCAAAAAACATAATTTCTTTACGACTGAAGAAAGAAAGACATGAACATCTTGAACATGACAAGGGGGTGAGTACATTATCTGTAATTTTTTGTTCTGGAAGTGGACTTCTCCTTTAAACAAATGTTTTTAATACGTGATTAAATGACTCAGTCATGAAGACAGTACTTGCCGTCACTCACTGACGTAACTGTGATGTTATGTTTAATTTTAGATGACTTTGAACAAAACGCATACATTAATGACAGTACATTTGATGATGACAAAAGACTACGCTGCTGTCATAACAGTGCTAATAGGTTGCAGAAAAATTGCACAGTGGTACTCAAACATGGCAGAGGAGGACAGAATCTGTGCATTTTTCTAGCAATCGTGTCAGAGAGAGAGAGCTGGAAAGGTGTTAGGGACTTGAAACAGTTGCTGGAAACAACGGCTGGGAAGTCTTGTCAAAAGGCATTTGACAATATTTGAGATGTTTTTGTCATTATATGTAGCTCAGGTGGTGCAGCGTGGCTTCTTGTGAGAATACCGATGTTGTTTCTGGAGCATAAGAGATGGATAATGAAAGGCAGAAGCTGAAATGAAAGCTAGAGAGGGAGAAAGAATAAGAAGCTGGTTTTAAAGACTGTCAGACTAGTTTCACTGACAGATGTCAAGTCAGTCACAGCTCATCTCTGCATGATTGCACCACTAACTGCGATGTGTGTGTGATATACTGAGATATATGAATATATATGTGTCTGAGCCTGGTGTGTGTGTGTGCTGATCAACTATAGCGTGTCACACATCACAAAATGGCCTCTACTTTGACAAGCCATCGTGACAGGAAAGCTTCCTTCCTTAGAAATGGCAGAATGAATAAAAGATAAATGGCTGTCTACCATCTACCTTGCCCAGAGGAGATGAAGGTCAGAGTCGTCAAACCTTTGTGTGTGTGTGTGCGTGTGTGCGTGTGTGTGTACGTTTGCACACTCGGCACATTAGCATTCACATTTTTTGGCATGGTGGCAAATGAAGAACTTCATGTCTACTATCATATTCCAGAACTGCAGATGTGTGACCAGGGGAATATTCATACTGTATCATCCACCTCTGATATGACAGCTGTACAGTTCCCAGCAACGTTGCAACCGTGCAGAACTCTAAAATGTGCGGAAAGCTGGAGATTTCTTGAATCAGAGCTACATGAATGAGCTGCCTTTCAACGGGAGCCCATCTGCATGTGCTTTGATTTTCAGCGCAGACCGAAGCTGTGAGAAATCTTGTTTGTGGAAATACACAGCAAAGATTAATTTGCAGAACAGAGATATTATAGTGACACAACAGGGATTTGAAAAAAAATAATGATTTCCAAAAAAACAGAACCCCACAGAGGACACGCAAAAAAATTTTTGGTCTTTTGTTTATCTGAGAACACTTATTTTTCCTGTGATCTTAATAAAGTTATTTTGAAAGGAAAAAAAAAATGTTGTGTAAAGCTGAATATTTGCATCTTTAAGGCTAAAAGTCAAGAGATTCAAGAAGTACATTTAACTTCCCAGAAACAGTTCAAACAACAAAATTCCCAAAATAACTATAGTCAGTATGTTTGGATGTGTGTATATGAAATTCAAGGAAAAAAAAAAAAAAACAGTAAGCTGATAATTATTTTCATGTTATGGCCGAAAACCAGTAAATTATTATTACACTACTAAAATAAATTGTAAAATAATAATGAAATTGTTTGTTTTAAATGTTACCAGTGAATCTAGACCTCACAGCATTTAAATGTACAGTATGAAAATTCATATTCATTTTGAGATTTCCTAAAGATAATATTTAACAGTGTTCTGAAAGGCCTAGTGAAAGGCCTAGTGTTTTTGAGGATTAACTTCAGGTGAGCATTGTATGGTTGAGTTTTGACACAAATTTCTCGATTCAATTCGAATTTGACTCACAAGCTTGCGATTCGATTTTACTTATGATACAGTTTTGATTACTTTGAATAAAAAATAAAAAAAAGCCTCAACTAATGCTGTAAAATACACATGAGAGTCAGTTGGGTTAAGGTTAAAATTAACTGATTTGTATACAAATGCATAAATTACCTTCAATGAGGTTTTTATAATAATTAAGTTACAATTACAAAATTATATTTCTATTTTATATATATAAAAAATGTAAATATAAAAATTTAAATTGTGACTGTTTATTGAAACAAATTAAACATTGAATAATAGTGAAAATGGTAATGAATAAGTTATATGGTGCATATATTTAGAGAAATGCTAATACATTTTTCTTGCTGACTAACAAGTTTTTGGTTACCAAATATGTAAATGTGACATTACTTGACATTGTTTACAAGCTGTTATATTGACGTCTTTGTGTGGTTGAAACACCGATTGAGCGATTGCATTAGACGGATTTTGTTAAGTTGCACTCTTTTCTTTACATACCTTCGGATGTTTATTCATGTTTATGTCATGCTGAAACTAGTATTAAAGCAGAGGAGATGCCACGATCTGTCCACATTTAATGCCAAAACGGCATTTATTGTTTGAGTATTGTAATAAAATGGACAGAATTTGATATCTGAGACTTTGTTTCATATCATAAGTAACAAAGTACAAAGCTTATTACGATTTATTGGATAGGAGGTGCGCTACAATGTTCCATTCATTGTACAGTACATTCCACATCCCTAATTGGAAATGCATTGGAAATCTTAAGGTTGACAGCCATGCAACTGTGTAAAAGTTAAAATAATAATAACAATAATAAATCATAAAGAATCCAGAATAATCTCTCTACGACGGAACTTGTATTCAAGATACAACCACTAGTAATTAATTTTCTTCTATTCAGATGCATTTGTACAACACAGCATAAATAGTTTTAAAGCAGCATTTAAAAAGGACAATATAGTGTAATGGAGTATCATAACTATAGTGTATCCTTTTGCATATGTGTTAACTGCTCAAACCGGCAGCTGCATTTATGTAAACGTGGGTGACTGGAAAAACACAAGTGCTGTTGTCATGACATTCAACATGTTTTCATTTCTCTGCACATGCGAAAGTGAATCTTTTTATGCCATATGTTACTTCATGCTCCATTTCTCAATATATGGGGTGTTTAGGGCAAAACACCTGACAGAAATAAGTTTTACTTGATTACATAAATCAAGCATAGCGTTAGTTCTGGCAGGTCACGTTAGTCAAGCTGACTCTGAGCTGATCCACATCTACCTACAAGAATACAATGCTTATCTCAGCATTCATATATACAAGGTCATTCAGTATTATCAGCAGCTTTCACATTGCTCAATAGCTAATTACCCTCCTCCATCCCCAGTTCCTCCTCTAGTCCTCTTGACCTTTTAAATCAGGCTAATTTCTAATATGTGTACATTAAACTATTGAACATTAATCATTTCTGCATTACATTTATTTTGGTTCTGTTACCCTAGGGGGTTATCACTGCTCTCCCTGCTCTCATCCATGCTAGGCTGCATGGATGCACAGGGAATTCTTGCCCGAGAACCAAATCCAAATTGTATCCTGATTGTCAATCATCATCGATAGTGGTCCTGACAGAAATTCGAAAGAACATTGTTTCCAAAAGATCTGTACATGCATTTTCCAAATTTCTCCCACAGAGAAGTACATTTACAAAGTTCTACAATGACCTTCCTGTCTTTATTTGCTCAACCTTCATCCCTCAGAGGGTTTTCTTATGTGTGAAGGCTATTAAATATATATTCGTCCTCTAATGTATAACACAACTGAGACCTCTAGTGCAATAGAAGGTCACTGATAATGGATCCATCATGCAACTGCTTCTCATCTCAGTAAACATGCACAGGAAGTGTGTGCTCACCAGGTTCAGTGGTAATAGCACTCAGACTATTTCTAACAAGGACCCAGATACAACCTCTTGTGTGTTCTCGCATGAAGGAAAGCACGACGGCATTGCTCACATAGGACACGTGCAGTTGATGGTCATGACCCGTGGCGCAGCAGCTAAAAGCGTGTCACGGCTGGTTGCCCATCCTGAAGGGAATTCTGGTCATCATATTACTTCGCAAAAGTCAGGAGCTGTGACAAACAAGTTTGTGATGGGCAATTCAAGACACGCAGACAATTAGACTAGTGTCTAGCAGACTGTGGCTAGCTGTTAATTAGAACCAGTGGAATTATTTAAAGACTGGAGCGCTTAGAAATGAGGTCACATCAATATACATTAACCTAAATATAGTCATGAACAGTGCATGATAGTATCAATGCTTAGACTATTTAAATTCAGAACTAGAATTTAAAAAGCATTCTCAATTCAGTTTTGAATGGCACACAATCCACTTCACCGCCTGACTATGCGCCAGAGCCTCTTAAAACTGTTCAGAATATCCGTATTCTTTGACAAGCATTACACAAATGCAGCGTTAAGCACAAAGATGTTTAGTACAAGCCATAAAACCCATTCTCAAGTGGCCTGCATGATTTACTTTGAAGTAAAACTTGACACGTCCAGGCAGCCCAGAGGAATGACACAGAGGAAAAGCAGATTGATCTTTCCCTGTTTGAAATAGGTTTAGACGGCCACCTGCATTCATATCTGCATGTTTAAACCACTGCATGTGATGTTATGGGAGCCTGATTTATTCTGAAAACCACACTGGTAAATCTTGTCAGATCAGATGAAACTCTGTCCTGTCCGAAGGTGGGTTTAGAATGGCGGCATTAATAAAAACAGCTTGAGGGACAGCTCATTAACATTAATAAGCCAGCTTGATCATTTAGATAATTATGAGGGAATAATAACCTCATTAAGAAATAATAATAAAACGGGAATGCTCTAAGTGCTGGAGCTGTAAGTCATTATTTTGGGTGAATATCACAGATAAAATATCACTACTCAACCAAGATTGCTCATCAGCACCTTTAATGTTACACGCTTCTTCACCTTGTCTGTCTAGCTTAATTTAAAAGGATTCAAATTGAAAATTCTTTTATCATTTACTCACCCTCATGCCGTTTGAAAACTTTCATTCTTTTGTGGAACACACAAAAAACGAGACTTTAAAAAAAGTTTTTGTCTGTACATTGCAAGCAAGTGGGGTCCAAAACAACACTGGACAAAATAACACAATAATACAGTTTTCAAAATAAAAGTTCCACAGAAAAAAAAAAAAAAAAAAAAGCAAGCATAATGGTTTGGAATACCTTGTAATTATTTTTGGGTGAACTATTTTTTTTTTTTTATTTATTTATAACAAATTTGAGGTAATGATAATAATGACACAATACAATATAATCTTAAATTTCATCATAAAATGTAAGCACAATTCGGGGTGCACTTTAATTGTCATTACTGTGATTATTTAGCAAAGCTGAAATAGGCCATAGACTGTATATCATCTAAATAAGATAACGACATGAAGATTTTCTTTGCTAGTGCTACAGTCTGCAAAGAGTGTGATGAAAATGAAAGCAAAGCAAGTTTTCTGTCTTGCAAAATAGGTGCTGATTTTATGTGATTTTTTAATGCTGATTTTAACTTTTAACGACGGCAGATGTTTCTCTTTGCAAAATATTAAGCATATGGATAACAAAACATTTAAAAAAAAAAATAAAAAAAAATAGCATAAATATAGCAAAATCTGCTGGCCCCACTTTATATTATGCCTTAACTACCCTAGTAAAAAAAAAAGTGTTAAGATGAAATTATTTTATACTCTAAGTAGAGTTCAAGTCTATTAATGTATTTACTGACATATTGCTCAAGACTTACTGATATAAAAATTGTAATTAAACTTTATTGAAGTACTACTTGTGCACAATGCACATTTCTTAATATTAAATATGTTTTGATGTATAATATCAGTCTTTAAATGCAAAATATTTAAAGTGTACCTAAAGTATACTTGCAATATTTCCACTTCAGCACAATTAAATATACTTCAGTATATGAAGAGTTCCAATGCAAAAGCCTCTAAAAGCCATCTTAGTCAAAAATGAGATAATGATACTGAGTGAATGCTCTCCACACATAGTTTACGTTCATCAAGTACTTTCACTTCAAATGTGCCAAATCCGTCACGCTTGCACAAAGATGAGACCAGAGACGGGAGTAAACAGAATGAGTTGAATGTTTATTAACAAGTATGGTAAAAGTCAGAGAGCATGAAGTAATGATGGAAGAGTAGCTTATCTGACAGTCCTTGTATAAAGAGTTCATGAGTAGTCCATGGAGCAGAGTTGAGCAGTCAAAGCACACACCGGAGAGTCTGAGAAGCAGAGGGTCTGGAGCTAGCATCAGGATAGTGAACAGTAGACCAGACAAAGACTGAATGACGGAGAAGTCTATTTATAGGGCGTGGTAATGAGAATCAGGTGATCTTAATCAGAACTCCGGTGAGGCAGAACGAGTGGGCGGTGCTGTAGGTGACGTGGCAGATGGAGGTGGCTGTGGTGAATGCCTGACAAAATCCCAGCCTCAACCCATTAAGAAGTACCAGTACTTATAATAGAAACCTATACAAAGTAGCCAGAAAGAAATGCTAATTTTAAAGAAAAATGTCAGATGACAGAAGGCTTTTGCATCTGAATTCTTCATATCTTTAGTTAAACTTCAGCACTACTTCCACACAATTAAAGTGCATTAAGTACAAAATTAGCTGCTCCAATTTAGCAGACTTCAAATACACCAATTTAGTAAACTAACACAATTGCAGGGTATTTTTATTAAGTACATAATATGTAAATATATTTGTAGTATACTTGACATGAAATAAATGCATTTTAGTATATTTATTTTTCAGTAGGGTACTGTGCACTTACATCAAGAAAAAAAGGTGCATATTGTTTTATATGGTATTGCAAAACACTTCTGCGGCTATTGAAGTGGGGTAATATTAAGACACGGGTAATATTAGGGACAAGTTTGGTGGTATGGGTAGGTTTAAGGGTACGTTAAGGTGTAAGCGATGTGTCAACAGTGTAATTATAAATGCAATTACAGAAATTAATTACAGATGTAACTACAAGCAGGTATTTGTTAAAATATAAGTACAATGTGAAAACATGCATGTACGCTATAAGTGCACTGTATCAAATGATTAATTTCAATGTAAGTGCATAGTAGTTAGGGCCACCTAATATAAAGTGGAACTAATCTGCCTTTAGGATTGCGACAACGCTTCACTCCTTCAATTCTTTTGGTGTCTTTATTTTTCTCATTTTTTTTCACATTTTTTGCATCACTACTGCTAAACCCAACCCAGCCTCTATATACATTTCTGCAACATCGTAATTGTGTACCTTACTGCATGTTTCACGGCAGTTTCAAAGTGAAATGTCCAGAGAATATACATGACCGAGGAACATTTTTATTATGTTGGTACAGGCACGCATTACTCCATTTTTCCATATGTTGGAAATATCCCCTATACCAAACCCAACCCTAAACCTACCCAACAGTGTTAACAAATGTAAAAGTGATATAAAAAAGCATTTGCTGATGCAGTCATGCTATTTTAACTTTCTTATGCAAATTTGATTTTTGTCGAACTTTAGTTTCATGGGGTTTGTACCGGAACGCCGTATTGCGTGAGCTTACTGAATTTGAAAACTCACACATATGAAGCTGACAACAACGTTCAAAATATCAGTTTTCAAATTGCGCAGAATGTTTTGAAGTCATAATATAATAGCTTTACTAATCAAAGCTCTATAGCTGTAAATCATACTTTGTGTGAAAAGAAATAAAAGTTGTATAAAATAAAAGTTTTACTGCCTGTAGTGTTCATTTCAACTGTAAACTGCTGTGAATTGTACATGTAGGTATGTTTTTTCTTGCAGAAATGTATATAAAGACACGTATTTCCAATGAGCCTAGGTAGACTAAACCTGAGATATTTTTATATGGCTCTATTGTATTGATGCCGGGTGAGCACCCAAGCTTGGTGAAACAGCAGTAGGGTCTTTGTGTGCTGACTCTCCTCTCTATTCTCCAAGTACATCGCTCTACATGCTCTATACATCAAACACACGCGCGGCTTCAGTCTCTGTATCAGTCTGAGGTCACTGACTCCGCTTTTTAAGGGCACAGGGCCAGTGCCATTCCTGTCAAGTTCTGGCGTTGCAAAAATGGACGCATGAACGCAGTGGGCTGTAAAGTCTGCTCTCTTTCTTTCTCACTGCGCCTGACCACCTAACATCTCACTGGAGAATTTCACAGGCAGCGCATTCAATAACAATCTACCTGCCGCTGGATATCCATATGAGTTGTTGCAATGACAAATTTACAACCTCGCTGGCAGGCTATTATTCAGGCTCTCCCAGTGTCATGTGCGAGTGGAAAACTTTGCATTTGCTTAGTTGTTTTGTGCTTTTTCCTGTTTTTTCCCCCTCCCTCTTTCGTCTTCATTGTTTTTGTCTTTCTCGGTGTCTCAGTAGTACTGCTTTATTCTACATAAAGTAAGTCATCTTATCCAGCTGTCTACCTCCCGTTTCACCTCTAATTTGATTTCCACACTCTCTTTTCTCTTGTCACAGGTTCTTTCTATTCTCCTCTCTTACCCCTGTCCCTTTATCTCTGATTTCTCACTTTCGCAGACACTGGTGCACCTTTGAGGAGCTCATTACCTGCCGGTAGACGCGGATGTGGCTTCTCTTCAGGCTGGAGGTGACAGTGACATTAAAACAGCTCAGGGTCTTATTATCACTCTTCTAAAACTGCAACAGAACAACCTCTCTCTCCTTCTCATTCTGTCTGTCTTTGAGCTCTAAGGAATATAACAGTTTATATATATATAAGTTGTTAAAAATGTGACTATTTTGTCAAATATTGTGACTGCAATATGATAATTATTTAACGCCTCATTAAACATAACAGTCAGAAATCACATTGAAATGGCAGCTTTTTACATTCAACACTGTGCAAAAACATATTTAAATATATTTAAAATCAAATTTTCAATATTATTTATATATTTATATTTTAGATATAAATAATGAACATGTAAATTCATATTAATAGAAATGTATATTTATTTGACTGAATTAGCAAGTAATTCATAAAGACTTATTTTGTTCCTGATGAATCTATTGAATTAAAAAACAAACAAACAAACAAAAAAAACACTTTATATTTTCCTGAATAACCTAGTGTTTTTGAAGTAACTGGTTAAGTGAATGATTCAAATGATTTACTCATAGAACTGTAACATCTGCTGAAATAGCTGAGGGAATCTCCACCACTAAATAAACAGACTGTCTGAAAAACACACTTGGAACCCTGCTCATTAGATTTCTATAGAAACAGCTGTTCGCGTTAATAACACAAGGCCAGATCACAATATCAATTTTAATTTGATTGTGTAGACTGTATACTCCAGTCAGTTTTAGCAAGGTCAGTGGAAGCGAAATCCACAGTTTAACTGCTGAAGGTCTCATACACACTCAGAGGAACTGACTTTGACAGACGTAACGAGTGAGAGGCTGACAAGGCCATCTCGTCAAGAGGAACAATATTATGGCAAGGCTCAGCTGAGCCGGCCACCCTGAGGGTCGGCGACAGAGAGAAACTAGATATGGGAGAAGGACAGAGAGTTTTCTTAAGGCTCTGTCATTCTCTTCTTCTGAGTGGGGCTGTTTTTAGGCACTGGTATCAGATGAATTTGACTGAGCTGCTGTTGTGGTCAACAGTTGCTTTTGACGAATGCTGCCACTGAAGAGTAGCGAACAGCAGGTATAAGAAGAGATATATTACCTGATAACATCAGCAGAAGAGAGGATAAACCAGACAAAGAAGGACCATCTGTTGTATGCAGAATGCATTTGTGACAGAAGGAGGAATAAAAACCTTCCTGATCTTGTAGGTTTAGCCAGTGGAAGGAAAAACAATCATTACGAATAATCAGGCTGACAAACCAACTGCTTTTAATAGTAGAAAACACACGAGTAGAAATATTTATGAAACTGTAAATGCTGGTGTTTAGGTGTAAATTAATCTCACTGTGATAATAATTAACACTAGTCTCTCTTACATTTACACACACATACACATATGCCATTCAAAGGTTTGGGATCAGTAAGACTTTTTAATGTTTTTTATAGAAGTCTTTTCTGCTCATCAAGGCTGCATTTATTTGATTAAAAATATAGAAATGGTAAAATATTATTGCAATTTAAAATTGTGGTTTTCTATTTTAATATACTTTAAAACAGAATTTATTTTCAGCGTCATTACCCCAGTCTTCAGTGTCACATGGTCCTTCAGAAATCATTCTAATATGCTGATTTATTATCAATGTTGGAAAAAGTTGTGCTGCTTAATATTTTTTGGAACCTGTGATACTTTTTTATGATCCTTTAATGGATAAACTGTTTAAAAAGAACAGCATTTAGTTAAAATAGAAATCTTTTGTAACAATATACACTACCATTCAAAGTTTGGGTTCAATATTTTTTTTCTTTCTTTCTTTCTTTGAAAGAAATTAATACTTTTATTCAGCAAGTATATGTTAAAATGATAAAAAGTGATAGGAAAGACTTATATTTTTAGAAAAATACTTATATTTTGAATAAATGGCTAATGGCTGATGAAAATTCATCTTTGCATCACAGAAATAAATTATAATCTAAAGTATATTAAAATAGAAAACTGTTATTTTAAATGACAATAATATTTCATAATATTACATTTATGTATTTTTGATCAACTAAATAGAACTTTGATGAGGATAGGAGATTTTAAAACATTAAAAATCTTACTGAACACAAACTTTTGAATGCCATTGTATACAGGTACATATACAGCAATTCATTCTGGTCCTCAAATCTGATTGGCTAAGAGGAATGCGATATCCTAGTGATATCAGAACTCTGACCGTTTCACTGTTTGTATCACTCCGCTTGCGTTATTTCTTACAGCGAGCGTCATGGCGGACTTCCAAATCCATTATAATTTTATAAATAATACTGTTTTTGTGTCACGAGACAAGCGAGAATGTACTTGTTTAGACTTCAAATATGCAGTTTGTTAATAAAGATAATGTCTATTTGAAAACTTGCTTCAATGTTTACGGAAACGTGTGCTCCAGGGCGTCAGCGGCCTTTCAGCGCTCATGAACTCACCGAGAACAGCCTTATCTCAGCCAGATCTTCTTGAATTTGCAACTGACTCTAATGTCTCTATAGTGGTTGAACATGAGTTTCTAGCTAACCCTACCACAGTGGTATAGACATTATACAGACATATCAGTCATACAGTTTGCATACATATTAATACATACAAGTATAGAAATATGAACTCACACACACTCAACTGATCATTCATGAGTGTAATCAATCCCTCCACCAGACCCAAGGTCACACAAATCAATATTACTGTAGAACTGACCCAAAACACTCACAGGCATGCAATCAAACATAAACATGTGCCTCACTGATGACCCTCTGCATGAGAAAATGTACACAAATATGGTAAAGCAGTGAGCAGCTCTCAAGCTTTCAAAAAATACATGATTGACAGTTCATGTCTGCAAAAGATGCAATTCAAAACTTCAATGGTTGTACGTTGCCCTTGGTTTGCCCTCAAAACTAAAGCCGACCTAAAAAGCCACTATGTATCTCAGCATTCTTGACAATCACAGGACACCCCATTCATTTAATGTGCGTCCAAAACTGGGCTCAGTTCACTATGGCATTGGGCCTGTGTGTAATCAGACTGCTGGTGATAAACGAAGTAATCTGCGGTATTGGCAACCCGCTCACTCATGCTTTCTTTTTGTGTTGGCTGGTTGGGAAGGACTGTCAGTCAAACTGATGGGGCTGTTCAGCAGACACTCTTCACAGCGGCCTTATGGGAGAACCGCAACAAACGTCCTGGGTTTTAATCAAAACTCCAGCTACTTTGCCTTTTGCAATGTATTAAATTGACATTCAGGGGATTTCAGAGGGTAATTCACAATGAACCTAACAACAGTCTTACATGAAATGTGAAAAATGACTAATACAGTTGAGGCCAAAAGTTTACATACCTCTTTCAGAATCATACCAAAACAAGAGGGATCATACAAAATGCATGTTATTGTTTATTTAGTACTGACCTGAATGAGATATTTCACACACACAAAAAAAATGTTTACAGTCCAAAAGAGAAAACAATAGTTAAATTTATAAAAATGACCCGGTTCAAAAGTTTACATCCCCTTTATTCTTAATACCACGTTCTTAGCTGAATGATCCACAGCTATGTTTTTTTGTTCAGTGATAGTTGATCATGACTCCCTTGTTTGTTCTGAACAGTTAAACTCCCCGCTGTTCTTCAGAAAAATCCTTCAGGTCCCACAAATTCTTTGGTTTTCCAGCATTTTTGTGTATTTGAACTCTTTCCAACAATGACTTTATGATTTTGAGATCCATCTTTTTTTAAACTGAGGACAACTGAGGGACCCATATGCAACTATTACAGAAGGTTCAAATGTTCACTGATGCCCCAGAAGGAAAAATTATGTGTTAAGAGGCAGGGGTGTAAACTTTTGAACAGAAAGGAGACGTGTACATTTTTCTTATTTTGCCTAAATATCATATTTTTTATTTAGTACTGCCCTTCAGAAGCTACTTACATTTTTCCCAGAAGACAAAATAAGTTAAATTTACCCTGCTATTCAAATTCAGAAGTTTTCACCCCCAACCCCAGCTCTTAATGCATAATTTTTCCTTGAACCTTCTGTAATAGTTGCACATGAGTCCTTTAGTTGTCCTCAGTGTGAAAAGATGGATCTCAAAATCATACAGTCATTGTTGGAAAGGGTTCAAATACACAAAAATGCTGAAAAACAAAGAATTTGTGGGCCCTGAAGGATTTTTCTGAATTCAGGTAAGAACACAGTTTTAAAAAACAACGGGATGTAAACTTCTGAACGGGGTCATTTTTATAAATTCAACTATTATTTTCTCTTGTGGACTATATGTAAATATCTTTTATTGAAATATCCTATTCAGGTCGGTACTAAATAAACAATAACATGCATTTTGTATGACCCCTCTTATTTTGGTAAAATAATTAACATTTTTAATGATTCTGAAAGGTGTAAACTTTCGACCTCAACTGTAATAATCAAATTTGGCTTTGGAAAGATTTTAGAATGTTTTTGAAAATCTGTTAAGCTAAAAAGCATAGAAAAAATATCAATATTGTGAAATATTATTACAATTTACAACAACTGTTTTCTGTTGTAATATTTTTTAAAGTGTAATTTATTCCTGTGATGCATAGCTGAATATTCAGCAGGCATTACCCCAGTCTTCAGTGTACGTGCACTGTATATGTAAAGCTACAGTACATTCCATATTGTGTCATGCAGCTATTTTGATTCAAAGGTCCATGGTGAACCTTCTAAAAAATAATTACTCATAAGGCTTGAAGTAATGAACACGTGACTGTTAATGCGCTCTGAAGGCCTACATAAAAACATGAAATAGCCGTGACAATCAAAGGGGAGCAGAAGTGTTTTATCTCGGAGGATCAAAATAACTATGTCACGTGTCAAAGTGCTTGATATCACCTCACAAACATTAAAGGCTCTAAAGTATTTTCTTGCTGGGTGTGCAGACATTTGATATTCAGTTACCCGTAATGTGTCAAGCGCTGTTTCTTTGATGGATAAAGGAAGGGAGTGAAACACTGAATGGCTGCCATTACAGAGCGACCGTGGAGGCCATGATATAAGAACAAAGGCAAATAGTCACCAGAAGATCTTCTACGGTCTTCCTTACCATGGCATTTTTGTTATCACAGCAAACTTAATGCTGAGTGACTTGACTGATAACAAAACTACAATCCCTTGGCCTTTCAAAAGAGTGTGAAAGTTTTATCCAATCTGAGCTCCTGTACTCTATATGCTTTACTGTAGGAGGAAAGTGTGATTCTACAAATAGGAAAGATGACAGAAAGGTACATTTTGCTCCCCTGCCTCAAATATACATTCTCTCCTTGAACTTTTCTGCACAATCTAAGTTTTGAATGAATGCCTTCGAGCACCTAACATAGTGCTGGAGTCAGGGGAATGAACACATGACCTCTATTTGACTGTTTTGAGCTTCACTAAAGTCCATATGCTGTGTGACTTCATAGGGAAATAATAATAACAATAATAACAACTTCAACAAATTAACAAATTAAATAAACAAATTAAAATGAATGAACATATAAATGCACGCACACCAGGATGTTGAATTGGAATGACAGAAAGAGAACTAAATTTAGATGAATTGCATTAATCATATGCATGCTAATATAGTCATTAAATTCAAATTCAGATACAGCCTGTTTGCTAACTTAAATCAAATTCTACAATTTAATTAGTTAAGCATTAATTATATGTATGCTAATATATAAAATTCCTTTTTTAATTAAATGCATTCTGTTTGCTACAGTACATCAAATGAAAGTCTAAAATTTAATTAGTTAGAATATAATTAATGTAGTGAATTAAAGCATTAATTGTTTGTATGCTAATATATATATATATATATATATATATATATATCCTTTTTAATTTAAAAGCATTCCGTTTGCTATCTCAAATCAAATTTTGAAATTTAATTAGCTAAAATATAAATGTAATGAATTAAAACATTAACTACATATATGCTAGCTAATATATACAATTCCTTTTTTAATTCTAATGCATTTTGTTTTTCAAATTCTAAAATTTAATAATAATTAATTCATTACAATTCATTACATTTATAATAAATGTAATGAATTAAAGCAATAATTATATGTATGATAATATATAAAATTCCTTTTTTAATTTAAATGCATTCCACTTGTTACCTCAAATCAAATGCTGAACTTTAATTACTTAAAATATAATAAATGCAACAAATGAAAACATTCATTATATGTACGCTAATTTATAAAATTCCTTTTTTTATTCTAATGCTTTCCGTTTTCTACCCCAAATTACATAATACAATTTAATTAGTTAAAATATAATAAATGAAATGAACGAAAGCATTAATTATGTTTGCTTTTATAATTGTAATGCATTCAGTTTGTTATCTCAAATCAAATTTTGAAATTTAATAAATGCAGCGAATGAAAGCATTAATTATATGTTTGCTAATATATAAAATTCCTTTTTTAATTCAAATGCATTCCAACTTTAATTACTTAAAATTACTTAAAATATAATAAATGCAACAAATGAAAGCATTCGTTATATGTACGCTAATTTATAAAATTCCTTTGTTTATTCTAATGCTTTCCGTTTTCTACCTCAAATTAAATAATGAAATTTAATTAGTCAAAATGTAAATAATGTAATACATTTAAGCAATAATTATATGTATGATAATATATAAAATTAATTTTATATATTATAGTTTGCTAATACATAAAAATCCTATTTCAATTCTAATACATTCATTTTTTTATTCAAATGCATTCTGTTGGCTACTGCAAATCAAATTCTGAAATTTAATTAGCTAAAATATAATACACACAATGAATGCTAATACTGAAAATGAAATGTAATTAATTAAACTGTAATTAATCTATTGAATTAAATCATTAATTCTAGGTATGCTAATATATAAAATTCTTTTTTTTTTTTTTTTCTTTTTAATTCAAATGCACCCTGTTTGCTACCTTAAATTAAATTCTGGAATTTAATTAGTTAAAATATAATAGATTTTTTTTTTTAATTAAAGCATTAATTATATGTATGGCAATATATAAAACTCTTTTTTATTCAAATGCATTCTGTTTGCTACCTCAAATCAAATTCTGAAATTTAGTTAAAATATAATTAATGTAATGAATTAAAGCATGAATTATATGTATGCTAATATATACAATAATTTTTTTTTTTCCAAATGCATTCTGTTTGCTACCTCAAATCAAATTCTGAAATGTATGTACTTAAAACATAATGTAATCAATGATTTAAAACAATAATTATGTGTAATATACTACATTTTTTTCTGAAAATCAAATCCTGTTTGCTCCCAAAGCAAATTCTAAAATGTAATTAGTATTTTAACATGCATATGCAGTCTGCATAATGCATAATCCTTTTGCATTTATAGGTTTAGCACAGAGAGCATTCGAAATCACAGGTGAGACTACTATAGAATAAAAGACATCTTAATATGTCAAGCTGACAACAATCCCCCTCAAACATCTCCAGAGGTTTTAGCGTCTGACAGTAACAACGGGTAACACTCAGACTGTTCATCTTTGGCACTGATGAGCTAGCCAGCCTGTTAGCACATTCTAGCTAGGCAAGAGCGATTGTCCTCCCCTAGCTTATTTCGCTGCTTTGCTAAGATTGATGACAGCAGCCGTCGGGTTCTAGACGAAAAGATCCATGAGACAATTCCGAGCCCCAATTCCTCATATGACAGCAATTCAACACAAAATGGGCCATTGACTTTTTTTCCTTTAAGCAGTCCAATTCAACCAAACATCACTATGGTTAAATGCACAAAATTCATCTTCATTCCCACGCAATAAGAGAGGTGCGATGTCCCATCCATCTACCCGTAGACCAAAGTATGTCCGTGACGAAATAATATCATATTCCTAGGGCGGCTAACCAAATTAGGAGATCTAAATTTGGACAGAGCTTCTCCATCAAGACAATGAGTCAATTATCTCGAATGTTATGTCTCCACTAACTATGCCATCCATCTTCTTTCCACCCCTTTTTGTCTTATTAAATAAATCACTAAAAAAAGGTGAACGGCCCAAGAGTTTTCCTCGTTTTCCTACATGTTTCATCATAAGGGGAACATCAAGGTTTCCAGGCTCTCTCTGGTCTAAAAGTGGCTACTACACCTGTCGACTACACCTGCCTTTATTATTAAACAGGAAGAGTGAGGACTTTGAAGCCTTCAGAATCAGATGTGAGGAGATCACTTCAAAAGCGGATGACATTCAGCGTTATCATTAATCGCTCCAGCCGATGATGGGATTTACAATTCCAGGAAATCCTGTTGAGATGCACAGAAAAACCCTTTTTAGGGTAAAACTGTCAATTGCACCAACAACCCCGAAGCGTCAAAAAATTTGATTTTCTTTCACACAAGCGGATTTATTCTGTTATTATATTCTACTAAATAGCTTTGAGCTGCAACCATCAATCCTTGTGTCTCTGTGTTCATGATTTTAAATACAAATAATATAGAAATAATATAAAATGGTCTATGACAAAGGGTATCAAAGATAAAAAAAGGAAAAATATTTTAATACATTTTTAAATATATTTGTGTAATTTTTTTAAAACAAATATCATTCATCATTATTTAATAAATATCAGCAAATATTATTGGAGTACTGTTTTTTCTTTCAAATATTACATATATAATACACTTGAAATTATACAATTCAAATGTATAATTGTATGGGTGAGCATCATCTTAATTAGCTATATTAAAAAATGTATTTTTAACAAATATTATGATTTATTAATTAATAAATATCATTATGTTTTAGGAAGTCTACATTGTAAAAAATACTTTTAATAAAACTGTATTGTTTTTATTTTTTTTTCAAGAAAATATAGCATTTCAGTCATTCTACTTTAGAATTTCACATTTGATTCACAGTTACTTGCCGTTTCTTTGTAAGTAATTTACTTGCAATTTTATGACCCAAAAACATTTGATATATTGCATAAATCTAAAATTTGACTTATGTCTGTATTTATATAAAAAATAATGTACACTGCTATTCAGATGTTTGGGATTAGTGAGATTTTCAGTTTTCATGCTGGGTTTCAGTTTTTTTTTTTTTAAGAAATATCTTATTCTTATCAAGGCTGCATTTATTTCATTACAAAATACTAAAAAAAAAAAAACAGTAATATTATGACATATTATTACAGTTTTAAAAAAATGATGTTCTATTTTAATATACATTAAAATATAATTTATTCTTGTTTTCAAAGCCAAATTTTTATCAGACATTACTCAAGTCTTCAGGGTCACATGATCCTTCAGATATAATTCTCCTATGCTGATTTATTATCAATGTTTAAAACAGTTTTTGCTGCTTAATAAATATTTTGGAACCTGTGAAACTTTTTTTCAAGATACTTTGATAAAAAGTCAAAAAGAACAGCATTCATTCAAATTGTAAATCCTTTGTAACAATATACACGGCCATTCAAAAGACTGAAGTCAGTACACTTTTGAAAAATAAAATAATTATACTTTTATTCAGAGGATGTGTTAAATTGATAAAAAAGTGCGGAAGACTTATATTGTTAGAAAAGATTGCTATTTTGAATAAATGCTGTCCTTTTTAACAATTTATTCATCGAATAATTCTTAAAAAATTCACAGGTAATATTAAAAAATATTAAGCAGCACAAATGTTACCAACATTGATAATAACTGACTATCAAATCAGCATATTAAAATGATTTCTGAAGGACCATGTGGCACAGAAGACTGAAGTATTCAGCTTTGCATGAAAGAAACAAATTCTATTTTAAAGTATATTAAAATGGAAAACCCTTTTAAAAACGTAAACGACAGTATATATTTGTATATTTTACAAATTAGGGTTGGTAAGATTTTTTTTAAACTGTCAACTGCACCAACAACCCTAAAGCGCCAAAAACCGTGATATCCTTTCGCACAAGCTGATTTAATCTATTATTATCTCCTAAATAGCTTATAGAGTAAAAAACAACCACCCTCATCAAGCTGTACCAAATAGTCCATCAAACCTTGTGCTTTGTGTCTGCGTTCATGATTTTAGAGTCTTAATAAGGTTCCCCTGTCTCATTTTTGGTGCAGATGTGATTGTGGTGATGCTGCTCTAATCCTGCGCACGCTGCATGCGGATGATCAGATAATCCCACGGGGGTGGGTTGAAACGTTTAATCACGCCTCCTGGAGCTTCGCCATGCATGACCTCATCCTTACCTCTACAGCTTCACTACAATTACAGAGCAATTAAAATCTGAGCAAAGCTTACAGTGCATTTCAGATATGTTAATTTAAAACAAACAAACAAACAAAACAAAACATGTTTGTGAAAACAGTTTTCTATATGCCGGAAAATAAACAGTCATGTCAAAGTGGTAAGATCTGGATGTGATTACATCATAAAAAAGGCTGGAATCTTGGAACACTCTGGTTCTGTGTACCGTGGATTTCACAGGACAGGCGTCTTGTTTTCTGGAGGATCTCAGTTGTTTTGACAGTAGACATCGGTTTAGAACTTATATATCTGTACTGACAGAAGTTCTGTTTTCTTAAAGTTTTAAGTTGGATGGTTTGAGCTGAGGGCTGGTACAACGTGGACCACATTTGAACCCAAAATGTCCTCAAGGAAAAATCAATGTTAGCATAAGTAATAAAAAGTTAATTTGCAAAATCAGATAACTCAGTTTTTAACAATTTTCAAACATTATGTTTTTCAGTGTGCCTTCCAATTAATCTCAATCAAACTGCAGTTGGAATATTTTGATAAAATAAAAATAACTAATATATATATATATATATATATATACATATATACAGCTAACTAACACAATGAGACACAATAAAAACATTATAACAATGAAAAACACATTTAAAATAAAAAAAACTGAGTTATCTGTTTTTGCAAATGAACTTCATATATTACATATACACTGTAAAAAAACAACTTAAAAAAAGTAGTTTACCTTCAAAAGTAAGTGTTCGTGCTGCCTTTTAAGTTTACTCAACTCAAATATCCATGTTTTCATATAGTACAACTTAACATTTCATGTTGACTTTTTCCTAAAATATATACATGTATGTGTGTATATTATTATATGTGCACACATATATATTAGGCAAACACAATTTTTTATTTTGGATGTGATTAATCGTGATTCGATTTGACAGCACTAATATTAAATCAAACATTATTTATATAAAACAAATATAAAACATTATATATATATATATATATATATATATATAATATATTTCTTAAATATATACATGTATGTGTGTAGGTAAACAAACTTTTATTTTGGATCTGATTAATCACAATTAATCGCAATTAATCGATTTGACAACAATAATATTACATCAAATATAATTTATATAAAACAAATATAAACATTATTTGTATTATTATTAATACAAATACATTATATAAATATTATAATTTTTTAAATAATTAAAATTCATAGTTATATTTGATAAATTATATGTACTATTGTTATTGTGCTGTTACAACTGTCAGCTGTTGTATGGAAAAGCTGCTTGAAAACTCTCCTTTTGTTTTGAGCTGGAAAAAAATAATAATAATAACAGCATACGGGTTTAGAATGTTAAGGTCAAATAAACAATAAGAAACTTTTTCTGTTTCTGGTTTATTATTCATTTTTGCACATGGTGTGTCTACAAGAACTTTCCAACCTTGAGTAATCTCAAAATATTAAGACATAATATGAAAAAAAGAAAAGGACCAACAATTATGTTACAAGAAAGAAAACCTGTTGAGTTCATTATAAAAAATGTCTTGGATGTGGATATTTTCCGTAATGACCCAGCAGAGAGGCGACAGTGCCACACTGAGCTTCTGAGTTTTTTTCATCAAATGTCTGCAAAAATCCATTATTAGAGAAAATTAATGAAGGTGTCTGTTTTTGAAGTTGTTGAGAACATATCAGGGTTTCTTAACTCGGGAAGATGTATAATCAGCGCATACTCATTAGAGTAAATCAAGTTTCCCTCTCTGTTTCTCATGGCCTCTGTGCTTTGTTTTTTTTTTTTTTAATTCTCAGTTTATCCCTTTAAGCCACGTCTCAGCATCCAACAGGTAGTGTGGTCCCTAATAGGCTCATTAGCAGTCCGGGCTGCAGTAGGAGGAACGGCCTGGGTGGGTCTCTCTCAGAGGACACCATAGCTGTCTCCACAGGGAGAGCGCTTTAATTAGATGTCACACGGCAGAGATGATGAAGACTCTTTCAGTACTCTGAGGTACAGGACTTGGCTCACACACTGAAGAAATGGCATGTCTAGTCATGGGCACCAAGCCATGTGGGGTGTTTCATGTGTGAATTCAAATATTTTAATTCTGTGATCACGCAACTGGGTAAACAAGTTTTATTTTGTGAGACATAATACCAATGGGTAAATGATGTAAAAGGGTGTCAACAAAAAAAGAAATTGAAAAACCTTTTTTTAGTGAACAAGTTTTAGTGAACATCTTAATCATATCTTTAAAAATGTTTTAAATATATTTAAGTAGAGAAAAAGAACACATTAATTTAAAATCCAAGCATTATACTTTTGCCACTTTATAAACGTCTTTAGTGTTATTTTTGATTAATTCATTTCATCCTTGCAGAAAAAAATGCACTGACTCCAAACTTTTGAACAGCTGTGTATATCTATATATGTCAACACACCGATCCTGAGCTTCTTTTTCCACTTCTTTCATAACTTAACAATAACGTTGAGTCTTTTCAGTTGTCAGCAACATCCAAAACAACAGAAGAAAAACACAAGACATGTGAAAGGCAGACTGATGGCTGAATAGAGTTATATCAGACAGACCACAAGCTTCATTAACTCTTCATTCTCATGAAAGAAATTAAAGTAATGGTGAGAATTACATGAATATATCATCTTCAAAACAACTCAAACAACCCAAACTTACACAGTGCGTGGAGCAAAATGCGGAATTCTGAAAGAGCCATTTAATTTCCCCAGTGCAAATAGTCAGACAGCGGGTGAGTCGCTGGAATAAGGGACATAATTGAAGCTTAACAGACAGAGAAAAGCTTAATGGGGGGATATTTTCCCCTAACAGTCAACGTGGCAAGAAATGAAACTTTTTTCTAACTCTGGCTGACAGTAAAGCTGTCTTTTGAGAAGTCTGCCGATTATTTATCATAAGTACTTTGAAAGTTTAAAACTTTGACGCCTAATATTTTTCCTTTTGTTTGATGTATTAAACAAAAGCAGCGGGGTATCACAAAGCTTGGGGGTCCAACTTAAAACTATATGACAGGACACCCTTTTTATCCTTTTCTGTGCTGATTTTCTGTTAATCTTTATAGATTTATTTCATATGGTGGGGAAAAATTGGCCATAGATAGATAGACAGACAATAGACAGATAGATAGATAGATAGATAGACAGGCAGATAGACAGATAGATAGATAGATAGATAGATAGATAGATAGATAGATAGATAGATATTTCATAGGTAGGGTACAACAGGGCTAAAGGCACCTTTGATATTTTTTCCCTAATCCACTAGATGGCAGAAAAATGTGGCTTAGCATTTTCCAAAAAAATCTGCTTTTCAAGATACACGTGCAAATTTGGCTGATCCTTGATGCGAACGTGGGCAGCAGTGCAAAGTCGATTCTGTGCTTACTTGATTTAATATTTGATGTTTTTAAAAATGTTGTAGATTTAGGTAGCAAATGAGAATCACTAAAATGCATAAACATATCTTGAGACAAAGGTCTTCTTAATGATTTTCAGTTTTGTTTAATGTAATTAAAACAGCAGTTTTTAATAACAAAGGAAAAGTACGGTATTTGGGGGCTAAAAACATGCTATTAATAATATCATATAATAAAATATCATTTGTTGTTACTACTGTAAATATAAAACAAAGATTCACATATAATATACTCACCCCCCTGTCATCCAAGATGTTCGTGTCTTTCTTTCTTCAGTCGTAAAGAAATTATGTTTTTTTGAGGAAAACGTTTCTGCATTTTTCTCCATATAATGGACTGATATGGTGCCCCGATTTGGAACTTCCAAAATGCAGTTTAAATGCGGCTTCAAACGATCCCAAATGCGGTTGTAAACGATCCCAGCCGAGGAAGAAGGGTCTTATCTAGCGAAACGATCAGTTATTTTCATTTAAAAAAAAAAATACAATTTAAATACTTTTTAATCTCAAACGCTCTTGTCTTGCTCTCCCTGAACTCTGTGTATTCTGGTTCAAGACAGTTAGGGTATGTCGAAAAACTCCAATCGTATTTTCTCCCTCAACTTCAAAAATCATTTTAAAATCTTCCTTCATCATTGCATAAGTTCCGACCCAGTCTTTGCAAAGTGAACATGCAAAGATGATCAAACACCCTTAACAAAAAAGGTAAAACAGCGATATAAGACGAATTCAAAGTTGAGGGAGAACATGAGATGGGAGTTTTTCGACATACCCTAACTGTCATGAACCGGAACAAAAACAGTCCAGGCAGAGTAAGACAGGATAAGCGTTTGGTATTAAAAAGTATATAAATTGTATTATTTTTATTAAAATAACCGTAATCGTTACGCTAGATAAGACCCTTCTTTCTCGGCTGGGATCGTTCACAACCGCATTTGGGATCGTTTGAAGCTGCATTTAAACTACATTTTGGAAGTTGAAACTCAGGGCACCGAATCAGTCCATTATATGGAGAAAAATGCTGAAATGTTTCCCTCAAAAAACATAATTTCTTTTCGACTGAAGAATGAAAGATATGAACATCTTGGATGGCAAGGGGGTGAGTAAATTATTTGTCAATTGTTGTTCTGGAAGTGGACTTCTCCTTTAAATTACTATGGGATATCATTACTATCAATGCTTTCAGAATCGTTACATTTTTAAATGATTTTGCTTCTGTATTTTTAAATATATCTTTTACATTAACATAGTTTAATGACAGTACATCTATTGAACAAAAAATATTCAGAAAATAGTACAAACTTTGTTAAAGTGTTTGTTTTGAATAGTATCAAAACTGTGTGCCTTTTATGCTGGTGAGCCTTTTACCCTGTGTGGGGTAAAACCTCATACATTTATAAGATTTTTAAACAAAATAAACGACTTGTATGATTTATTTTCACACAAAATCATATGTATATTTTTAGCAATCATAGACTTGGGGTGCAGTGAAAAACACATTTTTTCTTTGGGTGTGCCTTTAGCCATATTGTACCCTACTTTATTTTTGCTTTACACTACAGAAGAGAAATTACAGTACTTCTTGCCTAATTTCTACACTTGAAAGAGATATTTTGACTTTGGACTGCAGTAACGTTGCCCATTTAAATTGCTAGCTGTCAGCAATTCATATTGCACTTTTAAGCTTTTATTTTGATGGAAATGGCAATAATCATCTGCCACACAAATAAAGCTTAACTGGTGGCCATTGTGTTCCCAAAGGCATGCTAAACTCACAGCACATGAAATAAATGAGTTCACTGCATTCACTGTGAACAAAGCGCCTCGCTTTGAAACTCGCAGCGAAAACTTGACTTGATGAAGGGATTAAGCCTTTTTGTGCTTTCGGTTTTAGTACATTTGAGAGATACTTTGACAAAGTATAATGGCCCAAAACAAAACTTTAAAGACCTTTTATGTTACAACACAATACATTGTATACATTTAAACTCTATAATTTTGCCCAGAAGACCCATCGTTTCATATCATCATGTGACCACGACAATATCAAGACAGTGTTGCTACTGCAATATCATGATATTGATAATACCGTTACATCCCTAATAGATAGACTGATAAATAGATGATGTGATGGGTCAGGCCCCCTGTCACTGATGGGTGTCCCGCACAATACGGAAGAGTTTCCTCCGAATATAATTCTCTGTAATTGCACGAGATGTTCTGTTGGGCTCGAATGTATGCGAGCAATTAGAAAAGCATTTACAGTTTGCCTTGCCAACTCAACAGCTTGCATCCCATCGTTATCCAAACCCACTGCCTCGTGCCAAACCACACAGCCCTACAGGCACGCAAAATCCGAAACCTCATCCTTGGCTGGAGAGAACTCCTTCACAGCCTTCCCACTGGGACACGGAAGTTCTGTAGCCTGCAGCATATGCTCTGTGATGTTTTATTACTTAGTATTATGGCATCTACCCTGCTACTTCTCTACTTTGCCCTGGTCAGCACATAGCTTGGGAAGAATCAGCAGTCTCTTGATGTTCCAGGACGCTTTCATCCTGCAGTTTTTTGGTTAATTTGCACTGGCGTATGTACAGGCCCCAAATCACTAGACTCTGACAATATCAGTATTTGTAAACACCGCCTGGCCAGACAATCAAATGCACTGAGAGACAGGAAAAATATTGGAGTGGTAAGGTGGAGTATAAAGGATGCATTAGAGAAGACTAGTATGCAGGGCTCTGACACTTAATTGGCCACTGCTATGTGCGACAAGGGTAGAAATTACATTCTATTTTTGTATATACAAATATCATTCAGCGTATATTTCAAAGCGCACAAAATCTATGAATAAGCATGACTGCATGCATTCTGCACTGTTTACATTAGATTTGTCTGTGGTCCAATCCATACATTTACTGTTTTCTATAAATAAATTCTAAATATTCATATAGACAAAATATGTGTATGACAAAAGCAAGACTTGTTTACAGAGTATATATCTTGCATGATGTCTATTTTTCTCTCCCAAGTGGAATATTTTTGTTTAAGCTCAAATCTAACAAAATTTAATGAGGTTTGTGCTTGAAAGAAAAAAGGAAGGAAAAAGCAATCTGGCATTGGGGCCAGAAAAATAAACTTAATAAAAGATATATTCTCTCAACACAATTTAGCTTCAAGTTCAATAAATTGTCTTGTTTAGATATTTGCATTGAAATACAATGCATATACTGAATAAAAGGAAAATACTGAATAAAAAGATTTTTTTTTTGGAGGATGCTCTTTCGAATCTGTTTATTTCTCTACGCTGTACTCTTGTTTTCATTTGAGAGGAAAGAGAGAAATCAAGAAAGCAGAAGAAGATGGTGCAATCTCCCACCTCCACAATGAAAGCTTTCCATCAAAGTTCATCAGCTTTTTTTTTTTATCTCTTCATCCACCACTTTTTTCTGACAGGTAAAAACAATGCTTAAAGTTCAGATAACGGCCACCAGACTGTTATTTTGCTCCCGGAATGATAAGAACGTAAACATAGTCTTTCTTTACTCTCTCAGAGATGCTGAAAATAAGCACAAACATTACTGCGTAAGTGCACCTGCCGTTGCAAAAACCATTAGGGCCTATTTGATACACTGCTGATAATTAGAACACATAATTATCCAATCCAATCATCTCACCAATTACCAACTTTCTACAGTTTAATCTTCAAAGTTTTCAATTGAGGTGAACAAACCAACCATTTTATAAAACCACAGACCTGATTAATAATAATAATAATAAAAACTAATTAGACAAATACCCTGCAGGGCATTACGCAAATGCACAAAAATGCTATTAAAACTACTTAAACAACAAAGATTAATACATATTCAGCGGGTAATTTTGCAATCAGACTTTGTGGTGTCTTCTGTGAAGCTTTGAATTGCAGGACAATCATCTACCCTAACCATACATCTCTCTGACTCACTGATTGGTCCAAGCAGGTCAATATCATCATCTGATGACCAAATGCTTCGACTGAGATTTGATTTGAGAGGGCATTTAGAGGTTTGATTTCTCGGTCAGATTGCCTATATGCTTTCTAAATGACAGATGAAGAGTCTGAAGAGATTTTCTGCACATGAATGCTGTGGTTAAGGTGACGTACTGCATTCATAAGGCTGCCAACTCAACACAGAGTCACTTAGATGATAAGTGAATGCAGATTTAACGTTTTGAAATCTTTCCTGTTTTAACTAGTTTTGAACCATTTGATATGATCGTCTGTTAGTTCAACTGACACATTTGAAATGCAAAGTTCTGTTATAAGCTGGTAGGTCTGATATAATCACATCATCATTCACAGTGTGCAGCTGATTGGTTTTGTTTTCACATCAGCGGCCAATGAGCTTACTGCTCAACATTCAAATACTTGGCCAGTGCTTGTTGTAGCAGTTGCAATGTGCTTCAGAAACCCTCCACCTTCCCTAGCTCCACCTGTATACAGATCTGCCACCGGGTGATTTCATCTATGTCATATATGATGGTTATTTTATATATGTTCTATGTGCAGCAGCAGTATGTCTTACATACTCACAGCAGCATGTCTATGGATGTATTGGCAGTAGCAAGTGTACTTGTACTGCAAGTACTTACTCTTCCGCAGTAGAAAAACTTCTTAAAGTATGTAAATTGTCAATTTGTTTAGAAAACGACCAATCGTTTTGCTAGATAAGACCATTCTTTCTCGGCTGGGATCGTTCCGAGCCATTTGAAGCTGCATTTAAACTGCATTTTGGAAGTTCAAACTTGGGGGCACCATTGAAGTCCACTATATGGAGATAATTCCTGAATTTTTTCCTCAAGAAACATAATTTCTTTACGAATGAAGAAAGACAGACACGAACACCTTGGATGACATAGGGGTGAGTAAATTATCTGTAAATTTTTGTTTTTGTTTCTGTAAGTGATCTTCTCCTTTAGGAGTGAACATCAGTGTAGCGTATCTATTCCGCCAATACCAAACACATTAACACTTCCATTTTCACTACCATGATAAACTCTCACAGACTTTTCATGACAGAACTGTTATATTTGCTCATCTAAAGTCAACTCAAGAAACTGCAATGTTTCTGTTTAAAAAGGGATCATGATTTAAGAAACACAGTTCACAGCTCTAAATCAGACTTTACTTTCACAACATAATATGGACGTTCCATTCATCAGTGGTCATTACTAGTCCATTAGTCCTGGACATAATTATGAGAATCATATCTCGCTTATTATGCAGAACAAAACAACCTCTCTCTTTCTTAGAAAATAAATTTTTCGAAACACCTTCATTGCCTCACATTAGGATGTGCTGTTCTTATGATTCTTCAGCAGTCATTACTTGAGCCTTCACTGTCACATAATCCTTCAGAAATCATTTTAATATGCTCAAAAAACATTTCTTCAGTTGTATTCATTTTAATGTGTCCTTGCTTAATAAAATCATGGAAAAAAAAAAACTTTTAAAAACAGATTCAACAACCCACCTAAACAAAAAAGGCATCAGGTGCAGTGAACATTTGTGAATGGAAAATGATAGACAATATGCCACAACATATCATATTAGTTTCTATACCTTTGTAGAAGCATTCCTCACTGTGCATGATGGTTATTCTCTGATGGGCCATACAGGAGGCTCTGTGAAGCTCACAGTGGTTCTGGTAGAGTTTGCCATCAGATCCGCACACAGGTTTGTAATGTGGTTTGCAGCGTTCCAGACACTGACATTCTCCTTCACCTGTTTCTCGGTCAACCACACAGTGCTTCCCCAAACCACAGTACTTATGTTCACAGGGCCCAGGAAAGCCATTCTGACCAAAGAAACCTGCAAAGACACATCAAGGAGAAGGGAAATCATGTTAATCTGTAATATTACGCTATAAGTATGCTATACTAATTCACATAATTAACATTCACTAGATGTCAATAGGTTATTTTATACAGGATTCAGGGTATAAACATGTGGTCACACTTTATTTTAATTTTAAGGTCCAATTCTCACAATTAACAAACCATTAACTTAGACTTTTGCCTCAATGAACAACTAATTTGCTGCTTATTGGTAGTTAGTAAGGTAGCTGTTAAATTTAGGTATTAGGTAGGATTAGGGATGTCGAATATGGTCATGCAGAATATGTGCTTTATAAGTACTAATAAATAGCCAATATGTTATGAATAGGCATGCTAATAAGCAACTAGTTAATAGTGAGAATTGTTCCTTATACTAAAGTGTTACCAAACATGTTTTTCATCCCATACTCAACTGAACACCACCTTTACTATACAAAGCACAGTTAAAAAGAGAAGAGCTAGTGAGGTGATGAACAATCTCATGCCCGTTTTGCCATGCAATACAGTTGTTTTGTATTTGTGGTGTTTTGTCAATCCTGGCAGGAGATGAGAAACCCCGTGGAGGAAACAATCCCATTGGACTGATGATATGCGAGCCGTATGGGCTTCAGATGAAATATGTATGACTGTAATAAAACATAGCCTGAGCTCTAGCACGCTTCCCCTTATTATCAATTACAAAGATGTGAGCTCCACTCCTCCTTCAGCCGATCATTTCTTAGAGATTAACAGTTGAAAATGCACAGTCACGTTTCAGCTTTCACTTCCCCTGTTAGACAATGGCAATTAAGTTTGAGAAAGGGAACTTAATAAATAAAGCTTGTTAAAGCCGTATATAAACTCTCAGGGATTCTATAAAAATGACAGAAGAACTTCTGTGTGTTTGAAAAGTTAAACCACTGCATAAGCATTTCTTTTTTAAATGCATATAAACTTTTGATTGTCTTTTGATGCATTTACAGTATTCACTATTTATCTATATATTAAAAAATTATTTTTTGTGCATCAAATATAATATTTAATATTTATTGTATTAATTTAAAATTGTAATTATATGACAGTAACATTAAAAGTAGGGCTGTCAGTCGATTACATTTTTTTATCTAATTACTTACATGCTGTGTTGATTAATTAATCTAACTAAATAGATAAAAATAAAATTGTCTGTAAAATACCCACAAAAGCTTATTTAAAGCTATTTTTGTGTTAAATGTGAAATGATCAAGTAGACATTACAAATTGTAGCTTTAGAAAGAAATATTTTAAATATTTTATTTGATTCAACATAAACTATCCCCTTAATGTTTATTATTATTATTGTTATTATTACTATTTTATTTATTTATTTATTACTATTATTTTTTTAAGAAATGATACTCTAAATAAGAAACTAATTGTGCCAGCAGGTTGCGGTAAATGTCTTTATGAATCATTCACTCATTTGATTCGTTCAAATGGCTGATTCATTCAGGAATGAAGTAAATGGCTCTCTTTATAAATGGGCCTTTCATTGATTCACACGATTCGTTCAAAACGCAGATTCATTCAGAAACTAAAGACACACACAACAATTTTGCTATAGGTTCAAAGGTAATATGTATGAGTAATATGAGCAAAAACACATAATATAATGTTTAAAATATAACACAATATCAACTTCTTATTTACTGAACTGTTGTATGAAATTACATTCCAAGTCACTCCTGTAATTTCAAAACTTTACACTGTATATGTAAGCCAGTAAGATAACTTTGGTGATGCTTAAATTATCCAAATTAACAACAATCATCACAGAAAACCAAAGTTTGTGAGCATAAAAACACACAGCTGTGCTTTTACGTACAGTGTCCTTTACAGAGAGTTAGAGACCTTTTAGATGTGCAATTAAATGATGACCCCCTTCATCAAGTACCACATAATGAAGACCTTCTCACTGCAGGTTGTTGTAGTAAAAAGAGAAAATTGGCTTTTGCCAGCAGGGTGGACAGAAGCCAAGATAGTGTCTGATTGGTATGCACACAGTGCCTCACTGTGACCACAGTGACATCAAAGACAAATGACTAATTCAGTCGCAACGATTTGTTATTGATGAGTCAGCTTTTCAAAGAGAGAAGAGAGGCTGAGAGGGAAAGAAGGAAAGCTTGATTCTGATGAAGGGTTTGGGTAAAGGTGTGGTGTCCAGCTTTCATCTGCCCATCATCAAAAGCAGACTTTTCATCCCAGTAAAAGCCAACACGAGAATCCTAAATCAAGTGGCATATACAAGATTATCAAAGTTTGCACTAAAGTAACAGTCCAAAGTAATATTCAAAAAAGCGAGCCAACAAAAAGTTTACAGCAGCAAACACAGAAAAACATATTCTCATGACCTGAAGAGGTCAGATGCAGCGGCCTTCACCGGGGAATGATTCCTCTACCTGACACCGACAGCAAAGTCATGACTGAGTGATAACTGAGCTCCGCTCACCCGGTTGGTCTCTGAGCCGAGTGTCATCCCTTAGGTGCTGATTATAGCAGATCCATGACATGCATGACAACTAATAAGAGCTCAGCACAGGGCTTCAGACTCAGATACAGCCCTATCTCTTCATACAGATGTACACCCGAAGACTTCCAGACAAAATAAAAGGACGAGCACATCAGTTACCCTGTATTTGTGAAGATTTTATATTAGCTGTAAGAAAGAGAAACGCATTGGAAAAGCTTGTCATATCTTAGCTATTGTAATTGATATCTGTCTGCACAAAGCCATTTGTGATGATAAATAGAGCAATGTCTGGTTTCTGAAGTAACAAGTCCAATTCTTTTTCTGCACAGAGAAACAGATTTTTAACCATTCTATGTCAACATTACCTCGAAAGATATGAGGTTATTAATCAATGGTATTATATATGCTTCTTTTGAAGCCGTTAGTAAGAAAGTAAACTATGAATGACAAAATCAAGTCTCCTACAAACTTCTTATACATTTCTGCGTTTGTGTATGTAAAGTATAAATACATGCACTGCCCTCCAAAAGTTTGGAAACACCCCTGGCAAAGTGTGGTTTTGAACGATATCAACATAAATCCTTATTTTTTGGTGCAAATACATTAAAGTAACTTGCATTATCACTGAAGACCAGCAATAACTTTCACTTTGATTACATAATAATGGCAATATATACATGTCAAAGTCAGACATGCCCCTTTGCCAGCTGTGATGCCTGGTTACTGGTTTAAACTTGGCCCAGGTTTTTAAAAGATTTTTGTGTCAGCACACCTTAATAGCTTCAACAACTGATTGTCAATTAAGTTTAGAATACAATGAATTTAGGCCCAGATTATGCAGAGCTGTAATAGCTGCTAATGGTGGATATTTTGATGCATCGAAAATTTATGCTTTTTCTATGTATAAACTGTTTATGTAATAAAATATGTTTTTGTAGTTTGTGTTATCCCTTATCAGTGCAAAATTATCACAAATTAAAAAGGATTCATGCCAATATTGTCCAAAACCCCACTTTTATAGGGCGTTTCCAAACTTTTGGAGGGCAGTGCACAACAGTTCTTTCTGTTCCTCGAATCTAATTGGCTGAGAGGAGTGTGATATTCTAGTGATAACAAACCTCGATTTCACCATCTGTTTCACTCTGGCCACGTTACACAGCAACAGAATACGGTTGTCAATATCGTATTTGAGTCCTTAATACGGTTACGTTCACACACAGTACGGTTATTTACGAATGTGACAACCGTATTCCATAACTGCACATTTTCAGGGCTCACAACCGCATTCTTGGAACACATGCGCTCTGTGTGAACGGAACATGACTGGACAATTAGTTATCCATCATGTCATTCAGTGCAAGAGAGCTGCGCAAATGCACATCTATCATGTGCTGTGTGGTTTAATTTGTGGTTTCTGTAACTTACAGTGACGGAGAAATGAGCTGTGTGTCATCTTAAAGTTTATATCCAGTCTCCACAGGAGCTGCTCCCTCCCATCAGTTTCCTGTATCCTGTGCACGGCTCAAATGCTCAGATCTCCACTCAAATTTGAAAGCTGCTGTTGGTTAGTGATGATTTGATGGATGAACTTGCAGCTCGAATGGACTCTTGTCATCAGAAAGATCACTAATACTTTTAGTTTTACGGACGTCGCCATCTTTGATATTACTTTGGTCTCTGTTGCTAAGGTTACTGGTCAGGAATACAGGCTTGACTCCCGTTGCACGTTCATACTGACAGTATTCGAAAAGCGACTATTAGCTGCTGTGTGAACGGAAAATTTTCGAGACTCACACTGTAAGTAAATACGGTTGTCAATCCAAAAAACTGACAGTGTGAACGTGGCCTCTGTTTGCGGTATTTCTCACAGCGAGTAGATGCCCAAATAAATTCTGTTTTTGTGTCACGGAATGTAGTTTTAAGAGTTTTTTAAGGCTAGAATGTACTTGTTTAAACTTCAAATATGCGGTTTGTTTGTAAAGATAAGGTCTATTTGAAAATTTGCTTCACTGTTTTTGGAGATGTGAGCTCAAGCTTCAGTGGCTGGTTGGCGTTCATGAACCCACCGAGAGCAGCTTTACCTTGGCTAGATTTTCAACTGACTCTGACGTCCCTATAGTGGTTCAACCTGAGATATAATTCAGGTTATATCTAGTTTTGGGTAAATCTAACAAGCAGTGTTTGGTCTCATCAATCTATTCTTTGTTCCACAGCAAACAGTTTTGGCTGAGGGCAAAATCTCATCACTGTATATTTTATGTATGTATGTTTTATGCATTTGTACTTTTGTCTGAATTGCCTAGCAACCTTTATGATTGCTGTTATTAAATATTATTAATCAGTGACTAATATTTTATTTAAATAATACAAGTATATATACAAATACACAAACAATTATTTTAAATTGTAATAATATTTTACAATATTACTGTTTTTCACAATATTTTCGATCAGTTAATACAGCCTTGTTTTCTTTTTCTTTTTTCCTCTCTTATTTTTAATTCAAACATTTTGAATGGTAGTGTATGTAAAACACATTTCCCAACAAAACTATATATTTTACATATTGCTGTATATAAATAATTTCTGAAAAAAGTACTTTACTTTATGGGACTGTAGTTAATTCCCTCATAAATATGTAAAGTACACAGTCTTGTAATGATAATGCCAATATTGCTGTCCATCTCATAGTTGGTTGGTTTGTTTTTTTGGCATTAAACTCTGTAGTGACACAAAGTATTACCAGGCTACAACAAGAATCAACTAAAAATATAAGAAAGTTTTAAAACGCTTATTAACAAGTACACAAGATATCCCTGACAATACCGTTGTCAGAGATGTGTTTTAGTTTTGTGCTTCGGGAACTAAAAATAATAATGCACTTTATTTGTTTTATTCTCATGCTCAAACATTAATGAAATCGGATATAGCCAGTGGGCACCTACTTTTTATTACTTTCCCTACTTTTATATATCTATATCTATATATATATATAAAAGAACATTGTATATGCCCTGAATGCAATCTAAACATTAAGATTAATGATGCTGATCAAAAAAAACCTCACTTTACTTTCTCTCAGTGAATTTGGCATTGAAGTGTTTTTAAAGTCTGCGTAAAGTCTTTCAACTAAACACTGGCACCGCAGCGCCTGCATGAGCGGTGACATGCCAAACTTTCAGAGCCTTTGTTTAAACACATGGGTTTTGTCTCTTTTCTCTTAACACTGCATCATCGTTTCATTCTCTTGTCACCACCAAAGGTGCGAGTCCCAGGCCATCTGATGTTTTCCAGCACAGAAGCCAGTCCTTTGGGACTCTGGGTAATGTAGTAAACAACACTCGGCAGCTTTCAGCTCGGCTCGCTGCAGCCCTTTAAGAAGCCTCTGTGGACTTTGCTGCTCCAAAACAGAAGAAACACATCCGGATAAACAGCCTTCAAACAATGCTTCAAACTCCTCATGAAAGACGACACAGAAACACGCTGCGCTCACCTGCCTGCCATTACCCCTCCATCTGCTGTCTCTTTACCGTACAGACTACTCTGCGATTCCTTTAAACAAACCAAATCTCTCTCGGAGTTGTTGCCGGCGTGCAGAATGAGATATCACAAAACGAACGGCTTCTCACCACTCTGGGGGTTGTATTAACAAGCACCTGGCTGAGGGGAACCATATTTATAGAACGCTTTGCTATTGGAAAGGCGGAAAAACACAAAGTTTGATGTGCTCCCGGGTTTTGATTCATTAAACATGCTGCTGTACAATCACTAAGCACAACAATTCACATCTCAGCACTGGCTAAATTAAAGCGAGACACTACAGCATCTCAGGCGTAATGATCTGCGATCTGCTTCCTCCGAGACGCGTCACTTTGAATCAGTTGTGGCATTATTTCTCATTTATTATTTTATTTTCCTTTATTACCTGACACAGATCAGCTCTAATAAATCTGCCGAATGGAATGAGAGCAGCCACGGAACACCATCAGCAAACTGCTTTATTCGGACAATAAACACAAGAAGAGCGTTACTGCATGCATAATTCACTTCTTTGAATTATTAATCTCAAATATCACTCTCTGATCAAGCGCCTCAAAGTTTGACCCTTAAAGGGGATCATTCACCCAAAAACGCAATTTCTGTCATCATTTACTCACCCTCAAGTTGTCCCAACCCTGAGTTTATTTCTAACCAAAGAGTTGATGGTCCCCATTGACTTCTACAGTAATGAAAAATAAAATCAAATTTACATTTCTGGGTAAACTATCCCTTTAAATTAAAGTTCACAAATACTATTTATAGTCATTTTAGATCAGCTTTTTTGAAAGCTCTATTTAAGGAGATGCTTTTATGAATTGAATAATATTTCTTATTCATAATAAATGGTGCTAAATTCACTAGGAAATATTCGCAGTTCTACACTCAAAAATCAATAGGGAGTAATTGCTTCCATCCAGTCAATAACCTGCTAAAAATGCTTTAAATAAAGCATTTGACTTTTTTTATGAACAAACTTTGTATAAGTACTCAGGAGCATGATTTCTTTTAGAGAATAAAAGAATTCAATTTAAAAATGTTCTCTCTTGCATCGTAATGCTGGTATATTCCAGCGATTGAACAGCAGGCTTTTCATGTAGAAATGAAGAATTCAATAATGTTTCCTTGTAGAGGCCTTTAATCACATTTACCCATCGCAAGCAACATACTGTGCCTCAGAGAGAATAGTCTACTCAAGGGAACAAATGCTGAATTTTCTTTTTTTTTTCATCCTTTTAACTCTGAGATTGAGTCAAACTCAAAGTCAATATCGTGATTTTTCTATGTGTATGTGAAAGCATGGAAACCACAGGAATGTTTTCCTTATATCTAATAAGAGATTGTACATTATACTCGCATTTATATTTTGTACTTTATAAATAAATATACAGTTGAGGTCAAAAGTTAACATACACCTCACAGAATCTGCAAAATGTTAATAATTTTACCAAAATAAGGGATCATACAAAATGCATGTTTTTTTATTTAGTACTGACCTGAACAAGATATTTCACATAAACAATGTTTACATATAGTCCACAAGAGAAAATAATAGTTAAATTTCTAACAATGACCTTGTTCAAAAGTTTACATACACTTGATAGTTGTTCATGAATCCTTTGTTTGTCCTGAACAGTTAAACTACCGACTGTTCTTCAAGAAAATCCTTCAGGTCCCACAAAATCTTTGGTTTCTCAACATTTTTGTGTATTTGAACCCTTTCTGACAATGACTGTAGGATTTTGAGATCCATCTTTTCACACTAAGAACAACTCCAAGACTCATTTGCAACTATTACATAAGGTTCAAATGCTCACTGATGCTCCAGAAGGAAACACGAGGTGTATGTAAACTTTTGACCTCAACTGTATTTACATATTATATGATTTATAATTTATATAAATTATTTTACAAAATATCAGTTATATTACCATATATATTCATTTTTCTTTTCTATAGCAAATTATAGTAAGCTTTCACAGTGCAGTATGAGACTCATTCACCTCAGTGGACTAAGGGCAATCTGTTTTTTCTTCTTCTCTATCTTCCTTATTAATATCTAAATCCATCAGTGAGCAAAAGAACAACCATTAGATGGCAACATTGTTTATCTCCAATCAGTCTCTGAAGATCTGCCATGAAAAATAAATAAAAATCTGTTCTACAGAGCAACTGTACAGATCTAATGACTGTTTAAATGCAAATTAAGTGTGATCGACTTTTGCCTGAACTTTAAGAAATTACAAACTGACTATGAGCGTAAAGGCATCCTATAGCTAGTGACTAGCCAGATGCGGATGCAGTTATAGACTGGCTCCCATAAAGCAGTAGATGCAGCGTTCAATAGGAAGCAGCACAGTGGCAAAGTCATTGGTTACAAGATCAATTGAAGCTCAGGAGGTGGAATCCTTAAGATCTGTACAGTGACGGGAGTTAAACCCCATTAAAATGCAGCTGTCATTAAGTCCCACTGAGTTACATTATTTATGAGGCAGCACCACGCTTCAGTAATTGTACACCCTGCAGAAACCTCCCCCTGCTAATTCATATAGCATTAAGCCATTTCTGTGCCATTGAGCAATTCATACGACTATCACCATATGCATCATCTCTACTTGTGGTTGTCTTTCAGAGCATTTCAAAAGAGTATGGATTTTCAGCAGGCCACAAAGGAGTTCTAAGGGGTCTATGGGAAAGAAAAACTGTAAAAAATAAAAATAAAATGTACATCTCTCACGTGCTATGTGCATTATCAGAGCTGCTGCCTATGTACAGCATTCCAAATTAGTCACTTGATGCTCCATTGCAGTTAAATTGTTGTCTTAGAAACTGCCAATGTAGGCAGCAGGCAGTTCACTAGGTTTTAGAGTCCATGTGGCTTCTTAAACAACTCCCAAAACAACCACTTAAAGCGGTAAAAACAAACTTTGTAAAGGAGTGCCAAAGTGAAAGGGATAGCATGAGATACAATAACATCAACAGGCATCTGTTACAACAGGAGAAGAACAACAAAAAAAGTTTATATATCTGCACTTTCAGCCTCCATAAAACACCACTCTCCTCATTAAGTCTAAATGAGCTAAAGAGACAAATATCACCTGTCCTGTTTATTCATATAATCTGTCATTCATCTAGTCATCTATTTTTATAGTATGCCACCACTGCAGTTTACTTTACTGAGTTGGCAAGATTCAGTCCTGGCCAGATGCACCAGAGCTGCAACAATAGAGAAATGAGATAAAAAAATGTTGGCGCTTGCTAAACCTCACAGTGCTTTTTGAGAAAATGGAAGACTTCCCAAAAACTATTTCCACTTTGTCTGAAATGGTCTTGTTTGTACTTTGCGGGAGCATTGCTTGTGTTTTTATCTGAATGCTAAATACGCATTCTTAGCATTATGATAATGGGTTGTAGACGGGCTATAAGAACTGCTAAAGTACGACTTTTAAAAACGCTCTCAGCATGTGAAAAGAGGAGCCGAGTTGTTCTTTCGGTGTCGCCGAGACAACATCTGTTAAGAGCAACAACAGAAGCGTTCATCTCCCTTATGAGTCTTTTTAGATTCATTACCTTCCATGTGCAAATCCCGTTGTTGAAATTAGACACCCTCGCGCTTCATTGGCTTTTCTGATTATGAATATTCATGAAATTCAATATTAACTTTTCCTACTGGGTTGAGAGCCTATTCTGGAATTAAATTAAAGGTCTTAATGGTCAAAGTCCAATTTGCAATGTAGTAGTGCTCAGACTTTTACCACACTGGCCTCAAAAATTCAGTTTTTAACAGCATTTGTGCTATAATGTTGATTACCTACTGCAAAATATAACATTGACTCATCGCTCTTTCCGTAATAAAAGCAAAAAGTGAGGTTACAGTGCAGAACTTACAATGAAAGTGACTGGGGTGCAATTTTGGTAGAAACATTACAATTTTAATAAAAGTACTTACAGTAACTTTTCAATCAAACATGTATTGTTTGAGCTGTAAAGTTGTTTCAGTGATCATTTTTACTATTTTAGTGTTTATGACACTGCATTGTGATGACAATAAAGTTACCTATAACTAAATAAGCATGCAATTTTTTCCTTCTCTCTCTCATTTTTTCTTCTTTTTTTCTCTCGAATAATCTACTTAACATACACACATGATTGAGAAGTGCACAACACATACATAACAAACTTACACCAACACGTCACATAATTACATGTAAATTTAACTTTATTGTTTGTGCTTTGTTTTAGCTTTGTTTGTTTTTTGTCAGATTTGCTTTATATTTACAGCATGTAAATGTCGTATTCTGTTATGTTCTAAAATGTCAAAAAGAAAGAAAGAAATAAAGAAAGAAAAAGAAAGAAAGAAAGAAAGTGGAAATAGTTTTTGTGGTAATCAACATGACACCACAAATGCTGTTGACTGATCTTAACTTGTACTGAACTTAGAATATTCCTGCATTTTCCATCAAGCGTCCAATTACATAATCTTTAGGCACACTAAAGTATACAGTATTTAGCAAAATTTGCATATATATAGAATTCAATTACATTTAGTGATCACACATGAACACACTGGATGTCCAGTAGCAAGTCGAAACATGGACAGTTGTCCAAAAGTAAATCTGTAGAGTAAAACTACCGCAGCCTGGCAGTAACTCTTTATTCTCACCAGACACAATGCAATGTTCCCTTTCAAAAAGTGGAAAGGAATCCCAAAGAAGCTAAAGAGATTTCAGGATTAACATACAATTTAGAGCTAAAGCCTTAGCATTTCAAAATGTTTCATCAACTGCAGGCCAAAGAGGCATCCCTGTGTGCACATTATTAAATTGAATCGTAATGACATAGACAATATAAAGAAAGCCAGAATCGGGGGACCAGGCCTGCGTTTGTGCATGCTAAAAGCTCTACGGGCACACCCTGTCATGTTCGTATTTGAAAAAATCCTGGAAAGCTTTTGTCTTTGAAAGCCTTTGTGTGAGAAGTATAGAACTTGCCTGCATGCTATGAGAGCTATGCATGAGTAACAGTGTAGAGTGGCTGGTGGTCCGAATACATTACCTCCAATTTTCATACTATTACACAAAAAGCTATTCTTCAACCCAAAAAGATGTGATTTCACCCTCAGTAGTAAGATATTTTGTGTTCAGCTGCACCGTGGAACTGTGGATATGCCAGCCACTTCATTTAAGATTCCAATTACAGGGCATTCTGCTCTGCGCTTGTGCATGCTGTCTTAGTTTTTCTCTTTTCCAAATTCTGACAGCCAATTTCAGTTGGCTTCATATTCTTTCCAGCTATATTTCATGTGCTGTAGTCTGCGCTTTGAATTCACAAAGCGGGCAACGTGCGCCATGTCGCAAATTAAGCCAAAAGCAGTTTGTCTTCAATGTACTGAACGTATTCACCACTAAGGCTTAATGTACTTCAAAAGGTGAAATAATTATTAAATAGATGAGCTTCATCAAAAGAAATGAATCAGCTTCATCAAAAACCCTTTCAGGCAGTCACAGGAGGAATCTTCCAAAACCTCCATTAAGGTAATATACCTAAGTCAGAATTTAATCCACTTAAACATGGAGTAATTAGACTGAATAATTAAAATGATTAATAAATAATTGAAACAGCCCTTCAAAAAATTATTTCCAGACAGAATCTTAAGCCTCCCAAGCATTTCCACAGTGCTTTTTATAACTGGGTAATGTGAAAAAGAAAAGACTCTTTTGTGCATTTGTTAAGAGTGTGAAAATCCCTTTTTGTTTGGATTATGACAGTTTTGGATTCAAAATGTATGTACATCTAAAAAAAAATTTGGTCCAGGATTTTTTCACTCAGAACTGCTAAAAAATTCTGAAACTGCTGGTAAAGATTTCAAATAATTTTAAAAATGGTAAGTAACACACTGAATTAAATGTGGAATATGGAAGTCATAAAAGTCACAGCAAATTCTTGTTTGCAATCCATTTTACTTCAGTTACTGTATGTGAAAAATAGAGGGCAGTGTTTGGTTTTATCCATCTAAACTTATTGTATAAACAATGTGAGTTTTCTAAAACATTGACTAATTAGCCATTAGGCCATTGGCCAACATTATATAACAGCGGCTTGATGTTGTTTTAGAGGAAGAAAGACTTTTAAGAAAAACATTTAACATTAATGCTCACAATAACTTTAAAAACACACATTAAGAAAGTAAACAGGGTCGATTTGATTTCACGTTGACTTTAAAAGGTAGAGAAGGGAAAAACAGAGCGCATCCGTTTGATTGAACAGCTGTAGACAAGTGAGATCCTGTCTTTTATCACAATGCCAGCTCAGCTTTGACCTTCTGCAGTAATACAGTCTTCTTCTCTATTAAAGTCTGATTATATTACCTGTAGCCAAAGGAGCTGCTAACACAAGCACCTTTGTGCTGACCTGAGATAAAATTTATGGTGGGACTTCACCTCACACAGAGACTGAGGAGCGAGATGGATTTTTCACATCCCAGCGCTCTCTGTAGGTTCCTGGCATCATTTGGCTAACTCTTGTGCCATCTTAATTACAGATGGCTGCTGGGCAATAGCCAACACGTGATTTACACCTTAAACCACAGACTGTTTGCTAGCATGATAATTAATGTGGCTATATACAGCCCGCTTGATTACCCAGTATCGCTCCACACAAAATAAACATGCATTCAGGCCAAATACTGCCATTATGCACCTTTTTTTTTTTTTTGTTCAAGGGCAGTCACTTGGCACCCTAGGCGAGAAAAACATAATTTCATTATACAAGAGTAATATTTTTATATAAGGGAGAGTCCAATGGTACAGTTTTTGTTTAGCATGAATGCTAAACATGAATCTCCAGTTCAAAAAATCTCAGAAAATCACAGTGCTTGAGAAAATCGTCATTCCTGCATAAATCTAGACATAAAAGCCAGTGTAAAAAAGAGAATCCCCATTATACTGTACCATATATATTTATTATGCCTCATACGTTTTGAGTGCATCAAATACCTAATGTTATAAATTCAACAATCATCTAAAAAAGCAGTACCATGGTTCAGTGATTGTATATAACAAAATATTAAATAATTTCCATATTTACTCCAAGGTACTAGGGATGCAACAATACAGTTCACGGTTTAATACGTACCTTGGTTTTTAACCACGGTTTTTGGTTCGGTTCTAATAGTTTGCCACATCAATGTGTGTGTGTGTGTGTGTGTGTGTTTTTTTGCATCTAATTAACAACAAAATACTCCTGTAAACCTCTTTACACTGGAAAAAGTGTGGACAATTATATTTCTGCTTAATATTTCTTTTGAGAGTGGTATTATTTTTCAGATTTTTACACAAAATAGGATGGGTTTCATTCATACTGGACGCCAGAGGGCGCCCTCGTGCAGAAAATCCACATATGCTTCAAAGAGATAACGCTGATGGCGTTCCAGCCAGAAAAATCTCTAATATGGATAAAGGCGTAGCTATTGCTGTAACTGAACAAAAACGAGATATAACGTTAAACATTTTGAATGATGCAATGTAAGGACAATAAACACTCGTCTGCAATAATATATGGTTTATCTGTGTTCTTCAAGCAATTTCAGGTATTTTCATAGTGATTAAGTATATTTGTAAGCCATTGCTAATCAACATACACTATAGAATATATTGTCTGCCTCATTCTATGATAAAAAGCCACAACAGATCACAGAAGGAAGTTATTTCAAACACTCGATTGATGCTGTGAAGTAAAAATAAGTTATAATGTTCTCTTTTGTTGGACAGCAGGTTTAAAAAGGCTTATCATTGCATTTCATTAGAAGGGAAGATGCTCTGCAAGTGTTGCTTTTTCAAATATAAACAGGGAGGCGTTTCCTCATCTCAGCACATGAAATCATGGACACACACACACACACACACAGCAAATTTCAAGAGAAATACAACAAGGAAATTATTTAAATGCAAAACCGAAAAACCACAATTCACAAGAGCGTATTGAACTGTGGATGTTGTACCGAACAGTTCAATATTATATTGAGTATTGTGACATCCCTACAAGGTACTTTAAACACCACAATACTAGAATAGAACACGTCCTACACACTATTGTAACAAGTTCTGCCAAAACATATAGGACCCTGATACCTTTTGGATCTTTTTGTTAAAGCATATCTGAGTGTGTAAAAGGAACGGAGAGAGAAGTAGGGTTTGTACATACCTTTCATCCGTAAACTCTCTGAGATCCCATCCTGCTGGAACAAGAACAGAGAGAAAAACAATACTTACAATACATTCACAATGCAGTATGTCAATAGAGTCGTGACCACAAATGTCCACATACTACATATTTGATGGTTTACACATCCCAAATACATCTGTTTTACTTCTAGAGAAAATTACATTGTTAAGTTAAAAAAAAAAAAAAGTCATTTTAAATGACTGCTGCTCCTTTCTGTACATAATTCCGTAATTCCAATGCCATATTGCGAAAGCAAAGTCTAAATATTCTTTCAAAATGTTGGTGCTTGAATTATTTGTCAGTATGAGTTAAATGATTCATTCATTCAGACCAGCCAAGGTAAGGCAGTCTCTCAACAAGTCTATTTCTAAAGGTTAAAGGATGCCACATTCCACCATTAAAAAGACAAATGGGAAATGTTAATGTTAGCTGTCATTTTGCTTCTAAGGAAGAAATACAACAGTGTCACAAGATGAAAAATAAAACAGAAAGTGTAACTAAATTCTAAGCCATAAGCTCAGAATTAATAGCTGACCCAAAAAAGAAAACGTGGTCATTTTTGAACACAAGATGAGAATTTCCAGACTTCTCTTTTCAATACAATGATATACTGACACTAATTGATATATACACTGCCCTCCAAAAGTTTGGAAACACTCCTGGCAAAGTGTGGCTTTGGACGATATCAGCATAAATCCTTATCATTGGTTCAAATACATTAAAGTAACTTGACATTATCATTGAATAATAATTTTCATTTTGATTACATAATAATGGCAGAATATACATGTCAAAGTCAGACATGCCCCTTTGCCAGCTGTGATGCCTGGTTACTGATTTAAACTTTTTTAAAAGATTTAAAAGCACACCTTAATAGCTTCAACAATTGATTGCCAATTAAAGAATTTAGGTCCAGATTATGCAGAGCTGTAATAGCTGCTAATGGTGAATATTTTGATGAATCAACAATGTAAGTTTTTTTTGTATAAACTGTTTATGTAATAAAATATGTTTTTGTAGTTTGTGTTGTCCCTTATCAGTGCAAAATTATCACAAATTAAAAAGAATTCATGTCAATATTGTCCAAAACCCCACTTTTCTAAGTTTCCAAACTTTTGGAGGGCAGTGTATTTAATTACAGTTTTAGAGGGATAGTTCACCAAAAAATGAAATTTCTCACCTTAATGTTGTTTCAAACCCATAAGACCTTTGTTTATCTTCAGAACACAAATTAAGATATTTTTGATCAAATCGAGAGCTTTTTGGCCCTGCATAGACAGCAACGCAACTGACATGTTCAATGCCAAGAAAGGTAGTAAGGACATCATTAAAATAGTTAATGTGACATCAGTGGCTCAACTGTAATTTTATAGTGCTACGAGAATACTTTTTGTGTGCAAAGAGAACAGAAATCATGACTTCATACAACAATTTCTTCACTTCCATGTCTTCAACATGCTGTTCTTACTACTTTTCTGGGCCTTGAATGTGTCATTTGCACATCTGCTGTCTATGCAGGGTGAGAAAGCTCTCTGATTTTATCAAATTTTGTGTTCCAAAGAAGAATGAAGGTCTTACGCATTTGAAACGACATGAGTGTGAGCAATTAATGACAAACTTTTCATTTTTGGTGATCTAACCCTTTACATTATCCATGAATGTAAGAATAAATGGTTGCTTAATAAACTAGTGTATAGTCAAGCATCAAAATCAGTAATCAGTAAACATTTCAGTAATTGGTCTTGGTATAATTAGAAAAACAAGATGACTAGGATATCTAGAAGGAATTATCATTTAAGACAGATAATTGGTGAGATTTTAATTTCGAGTGATTACAAAGAAGCAGCAAATTACAGGCTTTCTCTCTGTTTTCCAAAGACTTTGAAGTCCTTTGTCCAATCCGTCCAAAATGGAAGCAAACATGCTACAAGCCCCTCCCCTTCCTGGTCCAGTCTCAGAGACAGTTTTATCACAGCACCTTCTTGAAGGATTAGTTCGCTTCCAGAATAAAATATTTCATGATAATTTACTTACCCATGTCATCCAAAATGTTAATATCCTTCTTTCTTTTTCTTTCTTTCTTTCTTTTTCTTTCTTTCTTTCTTTCTTTCTTTCTTTCTTTCTTTCTTTCTTTCTTTCTTTCTTTCTTTCTTTCAGTTGAAAAGAAATTAAGGTTTTTTAAGAAAACATTCCAGAATTTTCCTCCATATAGTGGACTTCAATGGGAGCCAATGGGTTGAAGGTTGAAATGGCAGCTTCAAAGAGCTCTACACGATCTCAGCTGAGGAAGGGTCTTATCTAGCGAAACGATTGCTCTTTTTCTAAAAAAAAATAAAAATTGATATACCTTTAAACCACAAATGCTCATCTTGCACTAGGTCGACCTCACATATTATGTAATCACGCAACGCGTGACGTAGGCGCAAATACCGACCCAGTGTTTACAAAGAGAATGTGCAAAGAAAGTCAAACGCCCTTTACAAACAAAGATAAAAAAAATGATGAGCCACGATTTTGAAGTTGATGAGATGGAGTTTTTCATGCTACCCTACCTTTCTGAACCGAAATACACAAATGAAAAGAACTAACCGTGTGACTTTTCTAACGTGATTACGTAATGCGTATCACAGAGCTAGTGCTAGATGAGCTACATTTTTATTCAAATTTAGTTTCACATCAGTACTATGTACAAACAGATGCCATGAAGCCATTCACTTGTACAAAGGGAGAAGAAGAAAAATCACATAAGCATAGTAGGCATGTCAACTTTTCAGCCTATCTAGCAACATCACAGCAATATTTGTCCAACTCCGAATAGAGTTGTACCTTTGCACCGTTGAGCCTGGCAGTGGTACCTTCCAGCAAGACAATGTCTCAGAAGTATGATAGCCAAGTCCTTTTTTCATGAGCATTCAGCTGGAGAATGGAATCGTCTAACAATATAGATTATTAGAAAATGACTGATCGTTTTTTATTCCTCGTGTAGAGCCCTTTGAAGCTGCTTTGAAACTGCCATTTGGACCTTCAACCCATTGGCCACCACTGAAGTCCACTATATGGAGAAAAACCCTGGAATGTTTTCCTCACAAACCTCATTTTCTTTTCGACTGAAAAAAGACACGATCATCTTGGATGACACGGGGGTGAGTAAATGATCAAGAAAATGTTAATTCTGGAAGTAATCCTTTAACGTGTGCATAAACACCTTTAGTTATGCACTTACAGTGATTTATGGTGCCTGTGTCACCAACACTTCCCTTCACAATTTTCTCTTTTTCTTACCAGACCTTGTAGGTCTTATTAAAAAACCTAAGTATACAGAGGTTATTTTTTGATTCAGCATACCAAGGAAGGAGTATAATAGCTCTGAACTGCTATTCATTCATGTTATCTTAAACTCACATTCCTGCAATAGTCGAGAGCGTTTAGTTCAGAGTAGCAGCTCATTCATTCCGCTGTGACGCTCTGAAGACTTTTGGAGCTCGGTGAATAGATTAACTTCCTGGAATCAATTGTACATCAATTACGCAACTGAACTACAGAAATGAAATCACGGCTATAATAAGATCCTACAAGACCCCGCCCTCTTACACATGAGCAATCTGTCACTCAAACATCTAGTTTTTTGATTGGTCTAGATGTGGGGTGGAGCAAAATTTGGATCATAATCTGAGTGGAGGGAGAGGAAGGGTGGGGCTACGGTGTACTAAACCTTTGGCTTTGACAGGAGATTGGCTTTTGCAGAGCAGGACAAAGCTTCATACTATAAGCTGAATTACTCATGATGATTGAAGCAGGCCGAGTTGAGGGAAAGCTAATGGGGTCACTGCTTATCTCTGTGCCCGTGCCAGAAAAACAGGCTCAAGCCCGCAGTCCTCACCCAACACACCTCCCCCTTTTGAAACGCAGGCTTGCTACGCCCTACTACATATTACTTACTACATATTACTGGAAAACTGGAATGACCGCATGCATTTGACACAGTATGACCCTGCACATAGGATTCAAATATAACATGACCATTAAGCATAATAATAATTCTAAGAAATATAATTGCTTCTGGCCTGTGCCATCAAATACATTCTTATCTGAGACCGGAGCTTGTTTGTGCTTTGCATTTAATGGATTTTTCGCACATTGTGTTCTGATAAGAAAGTTATTGCAGGAAATTTGGTAACTATGTGTTCCCACAGTGTGCATTTCGCCTATTTAGGCTTTCTGATGTATGTGACTGCATTAGCATTTAATACAGAGGGAAAAGAGCGAAGGGCATATTCCTTCATAATTTCTAGCTTTATTAAATGAATGTCTATATGAGAGGGTGGTGAGCATTAGCAAACAACACTGATACTTGAGTGGAGTGGGAAGTTCAAGGTTACCTTCAGAGAATTAATGACAGAGTCATTAGGTTAACTGTGCACTTCAGCTACATTTGTAACCACAACGGCAGTAGTGATTTTCCACTTATATTACCAGGTCACATTAAGACTGAGCTCCACTTTCTTTCATTTTTTTTTAAGAGTTGCCCATGTATAACAATAATAGCACAGAGTAAATTATTATTAAATAGTACATAATAGTAAAGGGTTATTGTAATAATAATATTATAATACAAAAAAATAACAATTTCTAAACCCATTTTTTTCAGATACCAAAACAGATTCCTTGAATAATAATAATAATAAATAAATAAATAAATAAATAAAACAATAATAATTTAGTAGTAGTAGCAGTAGTAGAACTAGAATCTAGTAGTAAAACCTAAATTTCTCAGATACACAATACATTAAATAATAATAATAATAATAATAATATAATAAATAAAACAATAAGTAACAAACAATATTCTAACTAAATAATAAATAAAAATAAATCAACACTACTACTTCTACTACTACTATTACCAAAAACGATAATAATAATAATGCTAATAATAATAATAATAATAATAATAATAATTATTATTATTATTATTATTATTATTATTATTAATATTATTATTATCATTATTATTAAGGTCATCTGTTTTGGTATGTGAAAAAAAGCTTAGAAATGGTTCTTTTTGTAGTATTATAATAACTACAATACCTAGTATGTACAATAAATAATAATTTACTCTTTACTATTATTGTTATACATAGGCAACTCTAAAAGTGAACTATAATAATAATAATAATAATACATGTATTATTATTACTATTATTATTGTTGTTGTTGTTGTTGTTGTTAATTATTATTATTATTATTATCCTAATTTCTCAAGTACAAAACCCATTAAATATTAATAATAATTATAATAATAATACATTACAATTAATAACAAGTAAATATAATAAATACAAATAAAACAACAAAACAAGAACAATATAATAATAATAATAATAATAATAATAATAATAATATATATATGTTTGAGAAATTAGGATAATAATAGTACTAATAATAAATGTATTATTATTGTTGTTGTTATTGTTATTATTGCTATTATTATTATTATTATTATTATTGTTATTATTATTGTCATCCTAATTTCTCAAAACCCAATAAATAATAATAATAAAACATAATAAATATAATAAATAACAAAAAATAAATACAAATAAAACAACAAAACAAAATAATAATAATAATAATACATTATTATTGTTATTATTATTACCCCAATTTGTCAGAATATGTAAAGCTTGTTGACTCTAATTTTCCATTGCTAATGAGAAAAGTTTTCAAATCATTTCTAAAGTCATAGTAAATAAATCAGACTTAATTTGCACTGCACATAAGACTTAATTTAACTAGGTGACATGACGCTATTAACACACAAGAATCAGTCACACACAAGAAATAAAAATTACAGGAACATCATCTATAAAACGTATAGATGGCGTATCTGCCTATGCCATCTGTCAAGTTCTAATGATTTAAAAATTAACACCAAACCGCATGCATAAGTGGAATATTTTGATATCACAACAATACTAACTGTCTGAAATAACATTTCTGACATTTCAAAAACCCAGCGTGTGTTTTTCCTGTTTGCTGTTTTCCCATTTGGTTGAATTGCCTGGTTCTTTCCACACTGTTCTTGTTGGTCTGGAAAGTGGTATGATTGCGTCACCTCTAACAGTAATTCCCTAATGGCAGCCGTTTACTGTAGCTAGGTAACAACGCAGGAAGAGAAGACGCCGATTTCAACATTTTATTGAAGTACTTGTCCCTTTACCAGCTACCTTTCTGGGCCTTGAACACGTCAGTTGCGTTTCTGTCTATGCAGGGTCAGAAAGCCCTTGGATTTCATCAAAAATATCTTAATTTGTGTTCTGAAGATGAACAAAGGTCTTATGGGAATGAGATGAGGGAGAGTAATTAATGACAGAATTTTCATTTTTGGGGGAACTATTCCTTTAATACGCACACAGCAGCACTTCAGTTTGTCTGTTTGTGAGCTGCAAACATATTGCAGGAGATGCAAAGGATGCAGGATGCTCTCCAAAGGCAATTTCATTGAAGGCAAGCAATAATGAGAAACTCATTATAGCGTAACGCAAAAAAAAAATGTACATTTGATGTCATTTACTCAAATTAGATGACCTTTTCAAGAGAGTTCTCTCATGTCAAGTGTCAAACGGTGTGAAAACCAAGAGTTTCAGGTAACTGGAAAATAGATGTCATTAAAGGTACAATTTTTGTGACCCCTGATCAGCTGTTTATATGGATATAAAAGGAAAGTGTTCCCATGGGTCCCTGTCCTGTCAGTCAGTGCCCTCTCTCTCTCCCTCCCGGACTTTAATTGATCTGTTACATAATATGAACGTTCGCTCGTGGAGATGATGAAGGAAAAAGAGGAGAGAGAAGCATTGGAGCTTGTTAGAGCTGCATTACGCTTCACTTGCTGGTATCTGACTGTGTGTGTCCACAAAGCTCACTGCAACGGCCAGTCAATAAACATTCAATTACACAATCACGCTGAGCTGTTTCATCATGATGTCAGCGCAGCAGGAGTTTTCGCCTGCAGTTGGAAACATCCATAGAGAAAGATCCAACACTTTTTAATTTAAATATTATTATGCATCACTGATATTCAACTCACGAGCGGAGGGAAAATAATGAATCGTCCTGTGACGATAATCAAACCAGAAGCGCTCAATGCAATGCGGATTTCCATAGTAATTAGCATCGTAACCGACCGCGCAGAAGTCTCCTCTTGTAAAGGGATGGCTAATGAAATCGGAAAGATCGATACCTTGTGACGGAATCTGACGAGAGGTCGATACGCCATCGGGGTAAATCCTTCTTTGCCGGGACGGGCCTCTGCGATCAGCGCTGCCCCCCAGAGCAGGACAGCTGCCCACCATCTTCTGGAGCCTCTCATTACCCTCCTGTAATAAAATGAAAGACATGAATACACAAATAAACAACAACCTGTGCAGGTTAAGTCAAGCGGGGCATTTAAAGCCTTTTGAAATAAACAATGCATCACAGCTCAGCTAATTAGAGCAGACAAAGGAGAATGCCAATCTACTGTGGGTTTAAACTAATGCTTTCAATAAGAAGCCCACACTCGACGGCACGATTAAATCTACTTTGAATCAATTAAGGAATAATGAGCACCATGAGGAAATAAAGATAAAGCTAAGAAAAAGGATCAATATCTTATATACCGCGTGGACGGTGAACTCATTAGATTGCAGTTCTTTTTAAGTCAGGCATTCATATCAGGGTAGCATTTAGATTCTGTCATGATAGGAGACTTTTTCATGCCCTATATCAGTGGTTTTCAAACTGGTTTGGAGAGCAAGGAGTGCCCGTGGAGAAAAACAGTGTTTAAAAAAAACAAAACAAAAAAAAAACACTAAAAACAAATAAATAATCAAATGTTAGATTAAACTAACTAAACTGGTAAGACTAAATAAATACATGCAAAACATTATCCCTTTTATCCCTTAACTTTATCCCCTTTATCAGAAATGTCCATAGCGATCCAGCACTTTTTAATCTAAATATTATTATGCATCAGTGGAGAAAAAAATGGTCCTGAATCATCCTGTGACAGTAATCAAACCAGAAGTGCTCAATGCACTCATGGTGCTCATTAAAGCAATTAAAAACAATAAAAGTGGATTAAAAATAAATAAATAAATATAGATTTAAAAATAGCAACAATAAACAAAAATAAATTATTAAAGAAAAATCTAAAGACATTAAAGAAAAGAAGTAAAGAGTAAATAAGTTAATAAATAAAACAATTATTGAAATTAAATAAATACACGCAAAACTTGATTTAAAAAGACAAAATAAAAGACAAAATAAATAATTAAATAATTTAATTAAATAAATAAAAAGATAAAAATGTAAAATAAAATAAATAAAACAGATTAAAATAAACGAATAAACAGATTTTAAAATTGAACAAAAATGAATAAAATAGATTAGATAAAAAATTGTTTTACAAATGAACAAAACTAAATAAAAAATAAAGAAATGAAATAAAATTGACTAAGAAAATACAGAAAAATAGATTTAAAAATAATCAAAAATGAATTACTTAATAAATATTGATGAAATAAAGAAATTAATAAATAAAATGGACTAAAACAAATAAAAAGATAGAAAAAATAACAAATGAATAAAATACATCAGATAAATAAAATAGATCAGTTTATTGATATTAAATTGATTAAAATAAATAAATTAATAAATAAAATTGACTAAAATAAAGAAATAAAAATAGATTTAAACAAAAATGAATTCATAAAATAAAGGAATGAATACAATAAATAAATACAAATATCTGAAAAATAAATGAATAAAATAGATTGTAAAAAATAAACAATATAAATATATTGATTAAAATAAAATATTGATTAAAATAAATAAATGAATAAATAACATTGACTAAAATAAATAAGATTTTAAAAAATGATTCAAATAAATAAATTAACCTAACAGCACAGTACAATAGTGATTAATTTAGGGATTCATGGCTTATATGAAAACCCCTGCCCTAAACCCCTAAACTTATCTCAAAATAATGAATTTTGCACTATTGACAATATTGAGTGATATTTAACATTTTGTTAGAATTGCTATAAAGCAGGACTTGGCATTGCCTCATGTTTGCATTGAATCTGTTATTTTTGGGTTGTTACTGTGAAACTGCTTTGAATACATTTTATAAAATGCTACATAAATAAAGATGACGACTCAAAATATATTTGGATTCAAAAAACACAAAAGTGCCACTTTTGCACACTATTTCAATGCAAAAACTTTGGAGCATGGAGTTCCATGAGTGGTTCTGTCAGAGAAAGCAACGAATCGACATAAAATATATAAGTAGGATGCACTCCGTGTCCCCCTTCATCACAGGTTCCGGGACAGCCGCTGTGTGAGAGTGTTGTCCTGTAGGAGTTCAGGACTTTGGAACGGCAACAATAGTTTAGAATTACACGACAATGGATTTCAGAACAAAGCAATTCAGAAGAGATTCCTTTCATTGAGCTGGTGAAAGACCATCCATATTTCACATCATCTGTTTGAAGTCAGGCACATGACTGGCCCAAGAAATGAGCAAGCACTCTTGATGCAAACCTGTGCTACCCATCTGTGCTTTTATTTCAATCTCTGCTTGCATGACTGTCATATTTCATGCTGTCTGTACGCCAACGAGAGAGAACGCCTGAAGAAGGAAGATTGAACGCTGTGCAACCACCTATAGGGACAGTCATCATAACTTTATCAGGTGGCCATAAATCGTCTGCGCCACATCTATGCCAAGTGTCTTGGCATTGACTTTCAAATGAGGGATGTCTATCACTCACAATGTTCACAATAGATCATCGTGTGACAGTCTCCCAGCAGGCAGAGCGATATGAGTGTCTTCTATTGCATCTAAAGTATACTGTACTTGCCCACAGTCAGAGCAGTAGTGATTGTTTACTGATCAGTGCATTCAGAGCATTATCTTCTGAACCATTCTCTATGGCACACTAGAGTTATAATGCAGACATCTGTAGTCTTTGCACTTACAGTTTATGCCACCTTCAACAATAAAGTGCACTTAATTATTGGTCTTCCAAAACAATTGTACCACTGTAGTTGTGATTTATACCGCATTATACAATAAAGCATACTTCATTTTTGGTCATCCAAAACATATTGGCCATACTAGATTAGCAAGGTTGCCAAAGTTTCCAAACTGGCTTATCAACTACAAAAATGACAGCATAGAGTGGAAATAAGAGAGTAAGAGTCAACTATTGCTATTTTTACACACACACACACACACACACACATGTTGTGTTTACATGTTTTATGGGGACATTCCATAATGGTTTTTATACTGTACAAACCGTATTTTCTATCGCCCTACACCTACCCTACACCTAAACCTACCCCTTACAGGAGACTGTGCACACTTTTACTTTCTCAAAAAAACTATTTCTGCATGATTTATAAGCTTTTTTCCTCATGGGGACCGCACAAATGTCCCCACAAGGTCAAAATTTACTGGTATTACTATCCTTGTAGGGACATTTGGTCCCCATAACGTGATAAATACCAGGTGCACACACACACACACACACACACAAATCTAAATCTAAAATAAAAATAAAAATAGAATAATAAATTTGTAGTCTTTGTAGATAATAAGAAAATAATCATAAACTAGATAAAAAAGTTCAAGACAAGACAAACTTTAGGTTGGCTTGAGAAAGTCTAGCCTGAAAGTTTAAAGCAGCTGTAAAAGCTTGAAGAAAATTAATAAATACAAATAAAATACAAATATAATGTTTAACGAAAATAGAATAAAATAAAATTGCAGCAATAATGCAAATTAATGCAAAATAAATAAAAATAATGCAAATAAAATAAAATAAAATAAAATAAACGTAGAGAAATAATGCTGTGTTGGCATTGCAGATATTTATAGTCTTAATAGTTACAATTTATGGAAATGGAGTCAACAAATGATATTTTTTTTAGAAAAAATAAAATAAAATAAAATAAAATAAAATAATAGCATCAATAATGCTGTGCTGCCAACAATGGCACTGCAGACATTTGTAGTCTCTGTAGTTACAATTTTCAGAAATGAGAAAGTTAGAATGAAAGTGCTATTTTTACAGAAAAGTAGTAAAAGATTTAACTTAGAAAAATATAAAATAAACAAATGTAAAAATAAAATAAAATTAAATTAAAGTAACAATGCTGTGTTGACAACAATGCGTTGTAGACATTTGTAGTTACAATTTACAGAAATTAGAGAGTCAACAAGTGCTAATTTGACATAAAAGTAGTAAAAAAAAATTAAATTAAATTAAATTAAATTATATTAAATAAATGTAGCGAAAAATGCTGTGTTGGTATTGCAGACATTTGTAGACTCAGCAGTTACAATTTATGGAAATGGAGTCAACAAATGCTATTTTTACAGAAAAAACTGTGAAAATAAAATAAAATAAAATAAAACTGGTGTAATAATGCTGGCATTGCAGACATTTGTAGTCTTTGTAATTACAATTTACAGAAATGAGAGAGTTAACAAATGCTATTTTTACAGAAAAGTAGTAAAAAATAAAAACAAAATTTAGAAAAACATAAAATTTCAAAATAAAATAAAATAAAATAAAAAAGTAAAATTAAATTAAATTAAATTAAATTAAATTAAATTAAATTAAATTAAAGAACTAGATTAATAATGCTGTGTTGACAACACTGGCATTGCAGATATGTGTAGTCTTTGTAGTTACAATTTACAGAAATGAGAGTCAACAAATGCTATTTTTACAGAAAAGCAGTACAAAATAAAATTATAAATAATATAAAATAAAATAAAATAATTATGCTGTATTGACAACAGTGGAATTGCAGACATTTCTAGTCTCTACAAAGACTAACTACAAAGACAACAAATAACTACAAATGTCTTTGTAGTTACAATTTATGGACTCAGAATTCAGGATTCAGGACTCCAGAGTGAAGAAAAAGGGCAGGTAAAATCATCACAGACCCCTCTCACCCTGGCCACAACCTGTTTGCAATTCTCCCCTCAGGCAGACTTACAGATCTATGTGAACTAGAACATCTAGGCATAAAAACAGTTTTCCCCCCATGCCATCTAAAGCTTAAACAGCTAACACAGGAAATATTACCTGTATTCTGTAATTCATTTCTGTAATCCGTTCTCTAATTATTGCCTCACTCTTAAGTACTGTGTAAATACATATGTGTGTTTTCTTATTTCTACAGCTGTATATAGAGTAAATAATGCACAAAATCTGGACATAAACCTTCTGTTACAGGTTCATACACATTATTATTATTTATTAAGTCTTATTTAAATGTTTTCTGTTCTCATATCAGATATGTATGTATGTATGTATATGTATTACCAAACGTCAGCTCTTATAACTTAAAAAAAATTCTTCCTCGGTAAAGAAGGCATTAGACAAAATCTCCACTTCCTTAGGGGGCTAAAACATCTGGCCTACATCTTGACCAACAACATCACTGTCACCTCTGACAGGAAGGTCCTTCTGCAGGTGGTGACCACATATGTCTTGCCTATTTAACATTTATATGCGTCCAATCGGCTGACAGTGACGCACATCTACACCAAGCCGTGTACATTTCGGGAAAGCAGGCAGCAGTATTTGAACCTAACATGTCTGTTCCTCTTCTGTGTGGGGAAAAAGCTCTGACTAATTGAACTGTGAATTGTGACTAAAACATGCAGGGTTGAAAAACATGCATGACTATTTGGATTACACACCATATGACACAAAAAGACAAGTGCAGCAATGGTATACAAAAGTTCAAGAAATACAGAACAGACCTATTTTATTGCTCGCTTAAATCAGTGCAGTTGTCCCAAAGGCCTGGTTACTGAATTTCATGGCTGGCAGCTACAACAATAACACAACATTCTATTAGCACCTACTGTACATTCAGTTGTTTGCTTTGGGGGAGAGGAATAAAAAAAAAAGTGTTGGTTATGTGTTGGTATTGTTTGTGAAAACTTGCTTGACTTTATTCTCATAATTTCAACTTTATTTTCATAATTTTGACTTTATTCTTGTAATATTTCAACTTTATTCTCGTAATATTTCGACTTTATTCCGGTAATTTCGACTTAATTCTCATAATATTTCAACTTTATTTTCATAATTTCAACTTTATTCTCATGATATTTCAACTTTATTCTCATAATATTGACTTTATTCTCATAATTTCAACTTTATTCTCATATTTCGACTTTATTCTCATATTTCTACTTTATTCTTGTAATATTTCTACTTTATTCTCATAATATTTTGAATTTATTCTCATAATATTTCGACTTTATTCTCATAATATTCCAACTTTATTCTTTTAATTTCGACTTTATTCTCATAATATTTTTACCTTATTCTCTTAATATTTCGACTTTATTCTTGTAATTTTGACTTTATTCTCATAATATTCCAACTTTATTCTTTTAATATTTCGACTTTATTCTCGTAATATTCCAACTTTATTCTCATAATATTTGTGACCCTGGACCACTAAACCAGTCTTAAGTCACTGGGATATATTTGTAGCAATAGCCAAAAACACATTGTATAGGTCAAAATTATTGATTTTTGTTTTATGCCAAAAATCATTAGGATAATAAGTAAAGACCATGTTCCATGAAGATATTTTGTAAAATTCCCACTGTAAATACATCAAAACTTAATTTCTGAATAGTAATATGCAATGTTAAGAACTTTATTTGGACAACTTTAAAGGTGATTTAAATTTTTTTGCACCCTCAGATTTCAGATTTTTAAATAGTTGTATCTCGGCAAAATACTGTTTTATCATAGCAAACCATACATCAATAGAAGCTTATTTATTCAGCTTTCAGATGATGTATAAATCTCAATTTGGAAAAATTGACCCTTATGACTGGTTTTGTGGTCCAGGGTCACATTTTGACATTATTCTCGTAATTTCAACTTTATTCTCATAATATTTTGACTTATTCTCGTAATATTTCAACTTTATTCTCATAATATTTCGACTTTATTCTCGTAATATTTCAACTTTATTCTCATAATATTTCGACTTTATTCTCGTAATATTTTGACTTTATTCTCATAATATTTCAACTTCATTCTCATAATATTTCGACTTTATTCTCATAATATTTCAACTTTTATTCTCGTTTGATTTCTAATTTGACTTTATTCTCATATAATTTTTTATAATTTTTGCTTTATTCTCATAATATTTACTTTTTTTTTTGACTTTATTCTTCTTTATTCTCATAATTTCAACTTTATTCATAATATTTCGACTTTATTCTCATAATATTTGGACTTTATTCTTGTAATATTTTTAATTTATTCTCATAATTTCAACTTTATTCATAATATTTCGACTTTATTCTCATAATATTTTTACTTTATTCTCATAATATTTCGACTTTATTCTCATAATATTTCAACTTTATTCTCATAATATTTAAACTTTATTTTCATAATATTTTCACTTTATTCTCGTAATATTTTCACTTTATTCTCATAATTTCAACTTAATTCATAATATTTCGACTTTGTTCTCATAATATTTTGACTTTATTCTCGTAATATTTTTACATTATTCTCATAACATTTCGACTTCATTCTCATAATATCTGGACTTTATTCTCGTAATATTTTTACTTTATTCTCATAATATTTTCACTTTATTCTCGTAATTTTGACTTCTCATAATATTTTGACTATTCTCGTAATATTTCAACTTTATTCTCATAACATTTCCACTTTATTATCGTAATTTCAACTTCATTCTCGTAATATTTAGACTTTGTTCTCATAATTTTGACGGTTTGAATCAGGTTCACTCAGGCAAGTGAACTGTTCAGAGCCATTATTCAGTTTACAATGAAGTGCCTTAATAAACCCCGAGTCATTTTTTGCTTACGTCTGATTCAAATTCAACCAGAAAGCATTACTGTGATGTAGCCTATACTTTAGGGTTGTGGGTGGTCAAAATGACGATGTTTTTTTTTTTACATAAATACATATATACATAAGTCTTGTCAACATCAAACTAAACTGACCAGCTTAAGTGAATTTTAACATCTAATAAAACATTCATCATGAAACAAGTCATACACAGAAGGTCAGATAGAAAAACAAAAACAAAAAGTATTTTTCAAAAGTTACTTTGCTCATATCTATGCATTTTTAAATGGTAATTTTGGACCTAATTATGATCTAAACATTATGATTAGAAATGAATCAAACTGCCATCCTTTTGCTTGCTTTTCAGCAAATAAGTTACTGTCAAATATCATACCTAATTAATATTCATGACCCAGTCGCCTTATTAATATTCATAATTGTTCCTACACCCCTTTAAGCTGCTATATTATGTTCTCAGCAAATTGTAACAGTGAAATACTTCACTTTCTTTGTACAGGAGCACAACCCAGATCTTTCTGCAATTTTTTCTCTCTCCCATGTCTCATCCTGAGGATTTGAGATGCAACTGTTTACGCCATGTCGAGAGAAGTGACAGTGACTGTTAAAGTCTGGAAACGGTCCACTAACTAAACCCTGTGAAATCTCGCCTATATTGTGCAGTCTGTCAAACTGTTGGGCTGTGGGCAGTGACAGATGTTGGCCATTTGTGTCAACGTGACTTTTCTGTCATTGTGTAAACTGTCAGAAGAACCTCTAATTATACTGGACTATATAAAGAGGCTTGTGCTGAAAAAAGACTGACAGAATTTGCCTGCAATATTGTTAAACCTCATGAGTGTCCTAAAGGTCATGCAAAATATCTTTCTCCAGCTTTGTTTCAATATCATTAAATTTCTGTCAGTGTTTAAATGTCACCTCGCACAATGATACCCAACAAAACCCTCAACGACCACTAAGTATTTCTAGTTAATATTTTATATACCTGCTGATTCAATAGAAGATTAGTTTATTTCTAGAACAAAAATTTCCTGATAATTTACTCACCCCCATGTCATCCAAGATGTTCTTGTCTTTGTTTCTTCAGTCGAAAAGAAAGTAAGGTTTATAGGAAAACATTCAAGGATTTTTATCCATATAGTGGACTTCAATGGGGATCAACGGGTTGAAGGTCCAAACTGCAGTTTCAACGCAGATTCAAAGGGCTCTACATGATCCCAGCTGAGGAATAAGGGTCTTATCTATCATAACGGTAGGCCATTTTCTAAATAATAATTAAAAAATTCTATACTTTTTAACCACAAATGCTCATCTTGTACTAGCTCAACCTCACGCATTACGTAATCATGCATTCATGATGTAGGCGGAAGTACCAACCCATTGTTTACAAAGTGAACGTGCAAAGAAAGTCTTTGTAAAGAACGCCCTTTACAAAAAAAGGTAAAACAACGATGTTGGGTAATTTTGAAGTTGGGGCCCAACCTTTTTGAACCCAGCCAATCGTTTCACTAGATAAGGCAAATATTCCAAGGCTGGGATCGTGTAGAACCCTTTAAAGCTGCACAGAAACTGCAGTTTGGACCTTCAACCCATTGATCCCCACTGAAGTCCACTATATGAAGAAAAATCCTGGAATGTTTTCCTCAAAAACCTTAATTTCTTTTCAACTGAAGAAAGAAAGACACAAACATTTTGGATGACAGTTGGGTGAGTAAATTATCAGTCAATAAAGTGATAAAGTGAATTCATCTATTAAAGGGATGGTTTAATCTGTGCAACACAAAAGAAGATATTTTGAATTTCAGAGTGGTGTAAACATACTGAACCCCACTGATGTTCCTTTGTATGGCGAAAAACACATTTTCATAATATCTTCTTTTGTGTTCCACAGTAGAAAAGGGTTTAGAACAACATGAGGTTGAACAAATGACAGAAGGAATTTCATCTCTTTAAGCTTTGGCCTTTTTAACAATTGGAGTGTGGCACATTTTAGGAAAATCCATTAAAAATTCATGCAGCATTATAAAATATTCTTTATGTTTTGATTTTAAGCCCTGTTTGGGATGTGACTTTAGACTATGAATGACAGCATGCATCGCTTGAAGTCAAAAATGACCAGCGATCTTTCACTTCAGCCTTTCAGGTGAGCTGGGGGATGCAAATGTGTTTATGAACATCTGTAATGCTCATAAAGCCACTCCTATAGTGTTGTCTTTATAGATGTTGCAAAGCAGGGCTAGAAAAACGTGAAGTGATTCAAACCTGTTGGTGCATAGGATCCTCAATATCATGCCCAATGCTTGTTTATGTATAATATATATATATATATATATATATATAGACAATTTTTGAAGAAGAAATGCATATATTTATGTAGTGTGACGTCTGATCTTTGTGGAAATATAAAGGGTCACTAACTTCTTCAGTTCTTTCATGTTTTTTTAAACATTTTTCCTGAACTGTACCATAAATGTGTCCTATGGTGTGACATAGCAAAAATTAATGGGGGAAAAAAAAAAAAAACTAATAATATATAAATCTCATGAGAGATTTAGCTTCATTGCTAGACACTCATTTTCATATAGTGTAATTTACTTAATATAAAATTATAATTAACATAATTCCCCCCCCATGACTTGTGCAATTTCAAGACAAACTTTGCTGTCATTCATTCGAAACTACTGAAACCATTTTAAGATGAGTAACATTTATATCTCCCGTTACAATACTTAACTTTTTTTTTTTAATAACAATAATAATATTTAATAATAATATGTAATGTTTTTTGAGATAAAAATAAATCTGTGGTTCATTTATGTGTCACACCATAGGACATTACGTCACACTAAAGGACAGAAATGGTAATTATTAAAGTATTTCAATTTTATTTTGAACATGTCAAAGGAGAAATAAAGTTTAATTTTGATACAAACAATATCAATATGTTTTTAAATAAAACAAAATTCAGCCTCTTAGTCAGTTAGTTTGTTAAATTAACAGCGATGGTGGATCACTGTTAATATTAAGTCTATATTTCTGTTTCCTTTCTCTTCCACTAATTTCCCTACATTCTGTTTTAAAAAACAAAGTATCACATTTTATACTTATGTTCATGACACTTTATAACAGTACAAGTTTTCTGTGAAAAAAAAAACATCAGAAAATAGTTTAATTTTTTGCATTTAAGAACACTGAAAATGTTTCTTAAAGAGACCTTATCCTCTGGTGTGACATCTTTGTGCTGTGGTGTGACAGTACAGGCGTCACACCGGTGGACATTATCTGTCACACCAAAGGACATTTCAGCCTTTTGTGTCAATTAATGACCTTGATATTCTGAGCTAACCTGTCATTAGTGGTTAGCAAGACACATTTTCATAATTTTCCATGATTATGTGGTTTAACATAGTTTTAAATTAAAAATTGTAATTTAGGGGTGTCACACCAAAGGACAACAAAATGTAACACTGTAGTGGTTTCAAAAAAAAGGTATATATTTAAACAAAATTTTGAGACAGACATTTACCATGTGCACACGTCATGGACTTGACAGGGGGCTTCAGTAACATGATCATGAATGGGGTCCTTTAACTAATTAAGAGTTTTCTCTGGAAATGGCCAATATAAAATCAGGATATGGTGTCACACCAGAGGACATGGTTTTCAGAGACAAAATGTAGACAAAAATTTCATGTGCTTTCAGAAATTTATGGACGAAAAAAATGATTGCCATTTACTAAAATAGACACTTGTACAATTATGCCGGAGGTATGCTTTTCTTTTTAATTTAAAAAAGTTGTAATTCACTGAATCATGCTTGAGACAGTCACACCATAGGACAATTTTGACATTTGGCTAAATAAATAAATAAATAAAAATAATAGTAATAATTCCTATTATTATAATAAGACTGCAGCTGACACCGAAGCGGTCTCTGTGGCTCCCTCTAACCGCCGTCAGCGGGAACCCTCACCGGAGTTCTAACTCACTACACTTCCCACAATCCCGTACCTGGGGTCCCCCACTTCCGGTTCCGGGTCCCTCCTAAGTGCTTCCTCTCTGCCGGCTGGAGGCGCTCACCGCAAAGTTTGGTTAGTTCGACTATCATCCTGAGCGTTTTCATTTCTGGTGTTTTTTCTGTTGCCGATTGGACTGTTTATCTCGTGTTTTGATTCTTTTCTGCCTGCCCCGACCAACCAGCCTGGACTACCGTTTATGCTTTGGATTACCTCCGTTGTACTGTTTGCTGGTGATTAACTCTGCCTGCTTTACTCCGAGTTTGTAATAAAGATGTCGCAAATGGATCCCACGCCTCCCGATCAGTCACTGACCGCACCACAGCAGCATTTATTGCATTTTACATAATGACAATATTTATTATATTGTATTATATATCTTGTGGGACAGTGAATAATTGCATGTCACATCAACAACCCATAAAATTAAAGCTATCAAGTCTACAGCTTCTATATTTCATAACTGTTTTGAAATGTCAGCCACAGAAATATATTAATTTGTGCCAATCAAACAGCCTGATGAAAATTTTTTATTTGACCTTTTTAAAAAATGAATTAAAATTTTTAAATTATATTAAAATACAAAACAGTAAAATATTCAAAATATTACTGTTTTTTATTGATTGATTGATTGATTGATTAATTAAATAAATGCAGGCTTGGTGAGCATAAGAAACTTTGGAAACTCTTACAGAATCTGACCCCAAACTTTTTAATGGTAGTGCCATCTATGGAAAACAGGATGTTTCTATTTATGCAGTCGATCATGAAAGAGCCAAGAAACAACGCCAATAAACACATTCCATGATTTATGTTCTTCAAACAGCCTCAAGTGTTTTTACAAGAAAAAAAAATGCAATTTTCTACTAAGCCAGAATGGAGAAGTACTGTTAAAGCGCCCTTCACAGAAACATCAGAAACACAAGCAATAATGCAAATGACAAACAGATACCCAATTTCTGATGCTACTACACTCCAACCGATGAACATAAAACAATACCAGCAAGCGCATGCACTGTGTTTATAGTTGTTTAAAGAAACAACTAGTAAAGTTAACACAATTGACATTTTGAATTAATTGATCAGTTGCACTGTATTGGCTCACTCTCAGAAATAAATGTACAAAAGCTGGCACTGGGGCAGTACCTTTTAACTTTTTTTTTTACTTTAAGCACTAATATGTACCTTTAAGGTGCCAAAATGGAATCTTTAGGTACAAACAAGGCCCCAGTGACAGCTTTTGCACCTTTATTTCTGAGAGTGCTGGATAAAGAAAATGCTAAAACAGCTCCCTTTATTATTGTAGATAATTACAAATGATCTATTTTTTTGCCTCATGATCAGGATCCACTTATGATCAGAAAAGGAAGTTGTTTTATACAAGAATGACAAGAATAAATAGTCCTATATTGTCACATGTTCCAGCTTAATGGCTCATAGTTGCTTCTGAAACAAGGGATGTCAATAAACAAAGCAGCATTACATCAAAAATAGCACAATCTGTGTGTGCAGAACCTTTCAAGAGTCGTTTACATTTTTTTAATTGTAATGAAAATTCTCTAATAAAAGTCTATCACTGTTCATTTTTAATATTCCTTCTGTTTGTTTTGTTTCTATGCAACATCTCTTGCAGCTACAATAATCAATCTAACAATCCTCAGTAGAAGTAATGAAGTGTAAATTGAAATGGCTCAAGGCTTTTCGTTCAGTTTATTTCATTTCAAGACACTAACAAAGAGATTGTATCTATACCAATGTGTTAAATATTTAACTTGTGATGATCAAAAACAGTCAACCTCACATGCAGAGGTCATCATGTGACCAGATAAACACCACATGACCAGGGTTTAGCCAGGCGGGTCAACCACGGGCTTATTCTTTAACCAGATTAGTGTGAGAAGAGTAAGCTTTATCCAGCCCAGGGTACACAGACGATAAATATCCTTGATTCATTACACCCAAAGTTCTACTAGAAACCAATGATAAAAGCCTGTTGGCAGGAGCACACAATCACAGATGAGAAAAGAGATCAGGACTTGTGTAAACACTGCTCTGTTCATGTGTACCAGGTGGCATTATTTATTGCTGCTCATCATTTTCATGGACATGTTATCTTTTTTATTCAGATATCTCTCCCAATGCAGCACAGTAATCACAAAAAGTGTGATTTGCTGCCTGCTTTGAACACAGTGCTGCACCGCATATCCCCTATAAGTCCTTTGTGTATTAAAGAAATGTCACTGATAAAGAAATGTCAAAAGTTGAGAATGTGTAATTGTGTGCGTGTGTGTGCATGCATGTATCTGTGTGAGACATTTTGTCATTGTAGGTAAAAATGTAATGGGCTACATTTGTTGTTCTTTGTTTTTACAAAAAAGAACATTTTTCGTCTGAAAATATAAGTTAAAAGATATCTTAAATCAGTGGTCCTAGATATTAAGTGGTGACTCAAAACAATACCAAAAATACTTATAATAATAATATGATTTTTGAAGAATGATTTTTAAGCATAATCTTTTAAGCATTATTATTATTATTATTATTATTATTATTATTATTATTATTTTATTATTTTTTTCTAAGCATTTTGATATTGTTTTGGGTCAAAGGATGATTATTTTTAGTGTAATATAATAATAATATTAACAACAACAACAACAACAACAACAACAATTAGTATTATTATGCCCAGATTGGCCCAAAACAGTACCAAAATGCTTATAATAATAATAATAATAATAATAATAATAATATGGGAATAAAATATTTTTTAAATTATTTTTTATTTTATTTTATTTTATTTTATTTATTACTTTAGTTTCAATGGGAACCACTATTTTAAAGCATTAAATAATAAGTAAAATAAAATAAAATAAAATAAAATTAAATTAAATTAAATTAAATTAAATTAAAATAAAATAAAACAATGTACACAGCAACACTTAAGTGAAAAAAAAACAAAACAAAAAAAACAAAAAAACAAAAAGAAAACACAGGTTAAACATTTTTAAAGCATGAACTTGAACTACAATTTGATGGCACTTTTCCTGTTTCCTTTCTTGTTCAGCTCAAAAGGGTCTAACACTGAGCGGAGACACGACTGCTTAAATCCCTCCAGTTTTGCGTGGAAATTGAGCTCAGAGCTAAATCACTCTTTAGAGGTAATCTTTCTCGAAATCCATCACAGACGTACATATCCAGGAGGATAAACAAGTTTCAAATCAAATTCAGAATTGAGGCGACTGAGCCACCATCCTCAGTAGAAGACTTGGCTGTGTTATCACAACTGTGCTACATTGCTGAAGGCAGATAAAATACAACGGCTCACATCTCATCTCTATTTCTCTTGATAAAAAAACATTTTGTCCCATTTGAAGTCAATGTTCAACTGGACTACAAGCAGAATAACATGCAAACATACTTATGAGCATTCTGGAATAACTCCCATAGGGGTTCTCCCACCTTGAATGACTCACTTTCTGACTCCCCCACCCACTAACATGAGTTTTCCAAGCATGCTGGGTAATATGCTAATCAGCCTAGATTGTAAGGCAGTCCCCTGGGCAGAGCATAAGGATTTCTCTAAACGGTTCTGCTCTCTTTTCTGAGCATGTGTGGTCTTGCTCTTTGAAATCTAATAAGATGAGAGGCGTAACAACAGGACCAAACAGTCATAAAGTAGTCATGCCTGAGGGAGCTCTCTTGCTTCGCGCTCCCCCTGAAGTGCTATTCCTCTAACTAAGACCATCCCTGAAAATATCCATCTTAATCTACATTTAACTAAATTCACTTGAATGGTGTAGCTTTATGGGAACAATGAGACCTTAAAGTGATAGTTCACCCCAAATTGAGTTTCTGTCATCATTTACTCACTCCCATGTCGTTCCAATATGACTTACTTTCTTCTGTGACGCACAAAATATGATATAAGAATGACCCATGCTTTTTATCATTTACTGTAATTACACTGAATAAGTCTTTCAAGTCTTTCTAAAAGCACAAAATCACTATAAAATTCTATTTTAAGTCTTCTGAAGTTACAAAATATGCTGGAAAAAGATTTTTCATAGTTAAATAGTAAATTCAACAGATTATTCAAGTACATTTAACAAGAAAACACTTTCAGTTTTTCTACATTTCTTTTAGAAACTGCAGTGACATTTTTCGCATCTCGCGAAAAAGTGCCCCCAGGTACATTTTTGCCATGAGACCAGGTAGGAACACACGGATGCAACGTACTGACACAAGTCTGATATTCTCTCAGCTGTTTACGTCAGACGTAACAATTGTGTTTAAGTGAATACTCATCAAAACAGACACTTTGGCATCATTTCGTGTGTATTTCTCCGTTCATGAGATGCGAAAGAGTACTTGTGTGCTGTGTGAGAGGTGCTGCTTTGGTGTGTAAGTTCAGAAAACTGCACCGAATTGAGGTCTCTGCATCGTCAAATCTATCCATATGTCTGCTCTTCTCCTACTCCCAGATATTGACATTTTTTAACATATTTTGGAACATGCAGCAAATGTATGCTAGCTTATGTCCTGCGGATATGTTACAGTTGCACATCAAACCACTAACCACACAGCAGATTTGAATGAATCTTCCCAAATCCTTCCTAACATTTTCGTCTCGTTTGTATTTATTGATGAAAATGTCAATGGATTTTTGTCATGGGTTTTGTCATTCAAAACGAGTTTTTGTTTCGTTATTGTCTCGTTTTCGCCAGCCATATTTGCCATATAAGAACCTTTATTTTCGAAGGGATATTTCACCCAAAAATTACAATTCTGTTATTAATTACTCACCCTCATGTTGTTCCAAACCGGTAAGACCTTCGTTCATCTTCAGAACACAAATTAAGATATTTGTGAAGAAATCCAAGAGCATTCTGACCAAAAATGATGACTTTATTTAACAATTTGTTCTCTTCTGTTTCAGTCTTCGACATGTGTTCAGGAGAGTACCACAATGCAAGAAATTACGTAATGACGTAAGTCATTATTTTTGTTGGCTTTGCACAGAAAAAGTATTCTTGTAGTTTCATAACATTATGGTTGAACCACTGATGTCACATGGACTATTTTAAATATGTCCTTACTACCTTTCCGGGCCTTGAATGTGTCAGTTGCCGTCTTGGATTTCATCAAAATTATCTTAATTTGTGTTCTGAAGATGAATTAAGTTCTTACAGGTTTGGAATGACATGAGGGTTAGTAATTATTGACAGAATTTTCATTTTTGGGTGAACTATCCCTTTAAGAGTGGCAGCCACAAATGAGTCAGTGAGTTCTTGAGAATCTAATTGATCAAGGTTTTTAAGGTTTTGTAAGGTTTTTAACCTAAACATATACTTCACTGAAAAGATCCAACTCAAAAAGAATCACTTATTTGCTACTTCTGGAAGGATTTTCATTTATTATAACAGCAAGGACAAACACAAGCGTGATAAAATTCTTCAGTTTCTCTATTCATGTTCTATGGAAGAAATAAACTGAGTAAATGATGAAATGAAACTGGGATAAACAACTCCAGTAACAATAATGTTACTCTCAATATTTTTAGACATAACAAAAGCATCTGTATTCCATAGTAACCATTGTGCAATTAATAGTGCAATTTAAAGTTATTTATTTTGCTCATAGTCTGAGTGAGTGTCATTAAAAAATCATGATCTGCAAAGAAGCATCCCCAGCTTCTTGTTTAGTTTGTCATACCGTTGTTGCTTAGCATCTTTCCCCGGGTAATCTGGACTCATTAAATGCGACCCTAGAAAGCCAGCAGAGGTGAGATTAGAGCGGAGAGCCAGGACGCAGCTTCTGTTACGTTATGCAACAGATTCATGCTTTCTAGAGCTGTACCTGTGTTTCGGGAAAGATGCTACAATGTGAAACTGGCACCTGCATCCATTAAAATGTGACACTCAGGAAGGCAGGTTTTCATACTGAGGCTCTGCATATCCCACAACACACAAGCATTAACACAGAGAGAAATGCACAAAGGCAGTCAAAAAGAACATGACCTCATTGGCCAGAGTTTAAAAACCAGTCCCCCTTCACAAAGACTGGTCTTTTGTCTGTGTGCAGACATGCTCCAGAGCTCACACCTAGAGCAATGTGCGCACAAATACACACACTCCATCAGCAGGATCAGACAGCCAGCCCACCAATCTGGGAACAAGCATGAGAACACGCTGAAAATATCCTGACAATTTCCCTATGTGAGTTCAAATCGCTTTTCCAAGCTTGGCTTTGTTCTTTAATCTATTCAACTTCAAAACGTTGGTTGTACAATCTAATTAATTTCTCCCAAGCCCAAAGCCAGATCCAGTATGTAGTGAATATGCCCTGTCAAACACATATCTGCTCTATCAAGCACAAATCATGTCAGCCACACATATTTGCCATATTCAACAGACACAAGTTGATTAGATATGGGTTGTTGCCCCTAAGTGACATAGACATAGACCATGCACAAATGCAATAGTAGAGCTGACGATGGAAAAGGATGAGATTTAAGGCTGATTTTTAACCCCAGAACCAAAAAATTAAATAAAACATAACAGACATAAATGTACATAAAATTATTTTCTACAACACATAAAATAAATCAGCATACTAAAATGGTTTCTGAAGGATCATGTGAAAATTTCCACAAGTTGATATGATGCTTTAGGGTCTTAATGAAAAGTCTATAATACACTTTGGTTAAAAATTCTCAGTGGTAGTGGAAAACAACACCCTTTTTATCAAAATCAGCTCTGCAAAAAATCATCCCATTCTGGACGAGGCTGCTTTAAATGCAAATGAGCTCTGCTCACCCCGCCCCTCTCTTCTCTCTGTGGAGTGACGAGCATGTTTACTTTAGCCGCATTTAGCCGCTTTACCCTTTAAAACTTTGCATGCTTGTTTAGAATCACCTTTCGCATGTGCTCAGCAGGTTTTGTGAAGTTTTGAGTTTTCCTTTAGGCTTTATAGGATTTTTTTTTTTGGTACATTTGGACAGGCCCCTTTTCTAAATGACCCCTTTATAGGTTCCCAAAGGGTAGATTTCAACATTTGTTTGACAATCATTGGCCTAGAGAATTGTACTGCAGTGGTATTTTTCCAGACTGAGTGAAAAACATCTTCTCAATCATTTAGCAAACGATTTGATTGACAGCAGTGGTTCTAAAGGCAAAGTTGTCTGGAATGAGGAGTTGATATAAATCATACAATACTTATATTGTGTGTATGTGCAAAAAAACCTGTGACGTACAATCATTTATTCCCTTGAAAAATGCAGTTATGCCCCTTTTGAATGTTTTGGTGCGCCTTTGCGACAGTGAGTCGAAAGTTTTTTTTTTTGATAATTATTGATATTCACTCTTCAGAGAATCTTTCTGCACTGGTTTGGTTTTGATCGGGCAAAAAACCCAGGACTAGTTCGCAAAAGTAGGTTTTTCAACAAATGTGAAATACCCGAAAATTTCACTAATCTGCGACATAAGACCCTTGCGCCTGCGACTGACGGTTTAGGAGTTATGAGCAATTACGTCCATGGCAATTACAACCATCCCACCAAGTTTGGTCTGCACGATTGTTTTATGTGTAGATTGCTGATCTATGACCATTCTAACAATTACAATAGGGTTTCAGCGCTATGCGCATATCCAATTATATCGCAACTCTCACGTAACTTTCCCCCATTCATTCTCAATTAGCCCCCACCAAACCCACTGCACGCTTTTTCAGGTCTGTTTTAAGAAATAAATAATGCCCAATAATTTGACTCCCTCCTTCATTCAGGGTTTAAGTCTACCCAACATTGAAGGTGAACAAATCAAGATGAGCTATTAAACTGGGTTCCATAACCCCTATACAAACTTATCAGAAATACTAAAAAGTTGCCCTAAACCCAAAAGTTCACGCTGGTTGATGGATACAGAGAGCAAGTCAGAAAGGCCTTTTGTGAGCCAGGTCTATGAGATAGCTCTATGTCCGCTGAGCAGTGAACTGTGTTATTCGCTGGTCACGGAGGATTGCACTGACCTGTCCAATCTGTGGGCAGTGTCAGGATTCATTAGTGCAACAGGAGGACTCACTCAGGTCTGTGATGAACATATCTATGGACAGGGGAATCCACAGACACCAGGAATAAAGTTTGCTCGCACATCCATCTCTGCGGAATTGTGTGAAAAAAATGCTGGGTTCTTATTTGAACGTGTATCTCGGGGTGATGCTATTCACGTCGAGGCTGCAAAGGCGAGGCAGGCATTTGAGGAGATTAATTATTGAAAGCAATTAGAGTGTTTGTATTGCTCCTCTTCATTTTTTTTGTATCGTGTGAGTGCAGTGCCTTTCAGCGCAGTAAACAACTGCAAATCTCAGACTACTATTATGCGCACACAATAACAATTCAAAGAGTTGTGATGAAGGCAGAAAATGAGAAAAGCATGAAGACAATAATGGTGATGATGATGATGGAGATGCAGCTGGGGCTGACAATGTAGCTGATGATGAAGAGGATAGCGATGATCAAAATGAAAAATATGGCTGTGATTTTAAAGCAAAAGAAATGATTAATGCTTCATATAATGATCAGTTACTGGCAAAGTTATTAAAGAGATTCACCCAAAAATAAAAATTTGGCCATCATTCATTCACCCTCATGGTAGAACACAAAGAAAACATTTTGAACAACACGTTTGACTTTCAAAGTTTGGAGAAATGTATGATTTGGAGTAATTTAGCATTACATCATATGCTCACCAGTGAAATCTCTGCAGTGAATGGGTGCCGTCAGAATAAGCAGTTCCAACATCTGATAAAAACATCACAATAATCCACAAGTAATCCACACAACTCCAGTCTTGTAAAGCAAAAAGCTTAGTCTTTGTAAGAAAGAAATCCATCATTTCATAGCTGCTGACCAAAACACAAGTACTCATTGTGACGTTTTTATCAGCTGTTCGGAGTCTCATTCTGATGGCACCCATTCACTACAGAATATCCATTGGTGAGCTAATGCTATAATTTCTAGATATATCCAAATCCAAAACATATCTATATCTTGGATGGCTTGAGGAAGAGAATATTTTCATCAAATATTCCATTTTAGGAAGTATTTCTTTAATTTTTAAGAAAACTACCCTTTAAGTAGTTTTGCATCTTACATGCTAAACCACTTTTATGCGTAAGGTGCCTACATTTATTTCCTCTGTGAGCAGCGTTTCTTACTTCACTGCACACCACAGCATTACAGCAGCTCTTCCACCTGCTGCTGAAAAATTTACAATGATTGGGTGAAACTCTAAAAGTGGAGAGCTGGAGAAAAGCGACAGGGTGAGGTCTTGCTACTGAAAGAGAAAGGATAATGCAGTGTCCTTTAGAGCATTACAGAAAGATCCAATGCAGAAAATGTGCTTACAGTACATCTTCCCTTCTCTCTATGTAAACTGATATATTTCCATTGAGTGTTCTTTTCTCTATCTTTCTAGCTTGGTTTCAGTGACCTCTGCTCTGGAGGCATATTTAATGGCCTATTCAGGACTTTTCCATATGTGTTTTTTAGATCACAAACAAGACTTTATTTTCATGTCTATATGTGTGAGAATGCATGTTTGCCTGTCTCTGTGTGGGAGAAGCGAATGTTTGTTGTTCCTCTCATTTTCTGCACTGTGTGAGTTCCCTGTAGAGTCTTTGTCTTTAATACATTGTTCACTACTGAGCGCTATGGAAAAAGTTCCAGGATTGCAACTATACTCATTTGATTCAGAATTCGATGTGCATCAGAATCACTTGAGCAGAAAAGCATGGAAGCTCATACAGTAGCTGACCCTCACTGAGCTCTCATACATTAACTATGAGCCTCATCAGTCATACGCTGAGCAGCTGGTACAATGCATTTCCACCCACCTTTCTGCGCTTTTACTCCTTACTGTATTTTTTTTTTTAAATCTGAACTTTCACTTTTGTTCACTTCGAGTCTTGTATACCTTTCTTTACCGAGTCAAACAAAGCACTGCCTACAAACACAGCTTACAAAAGCAGATTGTATGTCAATGCTTGGCTGTGAATTCAAGGAAAATCATTTCACGCAAAGCCAAACCAATGGGCAATAACAAACCAGGAGAGCACAGACTAAACTGTGAAAACTTGGCTTCAAATCTCATAAAAATAACAAAGCACCAACTATAATGCTGTCTCTCGAGGTCTTGTTGTCTAATGTTGCTGCAATAAACCTAATACAATAGAAAAACTCGAAATGACACCTACAGCCTATCAAACAGAAACTGTGAAAAAGACAAATATTATTGATCAATGGCCACACACACAAAATCAAGAGATTATGGGAAATTTTTGAGAACACATCTGTAAAATGTCCCTCACATTCTGGTGTTTTTTTTTCCTCAATCCGATTTTGCATCATCAAATTTATATAAAGTTTCTTGTATTACCTTAAAGTGCATAAGTACAATGATCTGGATGTTGCTGACTGTTAATGGACATTAGAAATAACTATAAACCCTATTAAATAACGGATATATTATTATTAACGCCTGCGTTTCGAGTAGAAACATAGCATGAGCAGTTTGAACGGGTTAAAGCTTTGGAGCTGTTCACATAGAAGGCGTACTTGTACTCGGTATGTACTATTTTCCAACAGTTTATGCACACATACGTTCAAAAGCCGTCTTTGTTGTAACTTGACAGCGTGGTGCAATTTAACAATCAGATGAACTACTTAAAACGCGTCTTTTCCATTGCCTTGCGCTCCTTCGATCTGTTTCTGAAGGCAAGAACACGTCCTGTGTGAACGGCTCCGTATAATTGCACTACAGACACCAATTTGTCGCCCGTCTCCAGCCAGCCACGTCAATTACCAGCGATGGCCATACACACACAGCAGATTGAATCTGGACGAGGAAAACAAGAGTATAATCCCCGCGGTGTCACTCAAGGATTTGCCTGCTAAGAAAAACAACTTGCTAAGTACCCTGCGGCTAAATTAAAGCTTTGCCCAGGGTCCCGTACGTTTGCTTAACGTTACTTTTTCATTCGAGGAATATCGCAGCACCGTTTGAGGCAACATGGCATCGGACCGACCGACGAGTGAACTTGTCCCCTGGTACGGCGGATGGGAAAAGCTCGACGAACTTCATCACCCACCATCAAGCACGGCTACTGGTCTTCAGTCAGTTGTGCCCGCGCTACACTGAATGTCACTGCACAAAATGCTAAATTATTCATAATCTACAGCGAAAGTGCTTTCCACCTTGCCTCTCCATTTAATCCATTTGACAAAACTGCACATCTGTTCTAAAGCCAGCACAGATGATATAAGGAACGCGTTTAAATCACACTGAAATTCATCCGTGCTGGCTCCACGGACATGAGGTTTGATCTTAAATCACATCGGGCTATGTAGTACATCATACAGGAGAAAAAAAAACATACCTGTTTATCCAGCTACAACTCATCCAGAAAGGTATTTCCGAGTGAGGTTTTTTTTAAAATAAGAGAATTACTTTTGGAACAACAATGTGAAGTGGTGCGAAGTAAATCCAATCCCGTTTTGGTTAAGCTGTACAGCGTCCTCGGAGTTTGTGCATTCCTTCCAACTGACGTGAAATCCTCGTTTCAGCACCTCCTGGAGTGGACAGCTCCGCGGAAAGCCGCTTCACCTCGCGCTTCTGGTTCTCGAGAGCCACACCAACGCGAGCCTTTCACCTACTGGCTGCAACCTCGACCGGATTTGCATACAATAATACAATCAGCCAATCAAAAGCTCCGCCGCAAACCCCGACGAGTGGTAACAGCCCGCCGACTTGTCTGAGCTCATCCGTTTAAACGAATTGTCCTTGACAAAGATGAACAGAGTTTGTGTGCAGACTGTCCTGTCCTCTCTCCTCCACGCGGCGCAGTATTTGCATGTGCCTCGAGATTTATTTAGTTCGTGGACTGTAAATGGGAGTCTTTACATACATGATCCATGTCCAGCATTGATTCGTGATATATGTACAGCAAATAAAAGTAGATTTACAGGAAGAAAAACATTATGGTATGGTGTTTGGACATGAAGATTTCACAGTTTGTATGTCATTAATTGATACTGTGTTAATATGGCAATCTACTTGAGATGTTAAAATTAGTATTTTACTATAAAATGCAGTGACAACAGATGGTACAATTAAAAAGGCAACTTAAATGCTCTAAGCAAACTAAATAACAGAATACAGCAAAATAATAATAATAATAAAACATAAATAAATAAATAAAAATAGTCCAATGTACCTAACTGTGTGATAAATTATGTTTTGCAGAGAAGTATTTTTAATAATTATTTGTAATGTATATATATTTTTTAAATATATTTTAAATGAAATCTACTTTAGAGCAGCTTCAGGACCAGAATTGTGAACTACCGATTTATAGTGTTGCTCAGCGCCGTTTCCAATCAGGATTCCACCCATGTTCTGGAGACGCATCTTCACATCTGTGCCGGGACCCTCATATCAGTCTCAAGTATCTCTCTGATTTCCACACTTGTCAGTTCATCATGGTGCCAAAATTATGTGGCTCAGAGGGGTTTTATCATGTGAAGATGACAGGAAACTCTGTCACTTAGGGAAAATTTTATTTCACTGACCACATTGGTTTAGGGTGAAGTAAACATTGGGATTTATGCGTTACAGTCATTATGACCAGAGAAGATTTTCTTTTTCCTGACAATGCTATTAAAGTTATCACATGGAATAAAATGTACTGACTTTCTTCACACAGAGTAGAACAACTTCCTAAAAAATGTAGATCATTTTTGTACTTTAAGGATTTTTTCCCCACATTACACTTGTGTTTCAGGTCAAAAATTACTGGCCTACTGAAAATTTCTTCTAAATATCTCACTATTCTATTTTATCCCCAAATATTGGTGATATTTTGTTTATTTTATTTTATTTTATTTTATTTATTTTATTTTTTTATTTTAATCCAATTTTGCATAGGTTTTGTATTTCTTTTTAAAACTTTTAAACTTTTAAAAAGATTTCCAAGCAAATTTTTTTAAAGAAGACCTATTAATATAAGTCTCAGATGTTCCCAGAATGTGTCTGTGAAGTTTCAGCTCAAAATACCCTGCAGATCATTTATTACATAATTTTTAAAATGCCCATTTTGTAGGGGTGCCACTAAATAGTCGACTAACCGTTAGTCGACCAGAAGAGGCTTGGTCTACCAAAATTTTATTAGGTGCTTAATCACAGGAAAAAAAAATCCACAGAAAGTGGCGAAGTCACGCAGTCTGTGATGGACAGATCGTTAACGGCTGGTCTATGTGGTAATATAGTACATCGAGCAAGACATCAAAATGCTCACCTATCATTCATCGACCTCAAATATGAGTTTTCATCTGAAAAATGTATGTAGTAGCAACTTTACATGGCTGTCAACCCTAGAAAAATGTGCACAGTTCAAGAGTCTGTGCGGAGGGTGGAGGCTAAACAGTTGCGCTCACTGCATGGCAGATGGAGGCGTCGGTATGGTCACTTCTTAAAATACTCTGTCATTTTTGGTCATACAGATAAGAGTAATACATCTTTCGAATCTGTATGACTCAACGTTTTTTTGTGTACACTCACAATAACAACGAAACGTTGTGCTTTTGTAAAATAATCAAGGCAAACAGGATGCGCTTTCTGCCATTTTGGTCTCTGTGAACTTGAGCGTGAAACTTCGAAACACTGTGTATACTTGCCTTAAATATATATAAAAAATATATCTATAGAGAGTGAAATGTCTACTTTCAAATGAACCAATTCAAACCGAAAACAAATATTCTCAGATTATGTAATCCATATGAAACATGCATACATCAACTACCGCAAAGATGATGAGTCAGTGTCACCGACTTCACCTCTTAAAGGGGTCATCGGATGCAAACTTCACTTTTTCATGTTGTTTGAACGTTAATGTGTGTTGGCAGTGTATGTACAAATCGACCCTATAATGATAAAAATCCATGCAGTGGTTTTTAATTAATCTGTAAAAAACAATATCCCCTTTTTCAAATCGAGCCGTTCTCAGATGCCTGTCGGTGTCCCGTCACACCGACAGAGGCCGCTCCCACAATAGTTGATTGACATGAGCTCTTACCTCAGACCAGTTGTCACAGCCCAGTAACCTTCCTTATTTCGATGCCAAAGCAGGGATGTAAGTTAGACAAGAATATCTCCGATTGAGCGATTGAGGTGTTGTGTTGCTAGATGTAATAATGAACGTAGTGGTCGTCACGTTTGTTTGTGAATGGAAAGCGCCTCCCGATGTACATATATCCATCTATGTTCACGCGAATCATTCATGATCCAGCTTCACTTACAGCAGAAGTGTGTATAAGCGTTTTTTTATAAATCTTTGCGATCGCCTTTCCTTATAACGTGGCAGTTAGGAAGTTTAGCGGCTAAACGCGGCTAAATGTGGCTAAAGTAAACAAGCTCGTCATTCCACAGAGAGAACAGAGGGGCGGGGCGAGCAGAGCTCATTTGCATTTAAAGGAACAATCCATTAGAATGAGATGATTTTTGCAGAGCTCATTGTGACAAGGTAAAAAGAGTGTTGTTTTACAAAACCATTGAGAATTTTTTATCAAAGTATATTAGAGACTTTTCATTAAGACCCTAAAGAATCATATCACCTTGTTTAAAATGGGCATCCGATGACCCCTTTAAGGTGAAAACAAAGAAAGTGCTCGTTTATCAATAAATTATTAAAATGTTAATGCAGTCTCCTTGCTGTTTTTCCCAAACACATCCATAATTATTATATCTGCTGCACTGTGGCAAGCTTTTTTATGTGCGCTTGAGCGCTTATTAGGGTATATAGACAATTAAAGGTTCATTATTACGATTTATATGGTTTATTAATAAACATGCGACTAATAGTCGACTAATGCTTAAAATGGAGCACGCACACAGAAGGCGGCCATCTTCCATGTCTTATTGTGCTTAAACTGTCAAATACACACAAGTTTATGTTAAAAACACACATGAGCTATAAAAACAGTAAGTTGTGTCTGTGAAGGTAAACAGCTGGGAAAGAAATTGCATGTTAATATTAGATTTTTCACATTTTCTGGGTTGGTAGATGCACTGGGGACCTGATTATAACACTTAAACATAGAAAAAGTCAGATTTTCATGATATGTCCCCTTTAAACACCATACATTTCTGAACACCTAATTAGGTAAATGATTATCAACACAGCACACAAGTTAAAAATAAGTATATTTTGTATTTAAACACAATACTGGCAATCTACTCTTTTCCTAAATTGCCATACAATCTCTGTAGTGCAATCAGACACAAATATTGCCACGAAAGCTTCAGTCGTTCTAGCTATTACACTACAGTGTACCATTCAGACTAACAAACCTCCTGTTTGGTGCAGCCAGTTGACATGGAAAAAGTTGTTGATGTTTGTGACTGCACATTGGAGTAAATATCTGCCAGACAATGTATCCGATTGGGAACTATAACTCATTGTAACGACACAACAGAGAAAGCGAGACAGTCAGAGCGACCTTACACAGACAATGAGAGCGGAATTCTGAGGGCAACTAGTCTGAAAGGTAGAGAGCCAAATATCTCAGCCGACTATTGGAAGAGGACCAAAAGCAGCTCGCTAAGTGCGAGAGCGCATCTCCATATAATTGTTTTCACTACAGACCCACTTAGCTGTCTAAAAACACCTACAGTAAAAAATGACGACAAGAGAGCTACAAAGACAAAGCCCATATGGCTCAAGCTGATAGGCCGAGGAAATAGTACTCACGCAATAAAGCTGATAAAAGCACTCACAAAATCAGAGTGATGCAGACGGAGGGGGTGCTGTGACTGGATTTAACCACCCACACTACGTAGGAAGCTAATTGCACGGTCTCAATCAGCAGCAGGACACCAGAGTTCTACACACATACATGCACAATGATTATTTGGTAACTTGTAATTTGTATCAGGACTATTACTGGGGTGTTGTTATGCAATAAAAATGCTGGGAAGAGAAAAATGGTTTGAAAGTATTTCACCTTAAAATGCAGAACACAAATACAAGTTCTACAGTCAAAATACACAAAAAGAGTCCAAATGGATTTAATATTGATTTTAAAAGTGTTCTACAAAGAAACTGCAAAGAAATGTTTTTATTTCTATTTCCAGTATAACAAAATCATTAAAAAATATTGTTATTTGGCAACTTTTGCAGAATATTTAGCTACTTGCAGGTGTATCTAAACTTCTGACTGGTAGTGTATGTATATGAAATGATTTTTAAAAACTGGGCAAAATCTTATAGCAAATATATAAACAAATTGTTTTTTTTTAGTTAAATAAATCACATTGTCACGAATCTGGTCGGTGTCCCGTTGTCCGCTCACCACCAGATGTCACTCTCACCTCACACACACACTCTGACTGTTGCACCACCCTCCGGACTGCATCTCCCATCCTCCACCGCTCTGATTGCGTCGGCCCCCGTGACCAATCAGGCACCCCATAAAAGCCCCGGTCCCTCACTCGCTAACCACGGATTGTTGAATTAGTATTGTTGTTATTCCCATTGTTTGCATTTCCTAGTTTCTTGTTCCCTGTTCCTAGTTTTTGATCTCCTGCCTGGTTTTCTCGTTTTTCGACTGTTCGCCGCCTGCCTTTTCGGACTCTCTATCGTTATTGGATTATTCTCTACGATTGCCTGTGATACACCCGTCTGCTCCTGTTTTGACCCTGCCTGTACGACTATGTCTTTGTCTCGCCCAATTAAAAGCTTGCATGTGGATCCGCTTGTCTCTCGTCTCGTTCTCCTCGCAACAGAACAATCCGTCACACAAGGATCCAGCAGCTTTTCCTTCGGACATTCAGGTATGGACTTTGGACTATTGTGTGTGGGCTCGTCGTTTACTGTGGGGGTCGCGGAGAAGGAACGCGACAACGCGGTAATGGCGGCCGCGCACCCCGCTCATATAATGACGGCCGCGCCGGAGCGCGACGCCACAGATCCGCTGGCCGCTTGGCTCACTCGGGGAAATGCGGCCACGCTGGAGCGCGCCCGAGCCATGACGACGGCAATGGATCGCATTGCTCAAATGGCGGCGAACGTAATGGATAGCATCGCTCTAGTGGCGGCGACAGCTGTGCCCGTTCACAAAATGGCGGCCGCGTCGGAGCGCGTCCACACAATGGCGGCAACGACGGAGCCCGTTCACAAGATGGCGGCGATCACAGAGCTCCGTCACGTCACAGCTGCCATACAAGAGCCGTTTAAAGGTACAGTTACATTCCCTGAGTCAAGTCAAGTTGCAACTGTGTTTCCTGAGTCAAGCCATGTTGTTCCTGAGTCAAGCCATGTTGTTCCTGAGTCAAGCCAAGCTGGAGCTGTGTCAAGCCAAGCTGGAGCTGTGTCAAGCCAAGCTGGAGCTGTGTCAAGCCAAGCTGGAGCTGTGTCAAACCAAGCTGGAGCTGTGTTTCCTGTCTCAAGCCAAGTTACAGAGCCACCGCACAAGATGGCCGCCTCGCCAGAGCCACCGCACAAGATGGCCGCCACGTCAGAGCCGGCTAAAGCCCCGTCAGCCAAGCCACAGTCTGCTCAGGCCATCTCAGTCAAGCCACAGCCTGGTCACGTCATGTTTTCTGCTCCTGAGTCGGCACCCATCATGGCCGGTCTTCCCGAAGCAGTTTCAGACTCAAGTCACGCCCCGCCTGACGGCCCAGACTCAGGTCACGCCCCGTCTGGTCCCAAGTCTGCTCCAGAGATCACGTCTGACCTCAAGTCTGCTCCAGAGGTCTCGTCCGGTCTCAAGTCTGCGCCAGAGGTCCCGTCTGATCTCAAGCCTGATCCTGAGCTCCCGTCTGATCTCAAGCCTGCTCCAGAGCTCCCGTCTGGTCTCAAGTCTGCTTCAGAGGTCACGTCTGCTCACAAGTCAGCTCCTGAGGCCAAGTCTGCTCACAAGCCTGCTTCTGAGGTCACGTCTGGTCACAAGCCTGCTCCAGAGCTCCCGTCGGGTCACAGGCCTGTTCCAGAGCTCCCCTCGGTCGGAGAAGCCGCGCCAATACCTCCTGAGGTGTCAGCTTCGGCTGTGGATCCTCCCTTGGAGGTGGCGTTCCCTTACAAGCTCTCTGCTTCTCCCCCTATTCTGTTAGTCTCCTCTATCTCTGCTTTCCCCAGGTCCCAGACTATGATGCGGGTTCCTGTTCCGCCCCGGGGGCCTGCTGCACCCCCTGCTCCGCCCCGGAGGGCCGCTACGCCTCCTGCTCCACCCCGGAGGGCTGCTCCGCCTCCTTCCCCCATTCTGTCTACCTCCTCTGTCCCTGCTCTCCCCAGGTCCCAGACCATGACGCCGGTTCCTGCTCCGCCTCGGAGGGCTGCGGCGCCTCCTGTTCCGCCTCGGAGGGCTGCGGCGCCTCCTGTTCCGTCTCGGAGGGCTGCTGCGCCTCCTGTTCCGCCCCGGAGGGCTGCTGCGCCCCTTGCTCCGCCTCCGGCTCCGCCCTGGAAGGCTCCTGCGCCCCCTGCTCTGCCCTGGAGGGCTTCGGCGCCCCTTGCTCCGCCTCCGGCTCCGCCCTGGAAGGCTCCTGCGCCCCCTGCTCTGCCCTGGAGGGCTTCGGCGCCCCCTGTTCCGCCTCCGGCTCCGCCCTGGAGGGCTCCTGCGGCTCCTGCTCCACCTCCGGCTCCTCCCTGGAGGGCTCTTGCTCCGCCTTCGGCCCCGCCCTGGAGAGAATCTGCTCTGTCGGTCCTGCCTCAATCACCGTGGCTCCCACATGGACCTGGCCCTCCAGCCCTCGCCCTGTCTCGCTCCCACCCCACCTCTCCCCTGGACTGTTGTTCCCTTCGAGCGTCTGGAAGCCGCTCCTTGGGGGGGGGCTATGTCACGAATCTGGTCGGTGTCCCGTTGTCCGCTCACCACCAGATGTCACTCTCACCTCACACACACACTCTGACTGTTGCACCACCCTCCGGACTGCATCTCCCATCCTCCACCGCTCTGATTGCGTCGGCCCCCGTGACCAATCAGGCACCCCATAAAAGCCCCGGTCCCTCACTGGCTAACCACGGATTGTTGAATTAGTATTGTTGTTATTCCCATTGTTTGCATTTCCTAGTTTCTTGTTCCCTGTTCCTAGTTTTTGATCTCCTGCCTGGTTTTCTCGTTTTTCGACTGTTCGCCGCCTGCCTTTTCGGACTCTCTATCGTTATTGGATTATTCTCTACGATTGCCTGTGATACACCCGTCTGCTCCTGTTTTGACCCTGCCTGTACGACTATGTCTTTGTCTCGCCCAATTAAAAGCTTGCATGTGGATCCGCTTGTCTCTCGTCTCGTTCTCCTCGCAACACACATGATTAACTGATTCAAGAAACAGAAATATTATTATTAAAAATACAGCATGGAAAGTAACCTTACACAGACAGGAATCATATGATTATGATCACATGATTAAGTGAATCAATAAATTAACTATTATTATTAAAAATACACAATGAAAAGCAATCTTTTTTTTTTTTTTTAGAAAATATAAAAATGACAGTCAGAAATAATAAAAATAAATCACATGATTAAGTCAACCAATGAATTCAAATATTATTATTTAAAAAATAGACCTTCGGCTTTTTTTAACAGAAAATATATAACTGACAGTAAAAAAAAAATACACAAGATTAAAGTGAATCAAGAAATTAAATATTATTATAAAAAATATACCATGGATAGCAACCTTCTGTGTTTTTTTTCTTTGTTTATACAGAAAATAAGAAACTGGATCACAAATAATAAAACTAAATCACATGATTAAGTGAATCAAGAAATTAATTTTTTTTTTTTAAATACACCATGGAAAGCAACTTTCTGCCTTTTTTAAAAAACAGAAAATATAAAACTTACAGTCACAAATAATAAAAATAAATCACATTATTAAGCGAATAAAGAAATGTAAATATAATTATTAAAAAATACACACACACACACACACACATATATATATATATATACATACACACACACACACACACACACACACTTACATTTATGTATAAAATTCCATAGGTAATTGGTACATTTTTATCCCCTTTATGAAATCATAATACAGAAATATTATTTTTTTTAAGATAAAAAAGCTTCAAAAATGAAACCTTCATACTATAAGCATCATACAATACACCAGTGATTCTTAACCAGATATACTTATTTTGTACTAATAAAAAATATATATAATAAAATACAATTAAAAAAAATATATATTTAATATTAGAATGGTTTAAATAACGCAATAATCATTTTATATTCTTCTTCTTATCAATTTGACCCCCTTCATACATTCAAGGGTTAACTACTTCAACTAAACCTCTTTGCTCTGTTTACTTTCAATTTCTGAACTTAAATTAACTTTGATCTATAAATATCCTGTGTTTAATTCAGTTTTAAACCTTGTTCTGTTTTCAGCAGTGCGTATCCATGAAGCGATGCTTTTAATTACATCAGCCTTTGACTTTACAGGTTTGCCACTGTGCCCTCTCACCCAACCTGAGAAACATAACAGGTTTAACAGCAAGTGACATGATGTCACCTCCAGCCTAACCCTTCAGGGACAGTAAATCACCAAAGCAAAATAATTATCAAGAGACAGAACTGCAGTCAACAGCAGCAATTATGCGGGTGTAACCTGGGAGACAGGACAGGTAACGAGACCTGGAGGAGCACGGCGGGTTCAACGCTGACAAAAAAGAACAGTAAGAACCACGGCGCCAGATGAAATCTCAGAGGCAGGGTTCATGACATGCAATGTCTGGCTGATTCCATTTCTTTCACATTTATGCATTTAGCAGTAAAATTTATCTTAATAGAAGGTAAAAAAAAAAAAGTTTGGGATGTTGTCAGTGTCTATATTCACTGTAAAAATTATTTGTAACAAAAGGGTTACAAATAAATATTTACAAACACTATCACTAACACCATCAGGCTGTTCTCTAACAATTTCCTTTTTGTTTTGTTTTTTTTACGTCGAATAGCTACGAAAATGAAGTATAAAAACTTCTGTAGTGAAACACTATACTTTTTCCCATCCACTTGCTCTACAGATCATTTATTTAATTTATGATTAAAAACATGCTCTACAAACTGGCAAATGTCTTTACTTAAAAATTAATTTTCCTGGACACTAAATGTGTCGTCTCTCTCACAACATCATAAAAACTTCATCCTCGTCAGCAGAAATCCTCAGATCTGTTTACCTCTTGTTCCATGTCTTTACCATCCCACCCCACACCCACACGTCGTCCTCTTCTCTCATCTCTTCATCCACTGCCTTTGTTGTTTCTTTTGCGTGGTTGTACACAAGCCTCTCTGATCCATCATTTACAGTATATATCACTTATGGAGCTCCAATTTTTTAAATCACTGCCCCGTGTAAGCAGAACTATGGAAGCCTGTTTCAGCCACTGAATAAAAAGTTAAAAAAAAAAAGTTATTGTGTCTCTTTATCTGACAATTCTGACTTTTTTTCCTCAGAATTGTGTGATACAAACTCGCAATTCCTACTTTTCTCAGTATTATAAGATATAAACTTGCAATTAGTTGTTTCAAGGTCAGAATTGTGAGATTAAAACTTCTTTCTACGAAGTGGGAGTTTGTATCTCGCAATTCTGACTTTTTTTCCTTGCAATTCTTTTTTTTTTATTAGGACTGTGAGATATAAACTCACAATTGCGAAAAGTAAAGTCAGAATTGTAAGATAAAAATGTGAAATTCTACATTTTATATTCTACAGTTTATATCTCGCAATTTTAACTTTTTTCTCAGAATTGTGGGATAAACTTGCAATCACGAGAATTGTGAGATCAAAACTAGCAATTTTGACTTTTTACCAAGTGCGAGGTTGTATCTCACAATTCAGATTTTTTCCTCACAACTGTAACTTTTTTTCTCAGAATTGTGAGATAAAATCTCACAATTGAGAGAAATAAAGTCAGAATTGTGAGATTAAAAACTAGCAATTTTGACTTTTTTCTACAAAGTGCGAGTTTGTATTTCGCAATTCTGACTTTTTCCACACAGCTTTAACTTTTTTTTCTCAGAACTGTGAGATAAAATGTCACAATTGAGAGAAATGCTCGAAATTTTTAAGTTGTCACTTAGTATAATTTAACATTTCAAGTTGAATAAACTTTTTTGAGTTGACTGAACTTAAAATTTTAAGGCAGCCAGGTTACAAATTATTTTAAGTTGACTCAACAAATAGTTTTTTACAGTGTAGTAGTAATAATAATAATAATAATAATAAAAACCACTTTGTAACATATTTTGTAGCCCCAGGAAAGGGTCCTATAGATTCCTCCTATAGAAGGGTCCTATCTTTACTATCCTAGTGATAAAAATAATAATAATAATAATAATAAATAATAATAATCACCACTTTGTAACGTATTTTGTAGCCCCAGGAAAGGGTCCTATAGATTATGGCCATAAATGAAAAATCTACCCATAATCCTGTTTAAGGTTTCGCTGCTCAGAAGCTGACACAGCTCAGAGAGAGAGAGAGAGAGAGAGAGAGAGAGAGAGACCAGTTCAGTTACAGAGTCCTAGAGCACAGCACCAGCTACACTTACCTGGGCATTGAGATCTTGGCAACAGGGGGCTTCAGTCTTGCTGTGAAAGCCTTGAATGAGAGGGCCCGGAGGGCATTTTATGCCATAAAATCACGATTTGGCCAATTAAAACTATCAATTAGAACATGAATTAAATTATATCACACGATCATTAAACCACTTCTACTACATGGGAGTGAAAACTGGGATAAAAGTTTAATAGAAAGAACACAAATGGAATTGCAAAAAACATTCTAAGGGTAAACAGAGGCTTCTAATGATGCCTGTAGGGCTGAACTGGGCTTATACCCCTTACATATTGAAATAAAAAAAAGAGCTGTTCAGTTCTGCCATCACCTGACTCAATCCAGCACTGAATCTATTCAATATAAAGTCTTTCTTGCCAGTGAATCCCCCACAGTGTCTCATCCTCTAAATGCACTTGTGCTTAAACTAATGAATATAATTCAAGCAGACTCCAACCAGTCGGAATCCAACCACAACCCTAACATTCATAAAGAAATTGACAAAAATCTGAAGTATAATTATGATGAAAAATTAAAAAACAAATTCGATCTTCAAACCAAACCCCAGTGCTATTCGGCCCTAAACAGAACCACCAAATTGGCAGATTACTTATCAGTTATAAAATTAAAAGAAAGACAAATTCTTTCAAAATATCGACTCAGTGACCACGACTTAGAAATAGAAAAAGGAAGACATAAAAAAACCTGGATTTCTAGAGAACAGCGATTATGTAAACAGTGTGACTTGATTCAGATAGAGGATGAGAAACACTTTCTTCTTGTCTGCCCCAAATACAGCACTACAAGGCAAATATTCTTTTCACAGTTTGAAGCTTTGAATTGTTCATTTTCGTCTCTAAACGACTCAGGGAAACTACGCTATATACTAGGGGAGGATGACATGGCAGTCAAACTAGCTGCAAAATATGTAGAGAGAGAGAGAGAGAGAGGGAGAGGTCTACAGCGCTCTCAGGCTCTACCGCAGGAGGTTCAGCGTTCACAAGAAAGCCAAGCTCTAGCCATTAACACCCATAAGATAGTTACATCTCCTTGGCCCTTAGCAGTTTACTCATTCTACCCATGATTCCCTAGTGCTGCACTATTCAGAGCATGTTCAGTAGGTTCTGCTCTGTGCATAGGCCTACATCTCTAACTGCTGATAATAACGTACATATCTAATAATGGACATCATTATACACACTGTATGTGCTGAATTTACAGTGAAGTCTAATTCAGCCAACGTTTTATAAGTTGCTAACTTCTTGTGCGATTTGCAAGTGACATGCATTGAATGTAATGTCCAACTGCTGCGAGCCATACACTGGAGAACAGGTGCAGATGAACCGCTGACTCTCACATGGCAATCGCAGGTGCACTTGAAGAGACCATGCTGAGATCATTCAGCAGTCTGGAGTTGGAAATCACAGGCAGTTTGTTTCATGAAGATTTAATGACTAGTTGCTTGGTTATTTTTGCCCTTTCCAAGAAATACACCAGCATGACTGAAAAAAAACCAAAAAAACACTTTTGCTAAATTTTAGTACACAAAGCATATGACTTCAGAGTTTGTTTAGTTTGTGTGGTCATTTTGGTATTATTACACAGCCTAACCAGTAAGGTTCAACTAAGTCTTCATCTACACCAATCCAGAAAGAGGATATCATTTAAAATTATCATCAAAATGATTAATTATTACATTATTAAATAAACTATTTAATAATAATAATAATAATAATAATCAAGAGCAGTTATTTTTTAAACTGATTTTTACTTTTGGAGAACCTTAAAGAAATAGATGTACATTATTAAAAAGTAACTTAACTTATGTCTGTCACACCCCTGTGAACTGTTTCTGTGGTTTCCCCTTGTGTATGCCCTTATTTGGTCTTTCCTGTTCTGTTTTCAATTGTTACGTCATTGTTTAATCGGTTATACCTGTCCTCGTCTGATTGGTCTGTGTATTTAAGTTTGGTTGTGTCCCCCGTTTGGTGGTTGGTTATTGTTTATGTCACTCCGTGTAATTCTACGTCTTTTCGTGTCGTTTTGCGCTGGATTCCCTGCTGTTCCTGTCCGTTCCTGTTCCATGTGTGGATTATTCAATAAATGTGCATGTTCCTTATCTCCTCGTTCCCTAGTCCTCATTCCCCACATACGACGACGTGACAGAATAACCGACCGTCAATAAAATGTTCTGGGCTGAGGAATTTATCATGAACATCCAACAGGCGGAGAGGCCGCTGGAGTAATATGTGGAGGAATTCCTGAGCGTGTTACATCTGGTGAGTTGGAGCGATGCTATGATCACAGCGTGTTTTCAAATGGGGCTAAACGATGACCAGTTGTTCTGTTCAATAACTCCTGGCCACATGGACTGTGTACTCGGCCATGGCTCTCCGAGCTCCCTGACCCACCATGGGTGTACTCGGCCATGGCTCCCTGATCCGCCATGGCTTCCTGAGCTCCCTGATCTGCCCTGGAGGCGTACCTCCTCTCCCTCCTGTGTATGCCCTGCACGAGCCTCCAGGGCGCCCACCCTCCCTCCCCGGTGTATTTGTTATGGCGCGTTATATGGGGTAATGTCACACCCCTGTGAACTGTTTCTGTGGTTTCCCCTTGTGTATGCCCTTATTTGGTCTTTCCTGTTCCGCTTTCAATTGTTACGTCATTGTTTAATCGGTTACACCTGTCCTCGTCTGATTGGTCTGTGTATTTACGTTTGGTTGTGTCCCCCGTTTGGTGGTCGGTTATAGTTTATGTCATGTCGTTTTGCAATGGATTCCCTGCTCTTCCTGTTCCATGTGTGGATTATTCAATAAATGTGCATGTTCCTTATCTCCTCGTTCCCTACTCCTCATTCCCCGCATACGTGACAACGACGTGACAATGTCAAATCATTATAAAATTTATACATCTGTATGGATGTAATAATATTTAATATTATTACATCCATACAGATGTATGTCCGCTTAAAATCTTAATATGTAAATCATTTAAATAAATAATTTTAATAAAATTTAGTAATACAAAAAATCATAGTATGTAAAAGTGCATAAACAAATAAATAAATAAGTTAATTAATTGATAAAAGGAGCAGTTATTGTAATGTTTAAATTATCCCAGTATTAAAGTCTATTGTTAAATAAATATTAAATGGTAAACAAAACAAACAAAAACAAAAAAATGATAAAAATAACAGTTGAAAAATACAGCCTGTTATTTTTTAACTAATTTGTATTGTTGTGGAGAAGATTAAAGAAATATATTTATTTCCTATCTTTAAAAAATCTTAATATGTAAATAAATAATAATAAAAACGCATAAAAGTAGCAGTTTTTTAATTGTAATATTTAACCCAGTATTAAAATTATTATTGATTAAATATTAAATGTCAACAAACAACTTAAATTTGATAAAAATAACAGTTGAAAAATATGTTTAAAGAAATAGATGTATTTCTAACATGTAGTGTTAAACATGTTTAACATGTAGTGTTAAACATGTCACTTATCACCTCTGATTGTAACCAAGCGCCTACGGCTGCAGAATTAAAGTGTGTGAGCTAATGAGAGCAGTTTGATGCTGACAAAAGTCAACATGTGCAATCGCAAATGAATGCTGATGCTGAAGAAATATTGTGGGTCATTTCTGTGTCCGTCTACTCCATTTCCCAGCCTTATGATGAAGTCAAACTCAAGCCTCTGTAGTTACAGCACAAAACAAAAAGCCCTTACATCAGTCACCTCCTCCCCGTGGTTATAATCGACCATTAGCGTGACCACAGGGTTACAGGGCCAACCCTGCCACCATTTATTCCGACCTTAAATCAGACTTGACTCACAGCGTAAGTCCACTCACAGAGCCACATGCTGAAAACAGAAAAACAAAAACTAATGTTAAACACGCACGAACCATTCTTTGCCTCCAGCCACCCCTCTAAATCAACAAAGCACAGTCTATTTACTCTTTTTTGACATCAAATGATTAACTAGTCCCCCATCAACCATGTCATTTTACACATAGACAGTTGCCCAGCAACATCAAGTTTTGTACTTGTCATGTATCACATGACAAATGTCACAGTTGAAGGCATTTTATATATACAGTATATAAAGAAAGAGAGATTTATAGAGCCATTATCATCATCATCAGCCATTACTCCAGTCTTCAGTGTCACATGGTCAGAAATCATTCTTATATGCTGATTTATTAGGGCCATGTTCACACTGTCAGTTTTTAGGATTGACAACCACATTTACTTACAGGTGTGAGTCTCAAAATGTCCCGTTCACACAGCAGCTTACAGTCGCCTTCCCGTCTGTATGAACATGCAATGGGTGTCAAGCGATACATGTATTCGTACCGAACCGTCAAGGTACGGACATCTCGGTTCGGTGCATGAGGCCTTACAACGAATACACGCAATTCAACCTCAATCCAGAAGGGGGTGCCCGCAGTAATGCAACGCTGTGTGGTAACCACCAGCAGATGAACAGCGAATGCCAGGAGTTGCGCACTTGAAAACAAAGACCACTAGACAGTGATCATGTGCTGATTCTGAACGTGTCTCTCACTGACAAAGGAGTATACTTTTAAGGCTTGTGCACTCCACTGTTTGCGAAATTGAGCTTTGTGCTCTTGTATCCTACCTCTCTCATTCGGCACAGATCCAAATATTCCATAATATTTCTGTATTTGCAATGTATCCATTTGCTAAACAATTATTCATTATGTAAATGATAGACTTTGTACTTCAGTCACATTACAACAGTGACACAATGAGGCGGGCGTGCTGATGTTTGGTTCACTCTATTTTATTTTGATAAGGTACGAACTGCGCTTTCAAGTCAGCATTGCTGGAACTGATATGTTTTGTGTGTACGCACACCGGCGCAATTAATTCAACAGTTTCCTTATACCAACAAAATCAACTGAAAACACTGTCATTTACTGTCTTGTTAATAATGCATCACTGTAAAAGATCTTTTGTAAAATAAAGAAAACAAATAGCATGTCGTTTTCTGCTATTTGAGTTTCCTTGCTGTCACAAAATGAACTGAAACTCAGCATATATAGGCTACGTAACATTATGTAACATTATACTTTGATGTAATATTTAGTATTTTCACATCTAGGTGGAAAAAAATATGTAATTGGTACTACTGGCTGTTTAAAATAAATGAAAAGAAATCTAGCATAGTAGATTTGTTGTTGTTTTCCTGTTGTACCGACATTGTATCAAACCGTGACCCCAGAGCCGAGGTATGTACTGAACCGTGACATCTGTGTACTGTTACACCCCTAGTGTGAACATAACCATATTAAGAACTCAAATATGGTAGTGACAACCGTATTCTGCTGTTGTGTGAACGTGACCTACGTTCGTGTTGGAACAGTTGTACGACTTAATATTGTTTTGGACATGTGATATATATATATTTTTGATTCTTTGATGAATAAAAAGTCAAAAAGAACCACATTTATTTCAAATATAAATCTTTTCTAATAATATAAGCATTTAATATCACTTTTTATCAATTTAACATTTCCTTGCTGAATAAAAACATACATTTCTTTCAAAAAAAAAAAAATAAAGAAAAAAGGGTCACACCTTATTTTAAGGTCCAGTTCTTACTATTAACAAACCATTAACCATGGCTTTTGCCTCAATAAACTCCTAATTTGCTGCTTATGAATAGTTAAGGTAGTTGTTAAGTTCAGGTATTGGGCAGGATTAGGAAAGCAGAACATGGTCATGCAGAATAGGTGCTTTATAAGTACTAATAAACAGCCAATATGTTAATAATAGGCATGCTAGTAAGTAACTAGTAAAAACCAAACTTTTGAATGCTAGTATATATTGTTCCAAAATATTTCTATTTTGAATAAATGCTGTTTATTTCATTTGATTTGTTGTAGGGTTTATGAGAACATCTATTTCAAGTAAGTACTTAAGTAAATAAACACTTTTTTTTTTCACCTAAGATTTTTGTTTAGAGAGTCTTAAAAGTAATCAGCATCACATTGCTTAGGCAATTAAACATTAATGCATTCAGTTTAAGACTAAATTCACTGAAGCACATTCTGTAAATTCTATACAGTGGTGCTTATGGAATATATTTATCAGCACTCAGCACTTCTGAGCACTGAGACGTGGAAACTAGTCAGACATCTGCTCTGTTGTCACCCAAATGCAAACTCACTCACACACGCACACAGGCGCACTCAGTCGCCTGGTGTTGTGCCAAACTCCATCAAACCCCACTTTACCCTTTTACAGATGCGCCACTTTTCGCATGAAAAACATTTACTGCTACCTCTTACAATATCACTTTTTTTTTTTACTGTAATTAGTGAAAATTCCTTCACATTTTATTTCAAGAAATTTAGATAAGACCACATTCGCACTATAATCATCACATGACATGTTTTCAGCATTTACATACTTCTACTGAAATAACATTTAAATATAACTTTTCAGATTCAGCTTATACGTGACCACGGACCACAAAACCAGTCAAAGGGGTCAATTTTTTGAAATTGAGATTTATATGTCATCTGAAAGCTGAATAAATAAGCTTTCCATTGATGGTTTGCTATGATAGGACAATATTTGGTCGAGCTACAACTATCTGAATATCTGCAATCTGAGTGTGCAAAAAAACCAAACAAAATATTTAGAAAATCGCCTTTAAAGTTGTCCAAATTAAGTTCTTAGCAATGCATATTACTAATCAAAAATTAAGTTTTGATATATTTATGGTAAGACATTTACAAAATATCTTCACAGAACATGACCTTTACGTAATATCCTATTGATTTTTGGTATTAAAAAGAAAAATCGATAATTTTGACACATACAGTGTATTTTTGGCTATTGCTACAAATTTACAATTGCTACTTATGACTGGTTTTGTGGTCCAGGGTCACATATAAGCTTTAATCCTGTTCACAATAGCAAAAATAAAAAACCAACAGGTGTGGAACTCTGAGTTGAGTACTGCATATTCAAAGTCATCTTTCATTTTCTCTGCCCACTTTCTGCCTTGAAAGGTTCTGACGAACTCAAACCTGACACACCGTGTGAGAATATAAAATATAGATGAGTCTGCTGTCTTCACAAAGTGAGAGAAAGCAAGAGTGGGAGAGAGAGAAACAGACAGATAGACAGACAGAAAGAGAGAGAGAGAGAGAGAGAGAGAGAGAGAGAGAGAGAGAGAGAGAGAGAGCACTAGGAGGTATTTACAGAGTTAGAGGTAAAAGGAATATCTTCTGTAAAGAGTCCTTTTGGAGGCAGAGGCTTACTTTGAGGCCTTCACTTCTCACATGGTTATCTCTTTCCAGAGCCAGCTATTATCTCTCAGCAACGGGAGACTGAAACAGACAGCCAGTAGGACTACAGCTCATACTTTAATGTATACCGTATGAGGGACAGTTTATAAAGAGACTGGGGCTAGTTGTCACAAAGAGTGCATCTCAGTATATTGAAGTCTTCTTTTGCTTGTTTTCCCAAGCATAAATTTTAATTTATAATAAGTGAACATAATAAAACCAGACCATCATAAAATAAAGCTATGATCAGCTATATACTACTACAGGTAGATTTTAACCAAAGAGTTTAAGTGTATATTAAGAACAAGGGTATTTTCTATAAATAAAAAGATATAAGAAGGGGCTGTTCCATGCACAGCTTTGTAGGGTAAAATATGGCTGCACGATTAATCGAAAAAAAAAAAAAAATGCGATCTCGATTCATACATAAATGCGATCTCATTTCTAAATGACGGCGATTCACTTCCGTGTATTTCCCTGCATTAGGATCATGCTGCATTCACGCGTTATTGGTCGCACTCACACAATAACAAAACGCTATTAATTCACCAATCATTCATAAATCTCAATCACGTCTCTCCTTCTCCCTCATTGGGGGGAAATAACCCTAGTGTGGAAAATCCTGGTGGCGACGGTGAGAGTGAGCATGTACTGTAACAATATTGGTGCAGAAAAACACGCGCCACACGGACCATTTATCCGCTCGGACCAAAGTTCAACTTATTACGCTGCGCGAGCCCACTAGAGAAGATGCATTTATTATTTATTATATCTCGATGTGGAAAACCCGAGCGCGTCGCACCACATGCGCGTCGCTTCCGTTATTATGAGCGCAGCTGCCGCGCACCTACATTTGAAATAACCAACTTGAGCGCGCAAAAGACGCGATATGTAAACGGCTCCGTCACGCGAGCACTAAACAGCGCTGTGAGATCCAGTGTGAAACTCTTGTGGTATATAATGGTATATAATTATAGTATGTATTTGTGATTAAGCTATAGCATGTGTGCATTTATACTGAATGTTTTTAGACTACCGTTTTTCATACAAATAGGCTACCTATAAAACCATGTATTATATTTTTACCATGGTATTGAGGTACCATTATGTGTGGTTTTAACTGTTTATCATGATTTAAAATGTATGCTTGCTACTATGGGAGACCAATGCTTAATTTAAAATAATAATAATATATGTAACCATATAAAACTTGCTACAATTTTTACACGTTACTGATTGATAATGAACAAAAATGTACCTCTGCATCCCCAAGCTACTATCAAATGTGTATTTCTAAGAGACAAAAAAGTGATATTATTATTATTAATATTATCATCATTATTATCATTATCAGACAACCCAAACATGTTTCTTGATTTGAAACAATACAAACTTATAGTCTACTATATTTTATTATTGGTTTATTTATTATTATTGGTTATTTTATTATTGGTTTATATTTATTATTTGTTAATGTTCTTGTATGTTCAAAAACCTTTAAATTAAAATTAAATTTAAAATTTTTATTCACTTTAAGGGGTCTAAAATAAAGAAAGGAAACTATTTTTTGTTACTCCAGCACTTTATTGTACTAAATGTCCTGTGTGTGTTTTTGTTTGTTTGTTTGTTTTTTGTACTTGAGTGCATTAAATTTTGGTTGAAAAATGAGAATTGTGTAAGAGAATCGTGATCTCAATTCCCATGGGGAAAAATCGTGATCCACATTTTAGCAAGAATCGTGCAGCCCTAGGGTAAAGTGAAAGTTTTATAATCAATACGCGACTGAACCAGCAATGATATGTTGACGATATGGTGTATAAGCGAGAAAACGTGCTGCTGAATTCTGGATAGACTATAGCCGTTTGATAGATTTAGCAGTTAACCAACAAATAATGCATCACAATAAACAATCCTGGAAGTAACAAATGAATCAGGCAGTGTGAGTCAAGGCCTAATTCTAGCCATGTTTCCAAGGTGATGAAATGCAGATTTTGTGATACTCTTAATACAGTATGTGAATCTAATGTCGGATGGGCGTTGAAAACCACACCAAGGTTACAAGCATTAGTAGACGGAACTACGGTACAATTGTCTACAATCAAATTAAAACTGCTACCTTTATGAATAGCTGCTGGTGTGCCGATTAGTTGTTCTGTCTTTGAACAGTTCAATTAAAAAAAAAAAAATTATGGTGTATCCACATTTTTACTTCATACACAAAGAAAGAATTTTAGAGGTGATGTTGATAGCTTGTTGATGGTGATAGCTCTCTTGTGACCGTTTCAAGACTGTTTCAAAAGTAGAGAATGTAGTATCAGTAGATCTAGATAGAAAAGTCATTGCAGAATTGCAGAAGAGGGTGCCAAACTAATAGACTTAAAAATGTTCTCAATTTTTTCCATGAAGATATTGAGAGAAACTTGTTGCACTCATATAAGGAGGAACAAGTCAGTGGCCTAACAGATGTAAGAATTTGGTTGATTGTCTTAAAGTTCACATTATGGTTTGCAGCACCATCACTAATAATGAACATATAATACTTTGTTCTTGCTGCTTTAAGTGCTTCAGTATATTGAGAATGATGTTGATCATACATGAGCTTATGCACAGCCAATCCTGATTTTTTTTTTATACAGGAATTCAAGCGGTCTACTTTTAACGTTAAGTTATGAGTTCTAAATGAAACTTGTCCAATGGTAAAACAGAATTATTGTAATCAACAGTTCCAACTGTTGGGTGTTCTGAGATCCAGGATGGAAAACTATCAAAATTAATATTCTGGACATTTCTAAAACTAATGGCCCTTTTTTGAGCACATCTTGGAGAAGGTACAAGTAGCTTAAAAGTGAGAAGCTTATTGTCACTAATACCTAAGTCAGTGCTGTCTAGCTGGTCAATATACAACCCAATAAAACATACACACGTCAAGTGTGTGACCTTTGTTACAAGTTGAAAAATATACATGTTGGATCAAATTAAAATAATCAAACGTTTCACTATTAGATTCATCCACATGAATATTAAAGCTGGAGAAATAAAACAGATGTAAGCAGTTCTGTGAATTCAGTAAAAAACAAAGAATTAGGTTTTGGACGATAGATGAATAAAACAAGAACCGAGGAGATACCATTTATCTTGAAAGCTATACACTCAAATGATGATACACAGGGAATGGTAATTTCAGTGACAGATATATCAGCTCTATAAATAACAGCAAGACCGCCACCTCTACCAGTTAGACGTGGCCTATCAATATATGCAAAACCCAGTGGGGTACTCATATTCAGATTTACGTAGTCATTTGGCTGATGCCAAGTTTCACAGACAAAGAAAAAAAATCCAGTGTTTTGTTCAATATAATATCAGAGTAAAGCAGTTTAATTCAACTATTATATAATAAATGATTTCAGCAGTATCAAAAAATGTGTAGTCAGTGAAAGTAAAAAAGTGTTATGACTATCTCCAGTCTCCCTTTGAACATGCATATTTTGATACAGTTTGGCACTTTGGTACAAAATTTTAATCTTTGTTTTAGTAAAAAAATAAAACCCATGGATGTTTAGGAACTTTATAGGGTTCTATATAGAGAGAATCATAAATTATAAATGGAAAAAGGTTAGGGAGAGCTAGAAGATTCACCTTAAACAATAGAGAGTCATATTTTATTTAAGAGAAAACAGCATGATATTGGTTGGTGAAAAAAAGTGGTAAAATATGCAAGCTAAAAATACAAAGGGACATTTATGAAGCATCCTTCTTATATGGTGAGCTGAAACTAAACAGCAAAACCAGCACTAAAAGTACAGATACTAAAAAAATATATTTTTAAAAAATATACATACTGACTGCTGCAGATTTCTCTGGCTTTTTAAAAACCTTGCTGTTTGACTGATAACCTATAGCTGCTGAAAAATGTCATCAGTACAGCGTACTTGGTTGGCTGCTTTACGGGAGAACAAAAAATAAATTAGATTTTGTAATCAAACTTTGGTGTTGGTGGGTAAGATGCTCTTTACAAAACAGAACAAAATAGCTTTCACATGAATCACAGTTTCATGGGTCCAGTTCTTTTTCCGTCTCTAAATAACTCATGTCATAACATAAATCTTGCTGGGTATGTGAAAAATCTAGTAGGGCTACCATTTAAATGTCACCCAACAATGAAACGCATGTTCTGGCGGTTGCTTTGCTCACTTTTTTACATTAGCGTACCTAACCTTCGAATCTATCAAATGTTTCTTGCTTCCATCAATTCATCTATCCATTCAGATATCCAATTCTAAAAGAATCATTCTATAAAGTGCCATGACTTTTTCCAAGGTCAAAATTTATGAGAAATGTATTCTCAGTGAAATTTGTAACACTAATCATTACAACACAAAGCAGGGTGGAGAGGGAATTAAATAAATTCATATCTTTGCGATGACTTCCTTCATGTTCCTGGCAGACTTTGCTTTGGCAGTCAACCTGTAGCACCACAGCGTGAAGTTAATCCACTCACTTGGCTTTAACACAGAATCCATGCATGCACCTGAAACATGTTTGTCAAAGATATAAAACAATGCAGAAAAAATGGAGTATAATAGAGGTTCTAATGCAAATTATTTATGCTGTATTATAGTCATTGTGTCAGTTTCATATGTTCTGTCTGTTTATGTACATAAAATGCCACATTTTGCACATTATTATTCAACTGCATTTCTGTTCTAATTCTGTAAAATATTAGCATTCCATCTTCTACCAACCTGTTTAACACCATTTAGTTGCTGAGTTGATATACAGCTCATAATTGCTTAAATCTAATTAACAGTATTATATTCACTGGAGCCTTCACAAAGAAAGACAAAAACTCCAAACTTTGGAATTAAACATTTAACTGAAACTTCACTAAAGCTGACTTTCATTTCACCCTGTCAACTAAAGGATTATGGGGGTGTAATCCTGATATGACTATATTATGGGGCTGTGTAATAAACACCTTTAGGTCACACATTCATCAAATTTATGCAGTAGTGCCAAGGAGGTTTATAATACCTGGAGAACGCTATCCTCTTAGCATTCTCATCCATCTCAATGGTAGTGGCTCTACCATAGACTGTAAAAAATATGGACATAGTGTCCGTGACGTCACCTGTAGGTTTCTGAAGAGGATTTTTGAAGCTCTTAGTGGGCGGGAGTCGGCCGTTGCCATCTTGGAATTGCGTCACTCCCGGATAATTGAAAATGGGCAAAGAGGCGGGACGTGGGTGGAGCTGGTTGCTGAAACCATGCCACCTAGCGCTACGGTGGTGACAGCAGCAGCAATCCACCTGTCACTCAAGTGGCCACGCCCTAAATTATGCAGAACTTTAAGGCTTAATATACTGTAAACGGATAAGTTATAAAAAAATTCACCCCCCTCACAGTTGACATGAAGAGCAATATATATATATATATATATATATATATATAAAATATAGTTATATAGACCAAAACCATGTTTTGTACCAGGCTGTAAACATATTTTTTTCTGCTGTAAATTTAGGCATGGGGATTGACTCCCTTTTGGAGCCAGTCTCTAGCGGCCAGTCGATGATTTTCAGTTTAAGTCACTTCCGTGTTGGTTTCAACAGAGAGAGCGGGAGGTTGGCGCTTGGGCTCTACTGGCGCATTACACATTTTTTACACGTATATCTATAGCTTAATGGGTGCTTAGTTTTCCATGCAATTCAGTTGAGCCAATAACATGAGCCATAAAGGCCATGTGACCAGTAACTCTGGAGAAGTTGGACAATGATGTTGTGAAAAAGATGACTGGATGATGGCACCACAAGAACGAGTACAATCCCAAACACTTCACTGTTGAATATCCTGAGATGTTCCTCCAGGGATCCGGGGTGTTAATAAAGGCCTTCTGAAGTGTACTGATGCATTTGTGCAAGAATATTATCCATATTTACAACTTTATAAACAGTAATCTCTAGCTTCCACTAACCGTCATACTCGCACGCACAAGAGTGGCGTTCCAGTGGATGACGTACTGTAGGACCGGGGTTGCCAGGTTTTCACAACAAAACCCGCCCAATTGCTACTCAAAACTAGCCCAATCACATTTTGAGGGGGGTCCCCCATTAAAAATCGTATTCCGGGGAATAAAACACATTTTTTTTGTCGGGGTTCCCCAGGTAATTTCAGGGGCTAAATATGATGTTATAGTGGTTGCTTCAACCTGTGGACATCAAGAACAAACTGCGGCAACAGTGTTAAAGGAGAAGTCCACTTCCAGAACAACAATTTACAGATAATGTACTCACCCCCTTGTCATGCAAGATGTTCATGTAGTTTTTTCTTCAGTCGTGAAGAAATTGTGTTTTTTGAGGAAACATTTCAGCATTTTTCTCCATATAATGGACTGCTATGGTGCCCCGAGTTTGAACTTCCAAAATGCAGGTTAATGCGGCTTCAAACAATCCCAGCCGAGGAAGAAGGGTCTTTTCTAGCAAAACAATCGGTTATTTTCATTACAAAAAAAATACAATTTAAATACTTTTTAATCTCAAACACTCATCTTGTCTTGCTCTCCCTGAACTCTGATCGTATTTTTTCCCTTAACTTCAAAAATCATTTCAAAATCATCCTACATTGCTGCAAAAGTTCCGACCCAGTCTTTGCAAAGTGAACAAGCAAAGAAGATCAAACACCCTTGACAAAAAAGGTAAAACAGTGATATAGGATGATTTTGTAATTTGAGGGAGAACCCTAACTGTCATGAACTGAAGAAAACAGAGGTCGGGAAGAGCAAGACAAGACGAGCGTTTGACATTAAAAAGTATATAAAATGTATAATTTTTATGAAAATAACCGATCGTTATGCTAGATAAGACCCTTCTTCCTTGACTGGGATCGTTTACAACCACATTTGGGATCGTTTGAAGCCACATTTAAACTGCATTTTGGAAGTTCAAACTCGGGGCACCATATCCATTATATGAAAAATCCAGAAAAGTTTTCCTCAAGAAACATAATTTCTTCATGACTGAAGAAAGACATGAACATCTTGGATGACAAGGGGGTGAGTACATTATCTGTAAATTGTTGTTCTGGAAGTGGACTTCTCCTTTAAAGTAGCCACTGTTAAAGCAACACTGTGTAGGATGTAGGCGTAGCGTAAGCTCCAGTGAAAATTTGCTCGTGAGAACCAGGTTTTGTTTACAGCAAAGAAAAAAAAACTGTCTCCTCTTTGCTTATATCGAAATCCTCCAACATTTTTCTTCACAAATCCTCATGTTGTATTTCTAATTTGTGACTGGGGTTTTGTTTTGCTCTCTTCTCTGCACTCCACCACTCTCTCGTGAGCGCATTTACAACAGTTAATAGAAGCTAGAGATTGCACCATTTTTAAATATGGATATGTTCTTACACAAACGCATTGATTTGCTTAAGAAGGCCTGTTTTAATCCCCCGGAGCTGCATGGAGCACTTTTTATGATAGATGGTTGCATTTTATTGGACTTCAAAATCTCAACACCCATTCACTGCCATTATAAAGCTTGGAAGAGCCAGGACATTCTTAAATATAACTCCAAATGTATTCAACTGAAAAAAAAAAAAAAAAAAAATAGGCTATATACCCAGAATGGACTGAGTGTAAGTAAATCATGGGGTAATTTCCGTTTTTGGGTGAACTATCCCTTTTATGACTTTACACGTTTGAAAAAAACATTGTAGTATAAGGAGGACTATGTTATACCGGAAAGAAGGAAACACTTGATAAAGGTTTTTAAGTGACTAAATTATTTGGCAAACAAATTGCTTATGCTAATGAATACCATTTATGCAATTTTCCATTCTAAATGTTTTAACAACCAAAACTTATCCTACAACCATTTTGAGCCTTTTAAACTGATTTTGCATACTGACTAGTTCAGAAATGTTCGTTTCATAAAGGTCATTACCTCCTCATACCTTTTGAAATCAATACAAAATAAAAAAATCAGCTTATTAGCAAAATGAGTCTTGTAATTTGTCACATTTAAAAAGAGATAAATACCTAATACTCAGTCGTGACAGCTTCTAAGTGTGTATCTGGGATACTTTGTCAGTATAGCTCATTTAAATAGAGAAATATGATGGCGATTAGGTTGGCTGATCTCAGTGCACCTTGAAACCAACTGGGAGCGTAAGCAGTGAATACAGCAGATTGTAATATTAGAACAAATGCAACAGTCGTCTCTCCGGGAACAGATTATGAATTAAATTCTTGGCCTAAAACAGTAGGGCTGATTGTTAGTAGTAACGTGCACCATTTTATTTTGCAAAGTACAGAAATAAACCCATACATACGATCTTGACCCCTCATGGCCTGCTCTTTCTGCACAAGGCTTCGTGTTTGTGTGTGTGGTTAGTCTGGATGATTAGGTAGAGACAGTGTAGCACAGACAGTCGCATAGTTGCCTGTGTCGTTCTGTCCCCTGCTGATAACACTGATGAGCCTTTACCTTTCAGCCTGTCTGTCAAAGCTGTGTGCCAGACACACAAAGGCGAGAGAATAAGAAAAAGAGTGAGGGAATGATGGGATGCGAGGAAAAAGAAGGACAGAAAGTGAAAGACGGATGACAGGCTGACCTTCTATCTGAAAGAATGACCTCCCATAATCTATTAGATTGCAGTCGATAAGGCGATCAAACGATCATCGCGGCTTCTCTTTTGTTGTGGAACAAATGCTGCCAGTCCTGTCAACAAGGCTGTCAAAATGACTAGAAGATCCAGTACTATCAGATTTTAACAATTGCTAAAATGCTGAAATCACTGGACAGTTTTGTTTAGCTGGGCGAATATCAATTAGGGTTGTTTAATTCCAATTTTAGAAGCAATGCAATCAATTTCAAGAGTCAATTTCAGACTACTTTCCCTCAGTTCTTGAAAAAAAGTAAGGTCAAGTGAGATCTTGTAAACAGTGCAAAAGAAACCAATTGCTTATTTTTGATAAAACAGCAAGGGAAAACACAAATAAAATCCTGTTTTCTGATTTAATAATATTGTGTATATTTTGACAGATCCTTTTTCAGAACTTAAAACTTTCTTGTTAGTCTAAAAACAGCTGAATATTGAAACCACTCTGCCAAAAAGACAAAAGAGTATTTATGCGTTTTTGACCTAAATCACAGCAGTGTCCATCTATGAGGAATGTAGGCCGTCAAACAAACACTTTTGTTTGCGTTTACTTCTGAGATGGGCTGTCACTAATGATTATTTTGGTAATCAAGTAATCTGATGATTAATCAAGTATTTGGATAATTACAATATATATATATATATATTTTTTTTTTTGTAGTAATATAAATAGACCTAAGTGAACAATAGCCTTTAAAATGTCTTAAAATATGTATATAATAGCAATGAGGCAACAATTAGTTCAAATAAAGTATCAAAAGCAAGTAATAATATGGTTTTATTGAACAAAATTGTATGTATTATAAACAATAGAACTCATGTACATTACACATTATAACAAATGCCTGCAAAGGGCGCCAATGGCCTGACTATTGTTTTTACATTTTACTGCACCATCTAATCTGTGTTTAATATTGACTAAACATTTAATTAAAATGTCCACTTAATCTTTAATATTTGGCCATTTCTTTATGATAGAAAGGCTACAGCCACTGTAATTTCTTGACATCAAAACTGTAAATTCAGAGTGAGGATTTAAACTTATTTTGAAATCGCAATTAACAGTTAGCATATTAAAAAGGATAATGATATATTCTCTTTTGTTTGCGTAGGTTTATAAATGATTTACCTTACAAATCTGATGAAATGGCGCATGTTGCATTCCCAGATGAACGTTACAATAAACCTAAACTATAAACCACAATAATATGCAGAGATGGAGGTTGAAACGATTAAACAATTTAATAATTCAAGTGAAAACATAAGGCCATTGATACGACAACTAAAAACAACAATAATAATTAAATTAATACGGGATTTTAATATTCATTAGGATTCGTTTTAAGGTGTCGTCAATACGTCCGTATTGGACGTTTAGATGCTGTACCGTAAAGTGCTCTATTTTCACACACTAATTTTGTACTTAATATATATAATATATTCTTTAGTAAGATAGTCTTAAGAACATAGTGTACTCAGCTGTGCTATTTTGAGACACTATGAATAGGCCTTATAAACTAAAATGTGCTTTTAACACACTATCTGTATTAAAATAATGTATGTAGTTACCACCAACCCAGGCCCACCGCGAATATCACTTGGCCCACCCTTCATCTCATTTCTGGAGCCGGGCCTGTTACTCGACATGGGCAAAATGCAATTTTGGATTTTTTATTTTTTTATTTTATTTTTTAAATCAAATACTCGAATAAAATCCAGGAATCCATGCAGCCCTACTTCCGAGTTTACAACCCACCACACCTATTCAAACAGAGTGCTCTGATGTGGAAAATAATAGACAAAAAATAAACAGAAAATAGACTATTACTTTTAAATCATGGTGTTTTTTGATGTAAAAATATTGATAACATTATAAGGGGACCTAAGAGAACAGTACAAAATGATAAAAAAAAAGGCAGTTTATGTCCCCTTTAAAGAAAATATACATTTTAAGCATTTGATCAGCCTGAAACAAATACATTTTGTTCATGAGCATTATAAGTGAATCACTGGGCCATTAATAGATTCTGTTCAAACCCCTGAATCTTTCTGTTACACCAGTAGGTGGGAACCTGTCAGACCTTTTGGACTGTTTTTGTGTGTTTTCCCCGTGTATGCCCTTATTTGGACTTTCCGTTTCCGTTTTCAATTCATTACGTCACTGTCTGATTGTCTACACCTGTCTCCCCCTGATTAGTCAGTGTATATAAGCTTGGTTGTGTCCCTTGTTAGATCGTCGGTTCTTGTAAGTCATACCACTCAGTTTGTATAGTCATACCAGTCAGTTTGCTTTATCATTCGGTTGTTTACGTTGTGTTTGCGTTGGTTCTCTGCTGTTTCCTGTCTGTTCCTGTTCCCTGTGGATTACTTTAATAAACTCTATGTTTTGGATCTCCTTGCTCCTCCTCCTCATTTCCCCGCAAACCACGTTGTGACAGAACCGGTGAGTGCCTTTTTTTTTAAAGATTTATTTTTGGTCTTTTTGGCTTTTTTATTAGAGGACAGATCATAGTAGTCAGGAAGTGAAGTGGGAGAGAGAGAAGGGGATGGGAAAGATCTTCAAGCGGGGATTCGAACTTGGGACACCCATAGCACAACAGCACTGTATGTCAGCACACTGCCCACAAGGCTATTGGTGCCAACGCCTGTGAGTGTCTTCAAGTAAATTACTGAATCATTTTGAACAAATCTTTTGACTGAATGAGTCAATAATTCACTCATGATGTTCAAATACACTCACTTTCCTGGCAAACTGGTGTAAGGATGCAACCCACCGAAAGAGTAACTGAATCTTTTGAACGGAATCAAAGGATTTGAGTCACTAGGATTACTCAAATCCTAATCTAATCCATTTTACTAAGTGTTAAGGCTCTTTTAGTAGTAGTCAGGAATTTGGAGTCAACTCTCAGTTCCCAACGGCTCAAAGAACTCCAAGCCTTAACACTGATGCACGTACACTTAATGAAAGAACAAAAATTAAAGGAACCAGGAGAAAACAGCACATGCAGAGCACTGCTTTAGTGTGTGAACCATTCTGATGAAAGATGTGAATGAGCACATGCAAGTCTCTCACCCAGGTGAAATCACACATCCTCTGTTTCCAATTACACTCTGTCTTTGTGTCAGCATTGGTGGGGGAAAGGTTATTCAGACACTAATGGTATACTAATGGCTTAGCATGTATGTATCCTGATGATATTAACAGGTATTGTAGACTCTTTCTCTTAGTCACACCAAGTCATAAATTAAAACCTCTCACCAAATTCACCTCTCAATTATTTCTCATGTAAGTGTTAACTTCGCCTCAGCAGTTTCTCTCAGTTCCTTGGGAGAAATAAAAACAGAACCAAAAGGGGAAAGGTGTTATAAGAATATAGAGCTATAACGGTAATGTGTAAATTAGAAAAGGTTTTTTTTTTTTTTTTGCTTTTCAGACCCCAATAATCTCTCAATTCCCTAATTTAGAGCCTCAGAAAACTCAATGACCTGAAACTTCTGAATGGTAGTATTATACCGTACCTTTAAAAAAAAAATTTTAAAGAAATGAACACTTTTGTTCATCAAGGATGGATAAAATACAGTTGAAGTCAAAAACTGACCTTGCAGAATCCGCAAAATGTTAATTATTTTACCAAAAAAGAGGGATCATACAAAATGCATGTTATTTTTTTTTTATTTAGCTCTGACCTGAATAAGATACTTCACATAAAAGACATTTACATATTCCACAAGAGAAAATAATAGTTCAATTTATTAAAATGACCCCGTTCAAAAGTTTACACATGCTTGATTCTTAACGTGGTGTTCTTAATGTTTTTATTTATTTATTTATTTTTTTAGTGATAGTTGTTCATGAGTCCCTTGTTTGTCCTGAACAGCTAAACTGAACAGAAACAATCCTTCAGATCCCACAAATTCTTTGTTTTTTTAGCATTTTTATGTATTTGATCCCTTTCCAACAATGATTGTATGATTTTGAGATCCATCTTTTCACACTGAGGACAACTGAGGGACTCATATGCAACTATTACAGAAGGTTCAAACGCTCACTGATGCTCCAGAAGGAAACAATGCCGGAGGGTGAAAACTTTTGGAGATCAGGGTAAATTTAACTTATTTTGTCTTTTGGGAAACATGTAAGTATCTTCTGTAGCTTCTGAAAGGAGGTACTAAACAAAAAAACAAAACAAAAAAAAAAAAAGATATTTAAGCAAAATAAGAAAAATGTGCACATCTTCATTCTGTTCAAAAGTTTACACTCCTGGATCTTAATGCATCGATTTTCCTTCTTGAGCATCAGTGAGCGTTTGAACCTTCTGTAATAGTGAGTCCCTCAGTTGTCCCCAGTGTGAAAAGATGGATCTCAAAATCATACAGTCATTGTTGGAAAGGGTTCAAATACACAAAAATGCTGAAAACCAAAGAATTTGTGGGACCTGAAGGATTCACTGTTCAGGACAAACAAGGGCCTTATAAAAATAAAAAAAACACAGCTGTGGTTTTTTATAAATTCAACTATTATTTTACTATTATATGTAGATGTTATTTATGTGAATTATCATATCCAGGTCAGTACTAAAAAAAAAATAACATGCATTTTGTATGATCCCTCTTAGTTTGGTAAAATAATTAACATTTTGCAGATTCTGCAAGGTGTATGTAAACGTTTAACTTCAACTGTATATATGAATATATGTTTTTCCCTGTGTCAGGAGTGACTGTGACGTGAAATGGCTGGCCAGCTGCTGCAGGCCACCTGCCTCCCCACACAGAGGTGACACAGTAACCGCAAGTCTTCCTGCTCCCACCTGCCCTAACAAACATTCATTAATGACTGAATCACTGTCCCGAATTAGTAGCACACTCCCTCATTAACTGCCACGGAAAGCAGCTCCCATTAATAAAATCATACGAAGAGGGCTTCAAACTGGTCCTGTAGGAACATATGAGTGCTAACACTTTGAGAGATGTAAAAATATACATCTGATTTTTCAAGGGCAATTACTTGTTCAAAATACCAAGCACAGAGAAGCACTGCAAAAATATGTCCTTTTATGTCCTTAAAGGGATACATCCAAAAATGGAAATTCTGTCATCATTTGCTCACCCTCATGACATTCCAAAGCTTTATGAACGTGTAAAAGGCATTTAAAAATAGCGTCCCACATTTTTTTTTGTCCATAAAATGAAATTCAACTGTGTCCAATGATGTTTTGGACAAAAACAGTTAAAAAGTCAAGTTTGGAATGCCATAAAGGCAAACAAATGATGGCAGAATATTAATTTTTTTGGTCAACTATCCCTTAAATAGAAAATCCCAGGACCCTCTGGTGGTTGCACAACATCTTAAAATCTGCATACTGGATTTTGCTTTGTAATGCTTGCTCAGATTTACTGTGCTGAATCAGGACTTTGCACTTTGTTGTTGCCTCAGCTGAAATCTGTGACATAAGGTCATAACAAAAAAGTCTCTTGAATATCAATTCCTCTTAAATTATTCCTTACATTTCAATTAAAGAAAATGATTCTTGGCATTCTTGTACATCCAACCCCCATCAGCGATGGATTTTAAACGTCTTCTTCACAAGATAACCGCTTGATGCAAGGCCACTCGACAGTCTGCTGCAATCCTGTTTAGAGTTGAAGTGAGCTTTGGGCCATTGGCTTCTCTGAGCGGAGGACTTGGCAGAGCTTTCGATAGAAATGTGTGAGTGGGAAGTCACTGATAGTGTGAATCCCTTTGTAGTCAACTAGAAGAGCTTTATTGGTAGTGCACACTGACAGCTCAGGGGTGCAGAGTAATTCATTAGTTAAGGAAAATACTTGCGGGTGGGGAAGAGAGTGAGACAGAGCGAAAAAAGGCTTGGCTGTTCGGTACTACGCCATTAAATTTCATTATATCAAATTCTAGCTCCTCGTTCATCTTTAAATCTGATCCAGATTAAATTGCATGTTGCAGAGATTTATGAACGGCATTTTCTGAATTCGTTTACCACCTTGCTAAGCAATGTTCAAGAAACCAAATGTCCCCCAAGGCTCTTGATTCAACCACAAAGCTCAGCTAAGCAGAAATGTTCATGCATTCAGTAGACGTCTAGGCTGATTCTAACAGATGGAAACACAGAAAGGACTTTACAGCCTCATCATTTGTTTTCATACCTGTCTCTCAGTTTAATTAGCAGTGCTAACTGTCCCAGTGTGTTTGGTAGCTGTACAGCTAACCAGATCACATGGCTTCTCGAGCACCTCTCTAGCTCAATCTGGCAGCTTTGCCACTGGAGATTGAAGGATCAGAGCATCTTAAGTGTGATTTCAGAAGCTGCAGGTGCTTCTGAGGTGAGGACACCTCTGATAGGTGAGAAGTGTCTCCTGAACTGTTAGCTAGCACACAAACACAACTCTTGAACAATTCTGTGATGATATTGTGTTCCTCATGTTTTGTGAGATGCTATATTTCAACACAAACTTCAATCTGTTTTTGTAACCGGATTCAAAACTGTGATAAAAAGCATTGTTAGCTAACTACGGTTGTAAGTTCTATTGAACTATTGGTAATGACGGAACATGCGACCATACTTGGTTTTGGGAAATGCACTCCTGATTTATAGTCACGTGTCAAAATGAATATTCTGTCATAATATACTCACTGTCCAGATGTTCCAAACCTGTATGAGTTTCTTTCTACTCACAAAAGATGATATTCAAAAAAAAAAAAAAGGACACTTTTTCCATACTGTGGAAACCAATTGCTATCATCATTTGTTTGGTTACCAACATTCTTCACAATATCTTCTTTTTTTGAGAAGAAGGAAACTCATAAGGTACATCTTGAAGATGAGTAAATGATGACACCATTTTCATTTTTGGGTGAATTATGCCTTTAACCTTGCCCGTTTCTTGTGAGTGAGTTCAGTTAATCAGTCCCATTCATATGCTAAAGGTCTTTTTTATCATTTAACTGCACAAAAATCACACACATTGGGCCTCTTTATGAAACAGACATATGAGTAAATTCAGAGTAATCTGCAAACAGACCTTCCCGAAAACTCTCCTCTGGATTAACAGTTTGTAAACATCAGATTTGATAGTTAAACAAGCATATCCCAGCATATGAACTACAACTACATACATTACTACTACCCATTGGAGAATCTGTGAAAATGTGAATTATTTCAGCAAAATAAGAGAGATCATACAAAATTCATGTTATTTTTTACTTAGTACTGTTCTGAGTAAGATATTGTACATAAAAGATGTTTACATATAGTCCACAAGACAATGAAACGAAATTATTAAAATAACCCTTTTGTGACAACTAACATTTTAAAAGTATTACATTTTCATGAATTCAGAACGGCTTTACGAACGATTTACACAAAAAATTGTTCTGCTCGTATTTCATAATCGAGGCCCAACGTTCCTAAACATTAAACAATAAAGCATGTGCTTGAGATCATACAACATCATGGGTCATATTTACACAGTGAAAATAGCTATATAGATTCTATTTACAGTAAGTGCAAATAGCTACAGATTCTATTTACACTGAGTAAAAATAGGAGTATTTTCCTAGCGATATGCTATTTACATTAAGTGCAAATAGTTAGATATTCTACTTACAGTATGTTAAAATAACATGATTTTTCTGCTATTTATACTACTTATTACCTCTTAGTGCCAATTATCTGCACCACAGCATTTTAGTACATTATAAAACAGTATGCAGTAATAACATATTGAGTGTAAATTATAATTTTAATTCAAATTATTAAATGGATGTAACCTTATTGGGACAATAAATCCCTCCCTACACCTACCCTAACCCTACCTGATACTTTATTTTCAACTTTTAGATAATTTCCTTTCTTTTTATTTAAAATAAATGCCTTTACGAAATGATTTGAGAATTGAAACGGGAGAAAAAAAAGTTAGAAACACTGGAGCCATTGTTTGGTAGTCGTCTTTTCTAGTGTTGACTAGCCCAATCACACATTGGAGGGCGGAGTTATTATAAATAGCTTCTGCCAACAAGGGAGGCTATTTGCACATAGTGTAAATAGACACTCCGTTATTTTAATATGTAAAAAAAGAATTATTCATTAACTCCACTAGGATTCTATAAATAAATGTATACAGCTTCATTTAAAATGTATCTGACTTTGTCATTTTCATGTCATACTGTCATATCTCTGTGTGACTGTTATTGTTAAGTATTATATTAAGTCAGTTTTGTTACTGTCAATTGTTTAAATTCAGTTTGGACTGTTTTATTCCATTCAAAAAAGCAAAAAAATAAAAATAAAATAAAAAATGTATCTGACTTTCATTTTTACATTTTTAAAGAGATTCAATAACACCTCATAGTTGCCATAGTGAAGGAAATTATCAACATGAACAAAACCCCTGGAAGCTCTCTGCTTCCACTTCAAACATTTCCTTTCCTCTCCAGGGAAATTCAAAGTGCCTCTGAATAGCAGCACCTGGAGTCGGTCTATGAGGTCAGACTGTGTGGTCAATATCTCAATCAAAGCAAAAGAAAATTCCCCTCGGCTTTTATGTGCATAAAGTGGTTGCTTCTGAGGTGCCAAAAACTTTTCACTCGACAGGGTAGACTAATCAATATCCAGGTCTGCAGACACCGACTGTACAGCTCTCTGAAGAGGCCCGTCGAGTGTCCAAATACAAACAAGGCTTGTCACATAAAGCCAAGCTACAGGTCTATCCGACCCAATTGTGAGATATGGCCCAACTTTGAGGACAAAGGTACTGTAGATAATGGGTAAAGCAACCAAAGAGCTGAATGTTGCTATGGATTCAGAGTAAACAGGGCTGACTAGAAACTAGCTCTGCCCAAGAGGGAGTTTCATTACAGGGCTATGAATGGAAATAGAGGGCGTTTGTGTACAATAGATTACAGTTTCACTGTACAACCATCACGTGTGTTTATAATAAGGTGCATGCATGCATAACAGTGGGTCCAATAATCAGTGAAATGCAAAAAAAAAAAGAAGCATTTTCACTAGTAGTCTCATTTACATATGTATGCATATATTTTTTTATTATTTTTTTAATGGTGTTCAAAACATACCTCTTATACCCTCATTTATACACGTATGCATTGATCCAGACACATTTTTGAATTATTAATACTAAGACAAAAATAATAATAATATCATGGGACACAAGCAGAGTTAATCATCCAAAAGCAAGTGTCTAAACGTTTTAGTGAAAATTCAGTTGATAAACCAGTTTACAAACTAATGCACCACACCGTTTAAAGTTATGGAACTGCTTATGTGGAGCAGAAATTACAAATCAAATGTAGATGTGGTTGATGCTTCAGACTGAGAACAAACCGAAGAAGCTTATTTGAGGTTCAATATAAGCCGCCCATGAAATTGACAAAGACAGTGCTGTGGGAAATTGCTGTAAAATATTTAGAGAAGTCCTTGTGTTGGAGCTTTCCTAGGTGGTAATGCTTATGGTTATGTTTTTCCAAGTTTTTAAAATGACTAAAAATTACTTTATTGATATTTGAAATAAATCTAATTGAGAAAATCAAACAAAATCATGAGCCTGCAAAAGACATTTGACCTTGTCATGGCTGATAAAGATACATCTTATAATGTTTAAAGTGGAAGAATAAATAAATAAATACAATATATTTTCACTGTGAGTTTTCTTTTTTAATTCATTGGTGGATTTAGTTTTACATTACCCTTAATGGACCAGAGCGGCAAAGCTTTAATTTGACTCAGATAATTAATGCACCACTGATTCGGTGTGACCATAAGGGCTTGCACAGCTGACATCCCATTCACCTTGTATATTTGTGTGTGTATGCATGTTTATTTGGTCAGGCTTGATGCCACTAAGGTCTCCAGATGTGTAGATAATTGGAAAATTCTTAGAGGGAATGGAACCAATTAAGAATCAAAGCAGATAAAGCCTCAGTCTCCCTTGGCCATCAGATGCTCTCAGAAAAGACTTAGTTCCACTCCTATTAGCACTGTGTTCTCATGCTATATTCAAATAAGCTGGAATATATGGCCCAAACAATTTTACTTTACTACTCTACAACAGTGATTATTATTTATACATATAGAAATACACATTAGTCACGTCACAAAGTAATGTCAGACTGAGTTTGTTTTCAACACGGACTAGTGTTAAAGGTGTACTTACATCAACAGGCAAATCTTAAATGTACGCCATCATAACAACAAGCAGTTGCATTGACAGTCTCAGCAGGGAAGTTAAATTATTCCTCATGGAGATGAGTGAAATCTCCTCTCGCTCGCCTGTGTCTACCAGCGGGTAGCAGAACACATGATATATTTCATATGTGATTTACACAATTTAACTTCAATAGAAACTCCACAGGCAGCTGGTACTCCACTTAAAGAATTCATTCTAGGCTTTCTGCGCTTGCAATGATATGCTAGCTAGCTAATTTCCAAACAATAAATCAAGAGCTGACAGTGTTTTACAAAACACCAACAGTGGAAAAACTTACCAATAAGCAGGTCTGTCACTCAAAGTTCCCAAAGTGAAATCTGCAATTTGGTATCTCCATGCTTCATCTATCATATTTAAGCCAGACGTCTATTAGAGCGCTGTAACTTGTTAGAGATAAGCTCTCATCTAATTGCTCACACCCTTAAGTGCTTCACATCACTGATGACAGCATAGCCATCTGCATTTTAATGTGCTATCATGATAAAAGAAATAGTGTGAGGTCCTATATGCTGCTGAGTGTGTCTGAAGTCAGAATAAGTTGAATTCCTGACCAAACCAAATCAAAAATTGAGGACATTTTGGGCCAAAAGTTATCATTTTAGATTTTAGACCTCTCTTTTTTTTTGGATTAATTACCAGTATACATATGAGGAGCTCTCTTCCAAAACGCTATAAATCCATTTTGATTAATTTGAGTAAAAATGCGTTTTCTTTACCAAGAAAGTGGCAAGATGAAAACCACTATTTTCTGTTTTAAACTTTCACATAGCATCTTTAGGTTATAAAAACATAAAAATTTCAAATCTAGATTTTGATTTTTCAAAGATTTATTATAAAAACTGATTATTTTTTCCCAAAATGCAATAAATCCATTAGGGGTCTATGCTTACTTTTCTTTTTAGAGCAAGTATAAGTGATGGAAAGAGATGGCATAAGTGCAATTGATTTCATAAACTCTTGTTGAGATTAATGTTTTAAATATACAATTTTGAACATAGAAATATTAAATGATTTTAATAACTAAAAAGAAGATAAAAATGAAATACTGCCAGTAGGTGGCGGTAAGTCACTGATTTAATTTCTGAATCATTCATTTGATTCGTTCAAACGGCTGATTAATTCAGGAATAAAGCAAGTGACTTTATGAATGGGTAATTGATTCATTGACTTACTAGAAAATGCACGTTCATTCGTAAACGAAACACCGCTGTGTTTGAATGGATGACTTTGTTTCAAACTATTTTTGAAGATGAAATAGAGCAAAATCAGGTAATAATGTTATAGTCAGACAATGCAAGTCACTTAATATTAACTTCTTGTTTATTTAACTGTTGTATTAAATCAATATCTCATTTACAAACTCCCTTAAAAACCATTAAAAGCTGTCAATCATCTTAGTTCATCACGATCTCACAAAATTATAATCAACGAAACTCTCTACACTGCTCAATGAATCTCTTATGTACACTCTCTCTACACTTTGTTTATGAAAGGATTCATCAAATACGTCTGTGATTCATTACTCAATGTTGAAAACTAGGATGCGGGGTGTATTCAAAGCACCGCCTTTACTGTTTACAATGCGTGAAATGCTGCGCTGTGATTGGCTTAACGGATGTATAGCATTTTGCAGAGAAGGGAGACTGGCGTTTGTCGCGGTTTGGAAAAAAAGGGAGAAAACATGACAGAATAACACGGCAGATATCGCATTTTTTGTAAAATTAAAAACTGCCTTTTCAATAACGACCAGATACAATACTGATTTTGGCAGGAACTCAATTTTGTAAAAAATGGCGTTTATCGCATTTTGGAAAAGAGCTCTTCATATATACTACCATTCTTTTATTCAGCAAGAACTTTGTAAATTGATCAAAGTAGATCAAAGTCAGTAAAGTCATTTACGTTGGCAGGGCCCTATGATTTCCACGATACGGAAAACGTGACAGAATTGCGGAATCAAGTCATAAAAATAGAATTTACTGTATAACACGGAACATCATGGAGTTTGGCAAATTTAGGATGAATAAATCAAAAGTAGGTCAGTACACTTAGAATCAAAATGTGATATCCACTAGTGAATATTAAGCAGCAAAAATACTATTCAAATAGGAATCCTGCATGTTCTGCATGTCTCTGTGTGAATGAATGGTGCAGACACGCGGTTTCGTTTACTACATATATACTGACTGTTTTTAGCCTCAGTATATGAGTATATGAACACATAAACATAATCTATAGAATTGCTCTGAGAGTTACTTCATGAGCATTTTACCGTTTCCTGTAAGAAAAAACAAAACTACCTTAATATCATATCCAAACAGAACTTTACAGCAACCCGTCAAAATAAAAGTTCAGTTTAACTTGAAGAAACTGTGACAGAAATATATTACTTAATGTAATGATAGTACTACTACTACTAATAATAATAAAATTATTATTGAAACATTATTTTAGGGGATATTAACCAGAAAAAAAATATTTACAATAATTTATTCACCAGAAAAATGTAAAACCACAACACAGTATTTCTGGGGAATGAATAAATAAATAAATTACTTAGAGATGCTTTTGATTATTAAAATTCAATGAAACTATTAAAATGGAATCCAGAAAAATAATTGAAAACACAGAATTTGGCAAAAATACGAAAAAATGAAATTTAACGAAATGTAAGAAAAAAATAAAACATTTCACATGGCCTAAAAAGTTTAATTTTTGTTAAACGTGTAATAAATTGCAATTTAAATTGTGTTTCATGTTTCAAAGTTTCACGATTTCAATTAAGTAGACATGCTTTTTAATTTAAAAAGAAATTACATTTAACCATTAAAATATAATAAAATGGAAAATATAATAATAATAATACTAATAATAAATGTATAAAATTGTATATATATATATTTATATTTGGAAAAAATAAATCAGAATTGTGAAAAAATAAAACTTTCATAGGGCCCTACATTGGAATAAACCGGTTCTGGATCTCTCAGACAGTGAATTCAGATCTCTTTCAAGAGTTAAAGCCTAAATACACACACAATTGAAATGTCTGTTTTGGCTTATGGCTGCAGTAAACAAACAACTGTGAAAAAAAACCCAGCATATGTAGGCCTATCAATAAATTGTATCCATGCTGCTCTTAAAGTGATAGACGAATATTTCTCCTGCTGTCTGTATCTATAATGTTAATGTTAATCAAACAACAAAAGAAAAAGAAAACCAGCCACTGATCTTGACTGATTACCTTAGGTAGCTTTAATTAGGATCAATGTATGAATGTTTAATTCATACTGTGAAGACTATGAGTGCTTTACTTTTACATTTTGATTACTTTATTCAGTTTCTGTATTATGTCTTACTTGAATGCTACAGTTACATGTACCTACTGTTCCTAAAAAAACTGTTTGTATCATTTGTCTTTGTTTTTATTGTATTTGTTCCTCTGCTTGTTTCTTGCTTAATTATTAATAACATAAATAAAATAAAAACTACTATATCATGATATAAATTGTTAAAAAAAAAACGCGCATACATTTCCTGTTGTTCTGTGTTTTTGTCTTATTATCAGTTCAGTACCAGTATTGAGATACTTCAGTCAGGTATCGTATCAAAGTCAAAATTTTGGTATCGTGACAACACCAAAGCAGATATTTTAAATGTTACTATTTTTGACACGGGAACACCTAAAATTAAGGTTGTACTGTACCTTTAAACTCATAGAAATACCTTCTCTGCTTGAGATAAGAACAGGGTACTTGATGTGTGTTGATTTGTTTACATGAAAAGATGTTTTTTTAGATTTAAGTGACTTTGGAGTTGGAAGCTTCTTCCTTTTATATATCTCAACTAGAAAGTTGCTTTCAAAAACCTTTTAATCATTAAAATCTTCCTAGAGATTTGCATAAAGGAACAAACTCGCCTTAGTGTCTTAAGGTATTACTTCAAACTGTCCTAGATTTTAACACGTTGGTCTGTGCACTGAAACGAATTGATAGGTTGTCTTGGCTTTCTCGACAAGTGCTACCTACTCCAGTATCCATTTCCCCTGCTGCAGCCGTTCGATGACAGCTAGCTAAACTACATGGTGATCACCATCCATCACAGGGGTCCACGGTTATAATTCTGTGTTCTATACCCCTGCCTTTCATTACTCTGACTTACGGAGTGAAAAGGAAGGCAGCGTTGAACGATCCGTGCTGTTAATTCTCTCGTCCGGTGCTCCTTTATACCCTGTTCTCTCCATCATCAAAGTAATTACAGTTCCCGTTTTCCCAAGCTGAAGGTGTAAAATTCAATCAGCAGTCAAGCAAATTTAAATCCCCAGCTCCCATATGTAGAGGCAACAGAGCACAGATTATTGATTTATCTGTTAAGCCCCTTTTTGCTTGCTGTAACACTGTATATGCACAACTACATAGACATTCCTTTACTAGTTACTTCATTTTCAAAACAATAAATTATGTACTGTGCAAAGCATAAAACAAGCTTTTTTTACTGCGCTCGATCAGTATTTCAAGGGTTTTTGACCATAAGTCCTAAGTTAAATGCTCTCTGGCGTACTTTTTTATTTATGAGTAGATTATGATATTATAATTAATATTTATTGTTTGTATGTGTTTGTGTGTGTGTTTGTAACAGCAGATAAAATATTGCAACAGACAATATATATAAACAACAATATACTAAACAATATAGTGGTAGTCACCAATAAATAAATAATTACATAAATAATGATAAAATAGATTCAGTCAGCCCCCTGTTGTTGTAAACTTGCGTGACTTACTTCTATGCAAGTTCATTAGTGATAAATAAAAACAAAACAAACTAAATAAATAAATAACTTGAAATAATAGCATAATATAAAATTAACAGATTTTTAAATTACTTAGCTTATAGTTTCCAAGGCACCATACCTAATTTTAGTTTAATTGAAGTGCTGCAATAACTTAAGCAAAAAAAAAAAAAAAAAGCTAAAAATAAATAAACTAAAAATAAAATGAAAACAGAAAATCTATTTAAAAAAATAAAGATTAACAAAAACTGTAATGGTATAAAAGAAGAATAGTATAACAAAATGTTGTCATCATCATTACCATTTAAAAAAAAGGATGCTTAACTAAAAAAAATGAGAAATATTAAACTATACTCTTGAAAAATGATCTTCTTGTTATCAAGTGAGCATATATATATATATATATAATACAGTATTAGCAGCACATACATTATTATTGTGAGTTCTAACAGACTTATCAGGAGCAGTCCTGCTTTCCTGTTTTTTTTCAATGCTGACAGATAACACAAGTAAGAGGGGGTGGACAAGTATAACAGGGAGCTGGGTGGAAAAATGTTACCCGATAGACCACAACTCATTCTCAATGAAAGAGTGAGCATAACAGAGAGTGGGCTTAACCTTATGAAACTGCTGTGATGAAGTGAAATGCATTTCTTGCAAGCTATGTAAGAAATGCTCCATGCCAGCCTAAACGACCGCCTAGCCTATGGCTGGCAGTCTGTTTAACACAGTCCATCCCTATGAACTTCTATGAATAGAACAAAATAAAACAGCATGTTAAAGATTCAAAGATTTTTCCTCTTTTTGTGTTATATGGAATACAGTCATATAATATGTTTCTATATATACCCTGATCAGCTGACAAATGCCCAAAAGCCCTCTAAAACCTGAACAAAACAGCCCAGTATGACCAGCTATATCCAGACTGAGACCCCTAAGAATGGTTTAAAGTAGGGCTGTCACTAGGGATGCATCAATACAGTTTGTCCACGGTTCAATATGTACCTCGGTTTTTAACCATGGTATCGGTTTGGTTCTTGCCACTTCAGTGTGTTTTTTATCATGCCGCATCAGTGTGTTCTTGACTGATGTTGTGAATAAAAAACAAGTTATGATGTTTTTTATAACTTGTTTTTATAACTCTTTTGTTGGACAACAGGTTTAGAAAGGCTTATCATTGGATGTCATTACAATGGAAGATGCTCTGTGTGTGTTGCTTTTTCAAATATAAGCAGGGAAGCTTTTCCTCATTTCAGCACGTGAAATTGCGGGCACACATACAGCAAATTCTGAGATAAATAAAACAAGGAAGTTATTTAAATGTACAACCGAAAAAACGCAATTCACAAGCGCGTATTGAACCGTGGATATCGTACCAAGCAGTTCGATATTATATTGAGAATTGTGACATCCCTAGCTCTCACTAATAGTTATTTTGGTAATTGAATAATCAGTCGATTATTCTGACAATTAATCGAGTAACCGGGCAATTATTCTAATGATTAATCGAGTAATCAGATGACTATGCGGAAAACGCGAACAGAATCGCAGAACCCAGTCATAAAAAAGACTATTTAAATATGAATCATTCATTCTGTGTGTCTCTGTGTGTGTGTGAATGGCGCAGACCCGCGGTTTCATTTGCTACACACAGACTGAAGTGACGTGACACTCGTTGTGATTTCAATATCTGCTGTCTCGCCAAATGAGGACATAAATACATATACATCATTTCCAGAACGGCTCTGAAGTTTCTTAATGAGCATTTTACCGTTTAAATAAAAGTTTGAGTTTGCCTAATATATATGCGTGTACTGTGACATAATTATTATGTATATATATATACACACAAGACAATATATATTTAGAAAAATATGAGAAACATTATTTATGTACAAATTATTTGTATTTATATATAATATAAATTATATAAAAATTATAATAAATACATATACTTGTAAATGTTTCTTAAGTATATACATGAATGTGTTTGTATTTATATATACATAATAATTACACACAGTACAAGCACATATATTAGGCAAACTCAGACTTTTATTTTGTATGCCATTGACAGCCTTACAACATATACACAGAAATGTAAAGGTATTCACGTCAACTCGTCAAAATAAAAGTTAATAATTTTCATTTGATAAAAAGATAAATTAAATTACTATTTTATGCCTTCATTTAATAACCGGAAAAAATTAAATATTGTAAAAAATATTTTTGTTAAACTTTTAGTAAATTGATGTTAAATTGTACAAGTTAATACAAATAATCACTTAATCTGTAATATTTGCCCATTTCTTTACGACAAAAATGCTACAGCCACTATAATTTGTTGAATACATGGACATCAAAACGTGTAAACTCAGAGTTGAAGGTTTGAGCTTTTAATATGAACTTGCAAAGAACAGCTAGCATAGAAATATAGTGGTGTTTGCATAGTTTTATAAATGATCTACCTTAGAAATTTGATAAAATGGTGCAACGTTGCGTTCCCAGATGAACGTTATAATAATAAACCCAAACTCACAACAACATGCGTAGATGGAGTTTGAGACGATCCATACATATAAATGGAAACAGTCCGTGTGGAGCAGCTTTTACTATGAACACTATGAGTCGCTCGGAGACATATAAATAATTAAAGTGCATACACACTGACCAAAATTATAAACGCAACACTTTTGTTTTTGCCTCCATTTTTCATGAGCTGAACTCAAAGATCTAAGACTTTTTCTATGTACACAAAAGGCCTATTTCTCTCAAATATTGTTCACAAATCTGTCTAAATCTGTGTTAGTGAGCACTTCTCCTTTGCCGAGATAATCCATCCACCTCACGGGTGTGGCATATCAAGATGCTGATTAGACAGCATGATTATTGCACAGGTGTGCCTTAGGCTGGCCACAATACAAGGCCACTCTAAAATGTGCAGTTTTATCACACACCACAATACCACAGATGTTGCAAGTTTTGAGGGAGCGTGCAATTGGCATGCTGACTGCAGGAATGATTGGCATGCTGACTGCAGAGCTGTTGCCCATGAATTGAATGTTCATTTCTCTACCATAAGCCGTCTCCAAAGGCGTTTCAGAGAATGAAGTTCTGCGCAAACTGTCAGAAACAGTCTCACAGAAGCTCATCTGCATGCTCGCCGTCTTCATCGGGGTCTCGACTTGACTGCAGTTCATCATCGTAACCGACTTGAGTGGGCAAATGCTCACATTCGATGGTGTCTGGCACTTTGGAGAGGTGTTCTCTTCAGGGACATATCCCGGTTTTCACTGTACAGGGCAGATGGCAGACAGTGTGTATGGCATCGTGTGGGTGAGCGGTTTACTGATGTCAACGTTGTGGATCAAGTGGCCCATGGTGGCGGTGGGGTTATGGTATGGGCAGGCGTATGTTATGGACAAAGAACGTAGGTGCATTTTATTGATAGCTTTTTGAATGCCGTGACGAGATCCTGAGGCCCATTTTATGCCACTCATTCACGACCATCACCTCATGTTGCAGCATGATAATGCATGGCCCCATGTTGCAAGGATCTATACACAATTCCTGGAAGCTGAAAACATCCCAGTTCTTGCATGGCCAGCATACTCACCGGACATGTCACCCACTGAGCATGTTTGGGATGTTCTGGATCAGCATATCCAACATAGTGTTCCAGTTCCTGCCAATATCCAGCAACTTCGCACAGCCATTGAAGAGAAGTTGCCCAACATTCCACAGGTCACAATCAACAACCTGATCAACTCTATGCGAAGGAGATGTGTTGCACTGCGTGAGGCAAACAGTATCACACCAGATACTGACTGGTTTTCGGACCCCCCGAACCCCCCAATACTGTAAAACTGCACATTTTTGAGTGGCCTTTTATTGTGGCCAGCCTAAAGAACACGTGTGCAATAATCATGCTGTCTAATCAGCATCTTGATATGCCACACCTGTGAGGTGCAGGAGAAGTGCTCACTAACACAGATTTAGACAGATTTGTGAACAATATTTGAGAGAAATAGGCCTTTTGTGTACATAGAAAAAGTCTTAGATCTTTGAGTTCAGCTCATGAAAAATGGGGGCGAAAACAACAGTGTTGCATTTATAATTTTGGTCTGTGTATTAAACCTGCATTACATATATTTATTTATTGAATTGTAGCATTTGTGAATTCACAAATTCTTTTTTAATGGATTTAACATATCATGCAGCCTTAGAAAACGGTCTAATAATGTGTTTCATGGATTCTCGTAGCACTTCCAGTATTCTACCGGTTACTCGACACAGACAAAATGTAATTAAAGATTCCATTCCGTTTTTTTTTTTTTTTTTTTTTTTTTTAAACCGAGTACACAAATTAAATCAAGGAATCATGGCAGCCCTTGGTTTTCTCAGCTGGGATGCATGACATAAAACTGTTTATACCTAAACATCATCAGCTAAACTGCATATTCTAAAGTAGTTGAGACTAATGTTGCTGTATGGCTAAAATACAGTGCATTCATCTTCATCTCTCTGTCTGACAGATTTATTTAGGAAAGGTGTGGTGCTTGAGGTGTCGTGTTTGCTAATTCTTCCTGTGTACTGTATGTCTGCCAAGGCAAAAACAATGACTCATCCCACATGTCCGGCAACAACTTCCACTCCATCAGCAGCCCATACCTCTCTCAATCTCGCTCTCTCCCGTTACACTGATTTTCCATTTCCAAAGCCCATATTCTTCTCAGATTACAGAAGACTGTTAAGCACCATGTAAATAATATTACTGTCCTTCTCATTTGCAGGTACATTACTAGGCATTTGTTGCACGGCATAATAAAAGAGACAATTTACTCATGCCTTATGTTTTCCTTTAATTACAAAATTAACAATTTTTTTAAGCAATGCATTTTATGTGTTTTATGTGTATCATCTACTTAAGACATCATCTAAGCTTTTTCCTTACAAAAAGAAAATATGCAATAAGACGGAATTGGAATTAGTTGTATTATTTTCCTTTGTAATTACCACTAAGGCACAAATGCTGCTGATTAAGCTCAACTTTGTAACCTAAAACATTCCTAAAATGAATAACCTCTAGTTTTGTGTGAAAATTCTAAGCTAAGTGCTATAAATTCTCAGACATTTTGGCTTACACCCTGCACAAAAATGAAAAAGCAAAACAGAGCCTGAAAGGATTAATAAATTATCTACTTATAGAGCCCCTTTCAGTATATGTTTGCCTTAAAATTGTCTCTTCAGTGTGTCTGTGCTGCTGTTCTCTCTGAAGGAGAGCCTGTGAATCTGAGCCCATTACAGCTCTGTGCTGTTGATTTACTACAGTCCCGACTGAGAGCGCCGCACACTTCTGTGTGTGCAGGCACGTGTTGCACTCCACTGATACATGGCCAGCTGTTTGCCCACGATAAGGCCTTTGCAAGGAAAGAGAAGAACCATAGAGAATTCCATTAATCTAAGAAAAGCAGTGCTCTCTGCTGGTAAGCCATATCAGTATAGAAAGAAAACATCTTTCATAGGGTTAAATCTATGAGATTGAGTCATAGTTTAGATGCTGATACATATAAGCCCTCACTGCGATTACACTGCTAAAGCAGTCTAGTTAGATTATGTTTAGATGGAGTACTAGTCAGGGCCCAACACTAAGGATTTTTTTTTTTGTTCTAGCCTGGTGGATATGTATGATATGTATGAAATTGTTATTGCTTTCATTGTTTTAATCCATGCAACCTCTAAATAAAAAAAAAAAAGTTTACGGCACCAAAAATGGCAAAACTTCATACAGGTGATTAAACAGATTATTAATTGTAGTATATTACACTTTATATAATATGTGCCACATTGTTGGGAAATAGTTAAGGAGGCAAATTAAGATGATCAAAGATGAAGAAATGATCAGTTAATAAATAAAACAAAATATGGCTTGGTGGTACATGGGTGTCTTTATGTGATATAAGTCTGGAATTTCAATCTCAGAAAAGTAAAATGGAGTCTTTATCAGCTGATTTACAAAAGCTGCCAAAGCACATTTTATTTTGTGATTTGATTAACTTGACCTGTACTGTACAGCAGGAAGAAACATTTTGTCACGGATAGATCGCATTCCTGCTATGATACTGACAGATAGCAGCCGAAGTGAGTGGGAGCTGAGAGGTATAGCAGAAGAAGCTGCTCAGACAATGTTACTCAGTAGGTCACAGTTTATTTTCAATAAGTGGGGTGAGTGAAATGGGTACTATTCCTTGAAACTGCTGCGATGAGTGATAAGATGCGGAGTGCACATCTAAGAGCTGGCTGTCGAGAATGTAGCCTCCCTAGGGAGCTACTATATCGCCTATGCCAGAATCCTGCACTGTTAGTCAGGATCACGAAGCACTCTATAACACCTGGAGAAAGCTATCCGTTAGCATTTCCATCAGATACATTTGCTTGGCTAGAGCACAAAGTGCTCAATTTGAATTCCCTAACTTTTGCTTATGGGTACTAAATTCTAGACACAATTGTTTTTGAGCATCTGTTCCATAAATACCATAAGAGTAATAATTCAGAGTCAAATAAAAATTGGTGCGATGTGCTCACACTGACAGATTTGTCTTTTTAGTTAAGGAAATTCAAAGAGATTTATCTTTTTAGCAAAGGGAATTAAAAGATTTAGTACCACCCTCTTGATGTGAATGGCCATCTCAATGACACTGATAAGGCAAACTAGCCTAAAAATCAAACTTTTAAAAGTTTTCATCATCATAACACAGCAGCATCAAGAATGTGAAATATAATATAGTGAAATATTTGCAAGTTATATAGTGCAAAATACACAGCAACACAGAACTACTTTTGATTGGCTGTGTAATGGTGCAGTTCTAGCATCCAGCCAACGTTTCTGGTATGTATACTTAACGTCGTTCCCTGAAGGAGGAAGTAATGTCGAACATGACTGACTAAAAGGGCACATCTCTGTTACGTATGTAACCCTTGTTTCTGGAAGAAAGGAATGAAGATGTTATGTCCCAATTCCCAATTCGTCAATTGTTGTGACGTAACATTGAACATGACTGACTGACAGGGAACGTCTCAGTTACATATGTAACCCTCGCTCCCCGAAGGAGGGAACAGAGACATTACATTCCAATTCGCAGTTTGTCAGTTGTTCTGACGTAACGTCAAATGTGACTGACTGAAAGAGAATGTCTTGGTTACATATGTAACCCTCATTCCCTGAAGGAGGGAATGGAGATGTTACATCCCAATTCGTCAGTTGTTATGATGTAACGTCAAGTGTGACATTAGGGAATGTCTTGGTTACATGTGTAAACCTTATTCCCTGAAGGAGGGAACGGAGATGTTACGTCCCAATTCCCAATTCACCAGTTGCTCTGATGTAATGTTGAACGTGAGTAACTGAAAAGAAAAGTCTGTTACGTATGTAAACCTCGTTTCCTGAAGCAGGGACAGACACATTACATCCCAATTCATCAGTAGTTCTGACATAATGTTGAACGTGACTGGCTGAAAGGGAACAGTTACATATGTAACCCTCGCTCCCTGACGGAGGAAACAGAGACATTACATTCAAATCCCCAATTTGTTGCTTTTGTTAACATTAATGAACAATGATCTAACTTTAACGATCAATATATAATTAATATTAATATTTTGATTCACTTTCAAAGTATGGTTCAGTAGGCTACTTTTTTTCTTTTTCTTTTTTTTTTTTTACATAGTAGAGCACTATTTGTTTATTTTCCGTTCAGCATCCATTTTAAAAACTTTCGGTCAATTAATCGGTAACGGCCAGTGTGGTCCAACCTAGTTAAAGTATCGGTAAAATCCAGTATCGCTTGACCTCTATTAGGGAATGTCTTGGTTACATGTGTAACCCTTATTACCCTCGTTCTGACGTAATGTTGAATGGACGTAATGGAAAAGTCTCTGTTACATATGTAACCCTCGTTTCCTGAAGCAGGGAACAAAGACGTTACATCCTAATTCCCAATTCGTCAGTAGTTCTGACGTTATGTTGAATGTGACTGGCTGAAAGGGAAAGTCTCTGTTATGTATGTAACACTCATTCCCTGAAGGAGGGAATGGAGACGTTCCATTCCAATTCCCAATTCATCAGTTGTTCCGATGTATCATTGAACGTGACTAACTGAAAGGAAAAGACTGTTATGTATGTAACCCTCATTTCCTGAAGCAGGGAACAGAGATTTTACATCCCAATTCCCAATTCGTCAGTAGTTCTGACGTAACATTAAACGTGACTGACTGAAAGGGAAAGTCTGTTACATATGTAACCCTCTTTCCCTGAAGGAGGGAACGAAGATGTTACATCCCAGTTCCCAATTCATCAGTTGTTCTGACATAATGTGAGTGACTGAAAGGGAAAGTCTCTGTTACATTATACATTTGAAAGTCTCTGTTACATGTGTAATCCCTGTTCCATCAAGGAGGGGACAGTGATGTATTTTCCCAATTCGCCAGTTGTTCTGAGGTAATATTGGATGTAATAGAACTAGACCATGCTAACCAGCAAAAGTACAAATACATAAGCTATTTCCTAAAAAATAAAGGAAGTTTAATTTTGTCAAGTTCACACATATAACGGTTCAAGCTTAAAAAAAATAAAATAAACAATTAAAAAAAAAAAAAAAAAAAACATGGTATGCTAAGAATAATTGTATTTTTTTGTTTAGCCTTTGCAATTTTTTTTTTAGTACAAGCTGTTCTTGTCTGCTGTTTATGCACACTCTGGAAAGCAATCAGAGGTTTTATGAGTGTTCTAGCTGTAAATAAATTGAGTTTCTGTCTGCCATAATAACCCTGGTGTTACAAAAATTTGTGATGTTTGGATTTTGGATTTGTGAGTCTACAAGTCATCTAATGCACCGTCTTTCTCAGTCTGATCATACGCTTCAAAGACATATTGTCTTTCAGGTGTTATATTTCCATTGTCTGGTTTAAAAGGCCAGGCTCAGTTGGCCTTAATGGATATAAACCTGATAAATTATACATTTGAAAGATGACTTAATGTGTCTTTGCCAAAAAGGTTGTAGAATCAACAGAAGGTCAGTAGCGCTATCAATTATGGCAAATAAATAAATAAATAGTGATAGGATCTATAAAAGGATTAAAGTTGGCAAAAAATGAAAATTAATCTGTTCATTCATCAATCTATTTTCTAAAAGCATATTATAGCTATGTTTATTTTTTTGTCCTGTAACGTTTAATTAAAATGTCGTAACTGGACCTTCCGATAATTTTTTGGTAATCCCTTACACATGGATGTACGGTACAATATGGAAGAAAAGGTCTGTTGCTACTTGAATTTCATTGCAACTGTAAGCTCACTGTAATCACATTTCTTGCATTGTGATTGTTCTTTGAATGGAGGCCCTTGAAAAAGACCAGGGATAATCAATGACGCCACCAGGTACACATGAAAAGAGCAGCACTTACACAAGTCTTGATCTCTTTTTTCATCTGTGATTGTGTGCTCCTGCCAGCGTGGTTTTATCTGACTGGCATTGGAGACAGAACTTTAGGTGTAATGGGCCAGGGATATTTATGGTCCTTGTATCCTGTGCTGGACAAGCTTACTCTCCTCACGCTAATCTGGTTAAAGAAGCAGAGCACGTGGATGACCCAGCTGGCTAAATGACGACCTCTAGGTGTGATGGCCTGCTGTTTGTTACACCTGCGACTTCTAATTATGTACGAATGAACAGAATGCACAAATGAAGTATCAAAGACAAATCAACAACGACTAAGCTTTATAAAGAAAAACAACTCAAGACAACTCTTTCTGAAAATGTCGAACAGATTATTTCTGTCTATATGTACACAAATTATTCAGTTTCAGTTTCAGTTTATTTATAAAGCACTATTCCAACAATGAAGAGTTGCACCAAAGTGCTGTACAAGCATTTCTAAAATAATATAAAAACACGTAATAGAACAACAACACAATAAAACCCACACAATGGATAAACAAGAGCTCAACCCTCTTCGCTTGGAGAGGACATGCGGAGTAAGTGGATTTTTGAAAGGCTTTTAAAAGAGCCTAAAGTGGGAGCAGACCTAATATGGAGTGGTAGCCTATTCCATAACTTAGGGGCAGCTACTGCAAAGGCCCTGTCACCCCTTTGCTTGTGTTTTATTCGCGGTACAGCCAACAAAATCCCTTTCTCTGCAGACCTTAAAGATCTAGAGGGCTTATGGACCTGAAGAAGTTCAGATAGATATGATGGGGCTAGTCAATTTAAGCTCTTGTAAGCAGAGACTAACAGTTTAAAATCAACTCTATCTCGAATGGTCAACCAACCCAAGGAGGCCAAAATGGGAGAGATGTGGTCATATTTGCGGGTCCCTGTCAAAAGTCTGGCTGCAGCATTTTGTACTACTTGCAGCCGACGTAAAGATGCTTGGGAGACACCAATGTATAATGAGTTACAGTAATCGAGTCTTGAAAGCACAAAAAAGTCTTTTTTATATAGGAAAGGCTTCACCTTTGCCATGAGTCTTAAATGAAAAAAAGCAGATTTCACCACTGAGTTTATCTGTTTATCAAACTTTAAGGAAGAATCCAACATTACCCCAAGATCTTCTACCACCAGTGTACAATAGGGGTACAGCTCTCCTAAAATAGGGGGATCACTCAAAGCAGGTCCTCCAAACCAAACAAGCTCAGTTTTGCTTTCATTTAAGTTTAAAAAATTAAAAAATGTAAAAAATTATATTCATATGAAATATGAATATTGAAATTATTCCTATGAAAACTATACAAAGTTGCATGGCACATCAGAGCTTAATATCAGAAACGATTCTTCTTTTATACTAAAAATCATTAGGATATTAAGTAAAGATCATGTTCCATGAAGATATTTTGTACATTTCCTAAAATATATCATAACTTCATTTTTGATTAGTAATATGCATTGCTAAGAACTTCATTTGGACAACTTTAAAGAACAACTTTCAATATTTAGATTTTTTTGCACCCTCAGATTTCAGATTTTCAAATAGCTGTATCTCGGCTGAAAAATCTTAACAAACCATACACCAATGGGAAGCTTATTTATGATGTATAAATCTTAATAAAAAGAAAATGACCTTTATGACTGGTTTTGTGGTCCAGGGTCACATTTTTCAGAGCTGCTGTTATTTTGAGAGCTCCTGTTTTGATGGTTCGCATTAGCAGAACTGGATTTATCCCGCTATATTCACTTTTCTTTGGCTTTCTAAACTTCAGTATAATCTCATTGATATGGCACAGCTAGCATATAGTTTCACAAAGCTTACCTAATTCAATGAATACAACACCTTATCTCCATCGTCATACAAGGATTTGTCAGGAAAATTTTACTTGGGCACACTTTACTTGGGCACGCTTATACTGGGCCTCCTATCCTACTAAAAAGTATTAGTGACGCCCCTGGGTATCTTTGAAGCAATGAACACAGCTCATAAACACAAAAACACCAAAACAGCCCTGGCTCTACACTAGCTTTGTGGATAGGGGAGCAGATAATGTCAAACTACTGGAAATGAACAAAATACAAATCATTATTAAAAATTGTCATGTCTTAAAGGGATCATCGGATGCTAAGTTCACTTTTTCATGTTGTTTGAACATTAATGTGTGTTGGCAGTGTATGTAGAAATCTACCCTATAATGATAAAAATCTATGCAGTGGTTTCTAATTAATCTGTAAAAATAATACTTAGATTCAGATGCCTGTCGGTGTGCTGTCACACCGAGAGAGGCCGCTCCCACGATAGTTGATTGACATGAGCTCTTACCTCAGACCAGCTGTCACAGTCCAGTAACTTTCCTTGTTTCGATGCCGAAGCAGGGATCAAGTTAGACAAGAATATCTCCGACTGAGCAATTGAGGTGTTGTGTTGCTGGATGTAATAATGAACATAGTGGTGGTAATTTACTCCTGACGTCTGAGCCGCTGAAGATGCAGTAGATTACATTTGTTTGTGAATGGAATGCGCCTCCCGATCTACATCCGTCTATGTTCGTGCGAATCATTCATAATCTAGCTTCACTTACAGCGGAAGTGTGTATAAGCGTTTTTTTTATGAATCTTTGCGATCGCCTTTCCTTCTAACGTGGTAGTTAGGAAGTTTAGCGGCTAAACGCGGCTAAATACAGCTAAAGTAAACAAGCTCGTCATTCCACAGAGTAAAGAGAGGGGCGGGGCGAGCAGAGCTCATTTGCATTGAAAGGAACAACCCCTTAGAATGAGGGATTTTGAGGGATTTTTGCAGAGCTGATTTTGGCAAGGTAAAAAGGGTGTTGTTTTACAAAACCATTGAGAATTTTTAATCAAAGTATATTAGAGACTTTTCATTAAGACCCTAAAGAATCATATCAACTTATGGAAAATGGGCATCCGATGACCCCTTTAATCAACTCAAGATGATGGTCTCTGAGTAGTTTTAAGCAAGACCTCATACAAACAACAACTGATAAATAAATTACAATAAATAAACTACATGACTGCTATGCATTTTACTGTGTTATTGTGATTATTTATGAATAAAAAAATAAAGTACATGACTATATAACAAAATTAGTATGCAATAAACTTAGTAAAATAGTATAGTATCTGTTTAAAGGTAAAATACATAGAGGGAACTTTGAGTCATTTTCTCCTTAATTCATAAACTCAGTAAGCGTTACATAAGGCATTGTATTATAGTATAGCTGAAACACCAAGCAACTTCAGTGTCAAGCCATGGAAATATTATGGTGTTTTTATAGGACTTTCACTGTGTTTTGTATAGTTATTGTTATTGCTGTTGTTGAATTTTGGTAGAACGTTACGTGTTTACCTGCAGTCTGGCGTCATTTACAAAGTGCACGCTTGCAAGCAGAGGTGTTGAATTTGAAGCTGTTAGACTTTCTTTTTATTGGTTTATCAAATATCCTGTTTTACAGCGTTAGAAACGCCAAAAACAATGCAGTGAGTGAATGAACTGTCTGCGTCATTAGTGAACCGTTTTGCAGTTCACCAGTTCATTGATTCACTAGCCCGTTTGTCTTATTTATTATAGCCTATTCTTTCTTTCTTTCTTTCTTTCTTTCTTTCTTTCTTTCTTTTTCTTTATTTATTTCTTTATTTATGTTAAACTCTTGAGCTCTTTAGGTGCAACACCAAAAGATTTTGTTGTGTAATATTTTCAAAAATATTTCCATTTCTATTTCATTTCTCCTGTTGATAGCCTCTTTTTTGATGCCATATTAAATAGTTATAGTTAGGTTAGCTGACCTTAATAAAACAAGTGACAGATATAGGGTGATGTGGCTATATAATGTACTTTTCAACTTTATGACCTCTACTACAAAAGTTTTAAGCAGCAGACATGAATTTTCATGATTGGTTCTGGGGATTATAAAAGCTGCATTTAAATTCATTGCATGACCTGCACTTTGGATGAGACAGAGGGAAAATTTGGAGAAGGACAGTGTCCACTTCAGTCCTGTCCATTGCAACAGCCCACAAATCAGACACGTTAAATACATTGTCCCTGACTGTATGATAAAGGAGACAGCAATAATATTAAATGGTGCCATCTAGATTTAGTCTGCCAGATTGTACCAAATGCGCTTCAAAAGAAACAGACTTTAAATTAAAAAATTAATCAAAAACTACCTAAAAAGGACAGAGAGGAGCAATTCTCTGACAAATAATCACTCCCACACCCACAAGAGCTTCAAATACCAACATCTGTCACTGTGACAGTCATTTTCAGCTCAGTGTTTGAGAATGAATCACATTAAACAGGGAGGTTTATGTTGAATTATACAGAAATTGCTTTGATATTTTCCTCATGCATGTGCTGTTTAGAATCTGAACCCAGATTAACATCTGTGAGGGATGTAGAAGTTAAGAAAAGTATCTTGTGTGTTTGTTATTTTGGCAGATTGCATGTTTATTTGGTTTTAGCATGGATTTTGCACATTTAAATTAAACACTGAAGTTTACTCGTAACACTGAAGATAAAAATCATGCATATTTTACTAAATGTTCATATTTGACAGCTGGTTAGCTCAGCTCAGCTCCTTTTGAAGTACGGTACGGTTGTGTGCTGCACCCTGATCAGTAAGTGAGTCGTCTCTCCACACCACTGCAGCTAAGTGCTTCTTTGAATGTGATGGGGGACACTCCTGCTGTGTTGCCTGCAGGCGAAATGTCATCGTATGATATATTGTAGACACTGTGAGCAGCAGGAAACTGTCACGTGAAAGTCAATGCCATAACACTTCAGATGTCCCAAAGACAATTTATGGCCGGCAGGTGAAGTTATGATCACTTTCCCAATAGGCGACGACACAGCGTTCCATTTTCGATCACTCCTCTTTCTTTAGGTCTGCCTGCCTTTTACTTCCTCTCTCTTTCTCTCTCTCTCTCCGGATTGCACCACCAAAATCTGTAATGTGTCACGCATGGCGTGACTGAATTCATAGTGCCGAGTGATACTAGTTTGCCTTCAGAGCCTTACTTTGAAGAGATTCTGCTAGTAATTCTGCCTGACTCCCAACCAGTCATGTGAAACATGGGTTTTCCAAGAGGAGTGCAAGGATAAGCATCAATTGCAATACATAAAAACGGAATCTGATAAATGATGTGGTAAAGTAAAAAAACATACATTGTTGTACTCTCATAAACACTTATCTAAGACAGAAGAGAAGAAATTGTTGCATAAAATCAATGTTTTTGTTTTCACAAAAAGTATTCTAGTAGCTTCATAAAATTACGATTGAACCACCGATATGACATGGACTATTTTAATGATGTCCTTACTACCTTTCTGGGCCTTGAAGGTCTATGCAGGGTCAGAAAGCTCTCGGATTTCATTAAAAATATCTTAATATGTGTTCTGAAGATGATTGACGGACTTACGGTTTTGGAACAAATCGAATTTTTGGGTGAACTATCCCTGTAAGGCATTTAAAAAAAAATATTTTCTGTGCAAGAGTTTGTAGAGACAGTCTCCATTCGGTTTTAAGCACTTCTTGTGACTTAAACCATTGCAAGCTGACACTAATTGAGCTGTAGAGTGTGACGATAGAAACCCAACAGAAGACTCCCAAAAAAATCTTGCTGGAAAAGAAATTGTTGCAGACTAGTGCTTTGGCTTAAATTTGACTTGTGCCTGACTAAAAACACACACACACATTGCTTTGATTTATGATTCTGAGATTCGCTAAAGGACAAACAAGATATAAGCTTAGACTTTCTATATTCCTATGCCTCTGACATTTCACTATTTTTCAGACATGAGATGTAGAATATGTAGTTTCATATTTCTTTGAGAGGTTTTGAAAGAAGATAGTGTAAGAAGGCAATAAAAAAAGAACATATTTATTCTCTTTTGAGACTTTGAGTATTAGATATTGAGTCTTGTGGTCTGTAATGGTTAACAATGTGCATAATTATGACATATTGTTAGTGGTTATTATTAGAGCGCTCAAATTTGCATCATTCTGCTCTGAATAAAAAGATTGGGTCATTATCCTTTCCTTTCTTAAATTTGAATTACTGTCAGTGTTGTTGTGCGTCAAGTTTACAAGAATGTGCTGTCATTCTGTTTATTATTTTCATATATTGACTATTTATCCTGCCTCAGTCTTCATTTCTTTGTGATGCCTATTGTTTTTTAATTGAACCCAGATGAGATTTAATCTCACATCTCAGTGTGGGCTTATTATTAGAAACATCAGTTTAAATCCACAATGCGTTTGCATCTTCTTTTGTCTACTGTAATTATGGTATCTTATGGTGAACTCAGGAAAATATTAGGGAAATTTATCATGGCATGTTTATTTAGCATGCTGTGTACAAAAGACTTTTCGAAAAGTCAACAGAGCCTTCTAAAAGGTATTGGAGTTTCTGTTTTATTAGTTTTCAGTTATGGCAAGAGCTTCCGTCCTTGAGGGCATCATGATTGGGTCAACTGTTTATTATTTGAATTAACTTGTGTGTGATTATTTATCCCAGGAAGCAGAAGCAAAATCACATACTGTACGTAGCCTCAAGGAGTACAGAATAGTCATTATTTGCTTTTATCATACATTTATTTCACAGTGAATGTATGCTTTATAATACATATGAAAAATACTTTTCGTAGTCTGCTTTGTTAAAACAACAAGATTATTTGTTTCAGAGACAGTATGTTTAATACCCCATTGGCATAAACTGTTTGGCTACAAAAGAAAAATCCAAAACTCAGAACTACTGGTTCTGAAAGTTTTCATGACACCAGGACACTCACTAAGGAATCAAATTGCATTAAAACAAGAATACAAAAAAACCAAAAAGGCAAGACAAAAGGGGTGAAATTATATTACCGGGTTTACCACAGGGGGGGAAAAAGTGGCAAATAAGAAAAATCAAAAAGAGATGAGAGGAGCTGTGTGAAGCAGCCTGTCAGCAGCTACTTCAATAACATTCTCTCTGCTGTGCATCCCAAAACATTGGGCTTTATCTGCCTCCACACCAACAGATACAAGCGACAATTACTGCATCAGTCTGATTGGTGCAGAGCGAGAGGAGTGTCCAAAACAACTGGGTGTTAATCAGGCCACTCGTACTCTCACAAATTCTTACTATCACTCAAAATCAGGCAACTGTAGCACCCATTCTAGATATGCACATCTGTTCAGAGGTTTGGGGTTGGTAAGATTGCTTTTTTATGTTTTAAAAGAAGTCTCTTATGCTCAACAAGGCTGCATTTAATGAAAATATGGCTAAAACATAACATTGTGAAATATTAGGCCTGTTTATAATTTAAAATACCTGTTTTCTATTTTAATACATTTTAAAATGTAATTTATTCCTGTGATAGCAAAAATGAATTTTCAGCATCATTACTCTTCTGTGTCCCATTTTTACAGGTTTCTTTGAAAAAGCTCAAAAGAAGAGCATTTATTTGAAAATTTGTGTAAAAAGTTGTGTAAAAATATGTAATACATCTTTGCTGACTAAAAAATAAAATCTTTTTTTTCCCCAAAAAAGCAGTAGTAAATAATAGTATATTCCCTGAAAACACATATGTAAGGATGTTTTTAGCTGAATATTTTTAGATGTACACTACCAGTCAAAAGTTTTTGAACAGTAAGATTTTTAATGTTTTTTAAAGAAATCTTCTGCTCACCAAGCCTGCATTTATTTAATCCAAAGTACAGCAAAAACAGTAACATTTTAAAATATATTTTTACAATTTAAAATAAAAATTGTTTTCTGTTTTCTATTTGAATATATTTTAAAATGTATTAAAATTATATTTTAAAATGTATTAAAATGTTTAAAATTTATTCATGTGATTTCAAAGCGGATTTTTTTTACATCATTACTCCAGTCCCATGATCCTTCAGAAATCATTTTGCTGCTCAAAAACATTTATTATTATTATTATTATTATTATGTTGAAAACAGCTGAGTAGATTTTTTTCAGGTTTCTTTGATGAATAGAAAGTTAAGAAGAACAACATTTATCTGCAATAGAAATCTTTTGCAACATTATAAATTCCAAGTCACTTTTGATCAATTTAAAGCATCCTTGCTAAATAAAAGTATTAAAGTATTATTCTTTGGATCTTTCTATTCATCAAAGAATGCTGAAAAAATCTACTCACCTGTTTTAAAAACTGATAATAATAATAGTTTAAAAAATGTTTCTTGAACAGCAAATCAGCATATTAGAATGATTTCTGAAGGATCATGTGACACTAAAGACTGAAGTAATGATGCTGAGCTTTGATCATAGGAACTGATTTTAGGAACTAAAATGTTTTCAGATAGAAAGCAGTTATTTTAAATAGTAAAAATATTTATTACTGCTTTTTGCTTTATTTTGGATCATATAAATGGAGGCTTGGTGAGCAAAATTCTTTAAAAATCATTAAAATCTTACTGTTCAAAAACTTTCGCCTGGTAGTGTATAATTTTTGAAAAAATACTGATTTAAAAAATATGATCCATTGAGCATTTCACTATGTGTGTTTATCATGCAGAAGATGTTCTTCAGTGGTCTTGTAACCTTGAAGAACCTGTAGACTCAAGTTGTTGTTTTTGCGTCTGCACGTTTTTTTTTATTATTATTGGCCTGTTTCTTGTCTTACCAATATAAAATTGAAGATAAATATCTACATGTATCAATATCCACAGTGGGCATGGGAAGAAATTCCAGCTGAATAAGCTGAGCTGACAGTGAGACAACAACAACCTAGCAAGAAAGTTTAATTGAATGTTTATCGACTAACTATTGCAGCAGGGGATCTTAGTGACCAACACAGCGAGACGCCGACAATGGGTTTTTCCTTTCCCATGAGACACAATAAAGCTTTAACGAGCCGTCCCATTTTCTCATGTCTCTCCTTTTTCGTCTCCATCAGCGAGGATCAGTCGCACACAAAGGGTCCGCATTATGTGACCGATCAATTAAACCTTGACTGAGGCCGCGCACTTACTTCTGTCAGGGCTTCAGAACGGTCTCATACGTACGCATTCCCATACAAACAGTTGCCTGAATTCAGTTAGATTTTACTAAGTTTTAATGTATGTATTATATATTTAAAAACTACATTCAAATGCGAATCCAGTGCTTGACTTGACTTAAAAGGATAGTTCATCCAAAAATGAAAATTCTGTCATTAATTACTCACCCTCATGTCATTCCAAACCTGTAAGACCTTCGTTCATCTTCGGAACAAAAATTAAGATCCTTGCATAGACAGAAATGACACGTTCAAGGCCCAGAAAGGTAGTAAGGACATTGTTAAAATAGTCCAACAACAGTGGTTCAACCGTAATTTTTTACGTTTTTTTTTACTTTTTGCTCACAAAGAAAGCAAAAATACTGACTTTATTCAATAATTTCTTCTCTTACGTGTCAGTCTCCGACACGTGTTCACCATGACGCATCAAATTTATAAAATTCATTGATGGGCTGGATTTGGTTTTGATCCATGTAATCCAGCAGTCTAACTTGACTGGGACATTAACCACAGGTTTCTGGTATGATTGACAGATCAAGAGCTGATCAATTATTGATTGGGTCATTTGCCCAAGGCAGTCTGGTGTGTCAACCACCTGACGCCCTCCAAGATCTCTCTTTTCTTCCATTGGCATGAAAAAATTCGTCTTAAACACTCAGCTATATATATTTTAGTGCGATGAATTCCAATGCCATGTCTTCTCATTAGTCTCTGGCTAACCCTTGGCCTGGCTGTCAAGACAACATGTAAGATCTGTTGTTCAGAGCAGCACCTGGTCCTTTGATGGTATTTTTGAAGTCGGAATAGCAAAAATAATCTCCAGACAAAATGTCTTTAAAGCTGCTTTACACTTCAGCGTATGAAATTGTATTTGTATGAAAGCAGACAACATGACTAGCTATTTTTTTCACTCTTTGTGTTTGAGTAAACAAACTGCTTTCCCAGAGGGTCAAAATGATTCACTTTTAGACCGTAATAAATTGAAATGGTCTTTCATTTGCTTTCTGAACAACTGCTGGCTGACAAACCCTGAGCACACCCTCTCCTCCTCTTCAGCTCCATTTAAAGAACATCCAAAACTGTTGTGGTAGAAACAACATTAAAAATGAGAAAGCAGAAACTTCTTGTTATTCACTGCAGCAGCATGAAAATAAAAGAACAATACATGAAGAATACAAATAAATGTGCAGAAGATATTTAATAGTTAGCATAGTTCTTACTAATGACAGTACATAGAATAAAGGTGCTTCAAGCAACTTCAGACTAACATTGATCATTTGAACCTACCAATATACTTGTTGGAAACAGAAATCAAAACTGCAAGTGTTGATTTATCTTGATTGAGAATATTTTCTGGAGTTTATATCAGCGAATTTAATCTGAGAACTACAGTTGATGGGTTTCTCCAAACATGTGAAATGACCTGAAAAATGTACTGTTCATATACAATGGCTGTACAGCAAAGTTAGGCTTTTGTCTAAGAATGGATTTTTAATTTAGCAGCATTATCAGCAAAGTTGTCAGACCATGAGAGAGAGCGTGAGTGGACATGAGAGAAGAACAGGGAAGGTTACATTAGGTAACTCTAAGTACTCAGCTACATTTACATTGCCAAGATAGATTAGAGTCAGATAAGCTCATAGCGAGCTCTGATACCTCGGCTGAGAGGGTGCTTTGGTGTAAAGGCTCTGTGGGATTTGTTAGAGAGATAAATATGATAGCGTGAGAGTGAGTGGCCAGTGGCCAGTTTGGTTTTAGCTTGGCACACGATGTTGCGGCGTGGCATTCCGAGTGCCCTTGAGAACAGCCAAAATGCTACCAAAAGGCTGAACCTAAAATATTCACCCAAATTTTAAACCTCTTGACATCTATATGACATAAGTAAATAATCTCTCTAAAATCTAATCTGATCTGTGGTCATGCAAAGAATATTTTACCCTCCAAAAATAATAATTCAGCTGTGTGCAGTGTTTCCACACATTTGAGATGGGGTTTCTTCGCATTAAATTAAATTGTAAACTCAACTGAAATTCTTTTTTCTCCACATGAAGGTTGCATATTTTACTGACAAAGAGAATACATTTTGTTTGATTGATTAACTACTTTGGTTGTTTCCCCTTCACAATATTGAAAAGTTAGCTGAAAACATCTGGCATATTTAATTGCGCAATTATGGAACAAGTACTTTTTCCCCTTTCTCTCTCTGTCTCTAAAAAAATACATGCTGGTATTTTATTGGCTGCCATCAAATGACTTATAAAATAGTATAAAACATTATTAAATAAAATAGTATGAAATATTTATTTATGCATGTATTTGAATTGAGAATGTGTCCAAACCAAATTCTATAAAATCTAAAAAAAACATAGGTAGAGTGTATGTAATGGTGTGTGCACACCAAAAGTGAAATTAACTCATAAACTGAGAAACCAAAATTCCCTTGACCTTTTGACATATAAGAGGTCATTGTAAACATCCTATAAGTTTCACAACTCAATGCTTTGACGTTAGTCTAAAAACAGCTTATATTGAAGGCAGTCTGCCAAAACGACAGCTTTTGGAATGTTCTACTCTACAATGTAATAGTGTGGATAAGCACCGCCTCCGCAAAAAAAAGATTGACATCATTGCCTGTTTAGCCCCGTCCACCGATTCGTGCATTGTGTTTACCAGAGATGTGAACGTGCAGGTCTACGCAGAAACTAAACGATAAAGATGGCTCTGAAGACAACAAGTCTGCAGTTCCAATTTGTGGAAAAAAAACAGTCTTTGATTGCCTTCCTTGCAATCCCAATGTTAGGAAAGAGAGGATGAACTTAGTCAAAGTCAAAGTCAAAGTCAAGTTTATTTATATAGCACCTTAAAAGCAACGAGTGCTGACCAAGGTGCTGCACAACCAAAAATCAACTAACAGCATTAAAACAAATGGAAAATAAAATCATTGAAAATTAAATAAATAATGCAAACATCACAAGACAACAAAGATACAACATAATATGTTCAAATTAAACAAAAGCCTGAGAAAAAAAAAATGTTTTAAGAGACTTAACTTAGTTTTTAATGAAGTTACAGACCGCGTCAGTAAGAACTCGCTTGTTTGTTTACTTTATTTTAACGTGGATTTGTTTACATTTAGCCATAGCATCAGCAACACAATGCACGTTCCCTTATCTCAGGGAAATTAGGTTATGTTAGTGACTGGAGCGACACAATTTGACCCAGGATTTTTAAAAAAAATTTAACTAAAAGACAATGCTTTGCCGACTATATTGGATCTGACTGTGTTGTTGCAACAAAAGTGTGAATAATTGTTTTTAGTGGGTGTTTACTCCTGAGTCTACAATTCACCATGCCTATTCAAACAGAGCGTTCTGCTGAGGGGGGTTAAAAACAGGACCAAAAATAGCCTGTTTCTTCTAAATTCTGATGTTTTTGGATGTAAAAATCTTGATAACATTTTAAGTGGACCTCACAGAACAGTACAAAATAAAAACAAAGGCAGTTCATGACCCCTTTAACTATTCAAGCAAGTTTACATACAAAATCAATCCAAAGACACAAATTTGTGCGGGGTGAAGCGAATGACGTGAACTGGGGAATGCAGTTGCCACGAACGCACAATATCTCAGTCGGCTCTTCCATGTAAGTTGAAAATTTTCAACTGGAGTGGAAAATTCGCGTGAGATGTCACGCAAGCGAAGAGCATATTTAGACATCTGGTTTCACATGTCAGGCTGTGTCAGAAAATAGAAGAGAGCATTAAGGGATTATTTTGTTATTTTTGGTTTCACGAGCGCCATGATAACACAATGCAAATATTTATTTCACTTTTAGTGTGCACACACCAAAAGGTTGGGGAAGGCATAGCCTTCTCCTGGCCACCAAATTGGACCTGCACAATTAAATTAAATCTATTACGTCTGTTGCTAACAAAGTGAAAATTAATGAAAAGTATCGAATGAAGCCTTAAATTAAGATCTACTTATTTTACATCATATTTCTTGGTACTTGTTTTTACAGCATTGCACATTATAATCAATCACACACGATTCTATTGAGTTTATGAATGCAGTGGCCAGTCAGAGGCATTCAGATGAGTTTTCGCTGAAATGCCACTGAAGTGTGCACGCTTGCTGACTGAATTCTGGATATGCACAAATTCTCTCATCATAAACCACAAAGCATAGATGTACATACAATGTAAGTAAGAGTTTAATTTCACAGCATAGACAGCTTCATTGATTATAATGACAGTTTTTGGGGGGGTTTTTGGTGAGTGCTTAAAGTCACGATTGATCGAAGTTGGTGATAATGTTCTTTACATGTTTTTGCAAATTTTATTCACTTATTTAGCCACTGTATTGAATAAATACCTGGGGTTGTTTTATTTTTCTTCTAAAAGATGAAAAGTAAATAGATCTAGAAGTTTTTTACAGCTTTTCTTTCGGAGAAAGTACTTTCCCTCCATGCAATACGAAATACCTCTAGTTTTGTTTTCTTCCAGCTGCGCTCCATTTTCCAGGCTGCTCTCTTTAGGGTGTGAGTGTGCTCATTATTCCAGGGTGTTGGTCTGTTTTCCTTAATCTTCCTTAAGCATAAAAGAGCAACCATATCTAAGTCCATAGTTTCTGTTACATTAAGTTTTTCTGCGCTATTAGATATGCTGAGGTAGAAGTCCTAAAAGAAGTCTTTTGTGGTAGAAGTGATAGTTCTACCATATTTGTAACAAGGAGTTGAATTTATAGAATTAGCTATATGGAATATACACACGACTACATAATGATCTGAGATATCATCGCTGTGCTACAGAATTTCAAAGCCATTAACATCAATTCCATGTGTCAGTATTGAATCTAGAGTATGATTTCGATAACGAGTAGGTCCCAACATGTGTTGTCTAACTTTCACATGTCCAACATGTGAAAGTCTATATATGCTGATCCCAATGCATATTTTTCATTATCAACATGGATATTAAAATCCCCAACATTTAAGACTTTGTGTGCAGCCAGCACTAACTCAGACAGAAAATCAGTAAATTGTTTGATAAAGTCTGTATGGTGTCCTGGTGGCCTGTGTACAGTAGCCAGTACAAACGTCACAAGGGTTTTCTCATTGATACTTATTACTCTAGATAATGTGTATGAAACACACAAATTATACTTTACATACATGTTATACATACATGTAGGCCTATGCATATATATGGTATTATATAAAAATTTGTGCATACATCTGTATAGGCTAAAAACCTGCAAAATATATTTTTTAAATGCATAACTTTTCTTTTCTGTTAAGGTCATGTATAACTAACTTTATATTAAAATAAGTTTATCAATGTCCTCATTTAGATAGCTTTATTAACATGTGTGAGTGTGTAGCAAAAGTACAAAAGTGATTAATCCCCGCTACTTGACTCTGTTTTAACTGATATCTAAGTCTCTAGCACTAACTCTTCTACATATGGACAGCATACCAGTAGAAATGCTTTAGCATGGTGCCTAGACTTCATGCATCATGTATCATCCCCATTATGCAAGTCTATAGTGAGTTCTCCTCAGCCCAAAAGCCCAGCAGAAACATGGACAAGAATCCCGGCAGTCTGACTATGAAATATTCATGCCGGTGTCATTCCTATTCATGACTGGGAGAGAGCTGGGCTTAATCGAGAACACTTCTTCTTGTGTAATAACTTTGCACTTTATGCTTTCATAATGGCCGCTGATTGTCAATAGACATGAAATACCGATCACTTGGAGTTAAATGATTTTCCGGTTCCCCTTTGATATTTCCTCTATAGACGCAAAACGTATTAGCGGACTGCATGAGGTGAAAGATTGAGTCATTTCAACCTAGTCTAACCTTTAAAGACTTTCTGTGAGATATCACTTTGCTCCGGATTCGCTGGGAGGGAGCGGTAATCTGCCGAATGAGTTCGATTGACTGTGCAGCACTGGTATGCATGAACATTGCCGGTAATTAAATACAAATTTGCTTTATGATTTAAATCATAAGGCAAATAAGGCATTACACCTTCACTATAAAGAATGCAATTTCCTCTTTTCTCTTCGCTTCTTTTCCTAATTTCCTCATTGTTTTGATGCTGATTCATCACACGCAAGTTAATTATTGGGTTATCATGTAATTACTGAAGAAAGCAAAGCTCTAACAGGGATGTGAACGGCAAATTTCTTTTGATGTTTGGAAGCATAAAAACAAGAGTCTGGTCGTCTGTAGTCACTTACACAGTTGGTGCATTTGCAGTATGACAAATCTGTGTGTTTTGATTCCTCAGTGTCCCATACTTACTCTAATGCAAATAAGGCTCGCCTAGTTCTGTTTTTGTTATATTTTGTGGATTTGCTGCAGTTATATAATGCATACAAGTACCTAACCATCAACAGGCATGCTAAGTGGTCTGTGTTGCAGAACAAGCCGTTTAGTTGTATGCAATATGTAGAATATTGCTTTACAGAGTTGTTAAACAAAACAGTTTTCCTATAGCATTTATTCCTTCTACTTTTAATTGGAAGAAAACAAAGCATTTCACAAAAGTTACATCAAAGCAAAAACATTGTTCAATTACGGGTGAGCTCAAATTTGACATGACACCTCGTCCTGCTTGTAGATTGTGGACTATTGATTTTTGTCAGCAAAATAAAGAGAATCAAACCATACACATCTTGAAGTGTCTTCCATTTACAGAAAACACATTGCAGTACTTATTACCTGTTTGGTATTGCTTGTGGGCTTCTATCTGTCTGTGTGTGTAATGAAGCTCTTCAAGAGTATGAGTACATATATAAATAAATAAAACGTGGGCAATGACAATGGGTATTATTCCAGGCTGCATAAAAGAAAAATGCAGTAGAGGTTACACTCATCCATACTGACCAATTATATGGTCAAGATGTGAGAAATACAGTCTGTTAAAACAGAAAACATCTCTTTTATGCACGTCTCTAGTGTATAAATTAAGATGAAATTTATTTTCAGATCTTTTCTTTCTGTTTATTGTTCTCTCTGTTTCCTGGAGACAAATGATGGCATTATAGAAGACATTGAGTAGCATATGTTGGCGATTTCTTTCTTTTGGTTGGAGAGGTGCTGAACTGACAGGGTTGAACTGATTCTCTCTTCTCCCAAGAGTAAGAATATGTTCCTGAAAGGCAGATAAAGCTGTAAGTGGGACAATATTATGCTGTGTAAAGAATTATCTGTATGCTTTCTGGGGCCCATGTTGTTTGTGGACACTAGTACTAATGATGGTGATCCATGTCACATAGACTATTTTAAAAATGTCTTTCTGTTCCTTTCTGGTTTTTGAACATGATAATTGTGTTGCTGTCTATGGAAGGTCTCAGATTTCATCAAAAATATCTTAATGTTCTGAAGATGAATGATGGTCTTTCGACTTTTAAACGACATGAGGGTGAACAATTACTAACAGAATTTTTACTTTTGGGTGAACAACTTGCAACATTAACACGAGAACACTTATTGATCATTTCAACTCAGGAAGGAGATAGTCAAATTTGGGGCTAATGGTCAAAGACAAAGCATATCATGACCATTACATGAGAAAAATTATTAGTAGAGACTGTATTGACAAAGACCAGGCTCCGTCTTGACCTTTTGACCTTTCGTTCCTCACAGAAAACATCTTCACATTCACATAACAACACAGAGACTGTCTTTTACATATGTAGATGCACCAAAATGCATAATTCCTTATCATGTTTGTAACCTACACATTTGACTACATTTTGAATAACTATTGAATAGTTTATAGGTTTATAGGTTTATAGTCATGTTTATTACTGAATGTCACCGCCTTGGAATTATAAGGTTCTATCTGACATTTTTGTCAAAATTCAGTTATTCACATATTCTTATTCTGTGACAAGTTATTTATATTGTGTGATGTTTCTTTTGTAAGCTGTGTACATTTTGCGCCTTTGTTTTACAAAACAAAAAGTTATATCTACAGAAGAAATCTTTGAAGCTCAATATCTCAAAAGTGCTCAGAATACAGATAGAACCTTAAATTCCAAGGTGGCAATGTGTGTGAATGAATTTTCATGCTTTAAACATTTCTATCAATCAATTCTTTGTTAAATTAATTATATTCATGTTATAGAAATCACATCCAAATTATACTCTGCAAGAGCGGGAAAACTGGGGAAAATTGGGATGTTTCCAACAGCAGAGTTTAAAAACTCAGGACACCAACAAATGATGTTTTTTGCATTAGGGCTCTTAGCCATGCTTGTTTTGCGTTCGCCAAGTGCTCTTTTGGGCTTTCTGGCTTGTATGCCAGCTGCTCCTCTAAAAACCACTAGGAGATCATCACACTTCTTTCTTTTACTTTAGTTTCTTTTCTTTCCATTGAGACTTTCGTGTTCTGACTTAAGTTTTGCCGCTACGCCGTGCCTCCGATTCTGACCTTGAGTCTGTGCCTGGCTAAAACTTCAATCAGTCCACAACTCTGCATCTTTAGCCAACATTCAAGACATCACTTTGAACGACCACTGAACTTCCAGCCAATCAGCAACCTTGGGAAACCCCTTTCTGCAAGGACTACAACAAAAAGGAATCCCCAAAAAATCAACGCAAGTATAACCTCCAGATTCTAGCTTGAGGATAAGTCCACTTCCAGAACAACAGTTTACGAATAATTTACTCATCCCCTTGTCATCCAAGATGTTCATGTCTTTCTGTCTTCAGTCGTAAAGAAATTATGGCTTTTAAGGAAAGCATTTCAGGATTTTTCTTCATGTAATGGACTTCATTGGTGCCCCGAACTTCCAAAATGCAGTTAAAAATGCAGTTTCAAATGGCTCTCAAACGATCCCAGCCAAGGAAGACAGGTCTTATCTAGCGAAATGATCCTGTCATTTATTTTTTAGAAAAAATATCATTTTCAAAGGAACATCATTTTATTTTTAGAAAAATAAAATTTTTTATACTTTTTAAGCACAAAAGCATGTGTAGCACAGGCTCTGCGATGCACGTCCACGATGCTACGAATTAGTAATGGGTCATTCTTGAACGATTCTTTCATTTTGAATGAATCTTTAATGTGACTCGGGAAAAGCGAGTCATCTCGGGGAGTGATTCGTTCAGTCACGCATGCGCAACATCCTATTAGGTTCTGTATTGGAATTAGTTCACCTATTTCAAGTCTTTGGGTTTTTCGAGTCGTTCGTTCATCTTATAGTCACATGATGGACGAGGAGAGGTGAGGTGAGCTAATCATAGACTAAAGACCCAGGTAAACAATGAATTCATCTTTTCTGTTTCTTATAGTATTATAGTTTTGTCTAATTTGTAGTGTGATCAATGTTTGTGTAAGCAGTAGATGTGTTGGGGAAGTAACACGTAACATTTTAATTATATTTTGGTAAAATGAACGAAATGACTCGAAAAAAGATTCGTTCATTTTGCTGAACGAGACTCAAAGGTCAGAGTCGGTAAAATTATCTGAACCCATCACTACTATGAATCACGTGTAAGTTCATGGTCTGTGTACTGAGTATGGCGAAAAACTCCATCTTCTTTTCTCTTGCAACTTGAGAGGAGGACATCGTTGTACCTTTTTGTTTGTAAAGAGCGCTTGCACTTTCTTATTCTTTGCACACTCGCTTGTAAACACTGGGTCTATAGCTCCGCCTACGTTCCGCGTGACCTTTCGATGTGATTCAATAGTATGTAGCGTCGTGAACGTACATCCCAGAATCTGTGCTACACAAGCTTTTGTCCTTAAAAAGTACACAAATTTTTATTTTCCGAAAAAAATGACAGATCGTTTTGCTAGATAAGACCCTTCTTCCTCGGCTGGGATCGTTTAGAGACCTTTGAAGCTGCATTTAAACTACATTTTGAAAGTTCAAAATCGGGCACCAATGAAGTCCATTATATGGAGAAAAATCCTGAAATGCTTTCCTTAAAAACCATAATTCTTCACGACTGAAGACAGAAAGACATGAACATCTTGGATGACAAGAGGATGGGTAAATTATTTGTGAATTGTTGTTCTGGAAGTGGAGTTCCCCTTTAAATGGTGCATTTAATATAAACTTTAATAGACTCATTGAGAAACTCGATGATAGATGGTTGTTCAGGTCTAAGACATTGCATATATTGCTATAAACTTGGGATTTCAGACTTTAACTTTTCTAAACTCATTCTTTCCTCACTTTCTCTCTTTCTGCAACTTGTGTGAATGTGTGTTTATGTGTTAGATTAGTTTATATGTCTTAGATTTATCCAATAAGGTCTTGTTTATATTGTAAGCAAAGTATCTTGCGTTTTATGCTTACAAGTTAATGTCTTAAACTGCCGACCTTGTTACCGTGCTAATAAATAGTTATTTCACTGTATTAGTATCCATAGCAGAGTTGATGTTATATGCCTTGTTCAATGAATTACTGGCCGACTCAGTGATCAGCCGTAGAACAGAATTCCCTATAAATTTATAATTCCCTTTGAGCTAAATTGACTTGATTCCCTTACAGACCTGAAGGTGATCAAATAATGTCTAAACTTTCACTTTGGGCAGGAACTATTCCCTAAGAGGAGATCCAATGTATTTATTTATTTTTATTTTTTTAAAATGTTAAAGTAATTTTTTTCACTTACATTTTAATGTGCAGAGATGTTCAAGAAGCCTGTTTGAAAAACAAGTCACCCTTTAACTGTCTGAAATTTTATACTTGCCATTTATATGTGGACTAAATACATACCATGCATACTTCATCATGTGCAGAACAGTGCTTAGCACTTAAGCAGACTGCGTGTAACCACGTTAATTTTCATGCAAGCAAACTTAATTATACACCATGCTATCTGTTTCCCAGCAAGCTAGCGTAATTAAGATGGCACATGAGTTTGTTGGATGATGCCAAGCACATACAGAGAGCGCTGAGACATGAAAAATCCATCGCACTCCTCGGTCTCTGTGTGGGGTGAAGCCCTGCCGTAAAAATGATCTCCGGTCAGCTCAAAGATGCTTGTGCCAGCAGCACCTCTGCCCAAGGGTGCTTTTATGAGACTTTGATAGAGAGGTGTTTTTTCTTTGCTTTGTTTTATCTTTTTATTCTCCTTCTCTCTGGACAGCAGAAGGTCAGCGCTACAATTGAGCGGGTGACATTATCATAAGCACAGGGGCGCTTTCATACGCCCTCCTTATACAATATCTCTTCATCTTAGGAGACCACCGGCCCAAGTGAAGTCAATAACCAGAAAACAGGGACTATTATAGGGATAATAATGAAATAAATTGTTCTTTAGAATGGGGGAAAAAATATATAAGGAGCCTTTACACTCTGGATAAGCTTTCTTTTATGTCCAGTCACAGCCATTGTAATTAATGGGATAATGGACACTTTCCCATAACTACATTTAACATACTGCCTAGATCTAATTACCTCTGTTACTCCAGCAGGGGGTCTGAATGATTAGGTTATGTGCTTTTACCCCTTAAGAGCTAATAATGGTGTATTTAACATAAAAATACTGCATTTGAGTTTTCCAGCATCTTTTGCATATTTTAACCCTTTCCAGCAGTGACTGTGTGATTTTGAGATCCATCTTTTCACACTGAGGACAACTGAGGGACTCAAACACAACTAAAAAAGGTTCAAATGCTCACTGATGCTTCAGAAGGAAACACAATGCATTAAGAGCCGGGGGTGAAAACTTTTTGAATTTGTAGATAAAGATAAATTGTACTTAATTTGTCTTCTGGGAAACATGCAAGTATCTTCTGTTGCTTCTGAAAGGCAGTACTAAATAGAAAAAAAAAATGTATTTCAACAAAATAAGAAAAATTTGGACATCTTCATCCTCTTCAAAAGTTTTCATCCCCTGGCTCTTAATGCATCGTGTTTTCTTCTGGAGCATCAGTGAACATTTAAACCTTCTGTAATAGTTGGGTTTGAGTCCCTAAATTGTTCTCAGTGTGAAAAGATGGATCTCAAAATCATACGGTCACTGCTGGAAAGGGTTTAAATATACAAAAGATTCTGGAAAACTGAAGAATCTGTAGGACCTGGAGGATTTTTTTTGAAGAACAGTGCTCAGTTTAACTGTTCAGAACCAACAAGGGACTCATGAACAACCATCACAAAACAAAAAAGCAGTCATAGATCATCCAGGTAACCACACACAATATTAAGAACCAAGGGTTCCCAAACTTTTTAAGGGAGTTATTTTAAAAATTTCAGCTTTTTTTTTTTTTATCTTGTGGACTATATGTAAACATCATTTATGCAAAACATATTACTCAGGACAGTACTAAATAAAAAATAACATGCATTTTGTATGATCTCTCTTATTTTGTCTAATTTTGAAAATTACTCACATTTTCACAGATTCTGCAAGGGGTTCCCAAACTTTCGCATGGCACTGTATGTATTTTTACAGAAAACAACAGCATCCAGCATTGTGTTATGTGCAATTGATGTGTAGTACTTTACAAAAATGATGTACTGATTCTTTTGCTGCTATTTATTTACTTATAAGCAGTGTTATTGTATTATCAATTAGATAATATTGTAGATTTTATTAAAGGTTTTAATTAGTTTTTATTTTTATATTTTCAGTTTTTATTTTAATGTTGTTAAAGTTGTAGTATTTTTGTGTTTTTGTCATTTTTGTTATAGTTTATGTTTTAGTTCAAGTCTTCTTAGTACATTAAATTATAAGCTTAGCTGAATTAAAATAAGTTGAATTTATACATACATTTATTTCAATTTCAACATTTTCAATGTTATTTCATTTGACATATTTTTATATTTAGTTAACTATAGTTGTAATAGTAATAAATTGAATGACTATAGTGAAAAAATGTGAAAATGTGGCAAGCACTAGCCAAAAATATACTGTAAATATCATCATTTAAACCCTGAGGATTTAAAAAAAAAACATTTCAGCTGGGCAGTTGAGTATTAAAGGTCCAGGGCACATGAATGCCATGTATGTAGAACCTCAAACAATTTTATTGTGACATTGATGGTTCCCGCTAGGCAGCTGAATAGAGCACCTTCCTGGTACTGGTAAAATTATACCTCATGTGGAGAAAATAGCCTTTTTTTGTATAATATCATGAAAACTGTGGCATGCACATTCTAGGGATACTTCTGCCACTCTTATTACAGGTACACAGCACACATGCAGTGCAAAGCAAAGTGTCATATTTCTGGCACAAATGCTTCAGAGATGATGGATCCAAAAATAAGGCTTTCGAGAGCAACCCAAATTTACCACCTCTTGACTTCGAAATAGTAATGCAATCGGATGTTTCCGGGACTGGGCTCACGGTGTTCCCGTATAACAATGGCCTAATTTCCTCAGGAATCCTTATGAAAACCTAACTTCCCCTGAACGTTCTCCACAGCGTCCCAGCTTCATCACTCTGTATGCATAGACAGCCCTTTCGGCTGAGAGATCTGAATAATTCAAAGTGCTACGGAGGTAGGGCTCTAAATTGTACATTAATCCACAAATCTCCCCCTACCATCGTTCCAGGACTCCGTTGCACTTTTAATAAGTGAGCGCAGCATCATGTCTGATGAGACCAGAGCATAGAGCTTTTTCCATCTCTACGCCTGCAGTAATTTCTGCCAGCTGAATTATTCCAAGATGATTCCATCTTATTTTAATGGTGGCAGCACTGCCTGCTGCCTCTTGTCAACTTAATATATGATCGCTTTCAGCTGCTATGATAAAATAACAGAAAACTGAGATTTCAACCTTACAGCACTTACAGTATATTAACAGGGTGGGACCGGGAGACATTGTTTGTTACTAAAAATGAGGACTGGCATATCGTATCGTGATATGGTACGATACAATTTTGTTTTTCCTGGACTTTGAAAAACTACTAAAGGGATGTTTACATGACAGCTGGGTCATTCTACAAAATTGGACCCTTTTGCATCCCTAAGAAATAATCAAACATAGAATTAATATAACAACAAATAAATGTGTAATGTATGCTTTCATCAATATTACATAAATAATTTAAATAGCATTTATGCTGGTAAGGTTTTTGGCCTGTTCCTCACTATGAATTTTCTTTTTCAGCAGGCAAAATAAAGGCAAAATGATACAAAAATCACATTTGCATATTGTTCTAAATATAGTGTCATTGTTAAGCAATGTTTTTGGCATAAGTATGCTTTTTTTTTTTCTATAAAATATAAATCATTTTATTGGTGTCCCCTGTTTTCATGTCAGCCCTGTTACCCTCATCATAAAACCTTTGTAAAATAATGTACATTCAAGTGACATCACTTCTAGGAGGATACATCATCTCTCAGCCAGGATTCCAACACTTAAAACACAAGCACTCCTCTATAATATTCTATTTTTGATGATTTATGAGGCTTGACTGAGGGAGCCATTATGCAATGTCAATTCTGTTACCATTTTTAAAATGTAAATTTAAACAATTATTTCTTACATTAAATAAAATCAATATCTACAAGTAAGATCATTTCAAAGAGTACAATATGTGCTTTTGTGAACTTGACTATTAGCTAGCAATTAGCAAATTTGTTTGAAAGTGCTACTGTCAACATGTTACTTTTTAGAGTAACATGTTTTGACGTGGGTAACAGGGATGACATTAATTATGTAGGTTTGACCCTGTTTTTAAAGATTGACTGTGTAAAATTCATTTTAAAGGTCGCCCTCAGTATATTATTGAACTAATGCCTATATCATTCAGTGGCATATGAGTTCTAATTAAACTCTAGTACCTAGTAACACTTGTGTCGGTAACAGGGTTGACAAAAATACCAAAACATGAGGTAGAAAAATAGTCATAGAATAATATCAATGTGATCAATGCCTTGATCACATCACATCACCAATCACATCACGATCTTAATGTAATTAAAATTTTGTCAGAGTTGTTTGACAGTTACCTTCCTGTTGCAGAATTGTCCATGACTTCTCATAAAAAACAGCATTTCTTGGTTTAAACTCTAAAAATAGAACAATCCAAAATGATCGTTTGATGGCAAATGTTGAAGATTAGCCAATAGTCTGTTGATTCAATAAATGATAAGCTGCCTTTTTTAAAACAGAAAAAAATGAAAGATATTTTGAAGAATGTTTCAACAGTTTTGTATACACATTCAAAGTCAGTAAGATTCAAAACAACACTAGATAACTCTGAATTTCAGTGTATGGATAAACAGTTTTCACAGAAGAAGGAAAGTCAGGCAGACTGGAACAACATCAGGGTTAGTAAACGATGAAAGAATTTTCTTTTTTGGGTGAAATATCTCTTTAATACTATCCTTAGGAGTGCACTGAAATAGAACCAGGTAGATACGTGCGCCAGTAAATTTGAATATGGGCACTTTTAAATCAGTCTTCATCAAGACTATTGACAATTAACAAACGTGAAATTTTCCCATGAAACAAAGCAATGGCTTATTGTGACAAATGATTTGTTGTTAAAATATAATGAATCCAAATACTGCTGAGAGATATTGCCACTTTTGGTGGTGCTATAACAGCTGTTCAATTGGGCACATATGTTTTGAAACAAGAACAAGATTTCCAGCCTCAGCGTATATGCTAATGTCCTCATAGCTCATTACCAGAAAGCTAAAACCATTGATTTTCAACAGCATTTAAGCTATTCTGGAACTGTTGTGGCATAATGCTAACAGAGCTAGCTTGACCCCAGTAGCCTCCGGCTCCGTTCCCTGCAGCACTTCAATTTTTACTCTTGAGGCTTGAAAGAATTTCCATTAAATTATTCTCTCACTCTCCATTTGATTGTAGAATACAGTAATATTAAAACCACCACACTAAGAACTGTAGTTAATAGTGATTTTGTTACTTTCTACATCACCCGCTCACAATCTGATGGTGCATGCAATAAAATATACAAAGAAACAGACATTCAACTGCTGATCTTTGTCTCACTGATTCATTTAGATGTAATTCAACAGAAACCTTTGTTGTGTCTCAGAGCTCACAGGTGTTATTCACCTCAATTATAGATGGAGCAATGCCGGCTCTCCCTGTCCTCCTCCTCCTTCTCCTCCCAGCTTCTTCTTCTCCCTTTGTTCCATATGTGTTCTCCTGTAGAGTGACTCAGCTGGGCTTAGGGAGATCCAGCTGTTAGACAAGCTGTGAGGAGAACTTTGGCTCTTAACAACCTTTCCAGCATCTGTTAATAGGAAAAAAGGTTGCTTTTTTCTCTTTCTCTAACTTTCAAACTTAACAAGTTAACAAGAATTTGTTGTTATATGACTAACCACTAATGCAGACTCTGCTTCATGAACACGCAGTTAATGCTAAAACATAACCTTGATAACCTTTAATTGAACTTAGATACTTTAGAATTAACATCTTCTTGCCAGCTGTTTGTAGTGATGTAAGTAAACATCTATGAAGAACATAAATGTAACGGAGGACTCTTACCATTATAAAGAAGCTGGTGCTTGTTCAGGCTAACTGCTCTGTTAATAAAACATGAGTGTTTTAAGTATCCAAAGTAATTTGATGTAATGTTTTATGCAGACAAAAATGCTTTTGGCCACAGGAGTCCTGATTGAACACCGGCAGAGCACCCTGTTGGTTAAAAGCTTCTCATTTGTTTAAAGCATTGGGAAGTTGGCCTACACTTCTTTTCGCATCTACTCCACAGAGAGGGATCAGTGACAATACAACTAACCCAATTGTGAAACAATTCGTCATTTTCCTGACTGTCACAACCCAAAGAGCATATTGGCTGGCTGCCATATTGTAAGACAGCTTTATGCAGTGTAAATGAACAGAAGGACATTTGTGGTGGTGTTAATAATTAACAACACATAGGAGAGCTTGTTGAATATGATGGTTCTCTTTAACTCAAAAATAGGACATGAACTCTATTTTCTATTATGAAGTATGAGAATTCTCTCTTGACTTTGCACTGGTATTGGAACCAATGCGGTAGTTTAATAACACAGTTATTTAAATACAATTGTTTTACAGGAAATATAAGATTTTATGTGGAAATGTTGCTGTTTTCAAAGGTAATAGGAGGAAAAATCTATCTCAAGAATGTCTTGAAGTTATCAAATCCCATAACATCTGCAATCGCAAAACTTCTATGACAAATTTTATTGGTTTTGTATTCACTTTATGTTCTTTTTCACAATTCAGTTGGGTTGTAGGAGTACACATCCTTTCTTTCCTCCCACTAGGTTCTTTTCCCTCATTCGGCTTTAACTCATATATATATATATATACCCTTATATCGTGACAGTTTGAACTTGAGGAAGAAACAGCATTTGTTCCATGTTGTTTACTTCTCTGCTGTTCTCAGTATCTCTTTTGAGAACACAAGAGGAGATACAAAACAGCAAAGATGTCTCCTTCTGCCAAGCTATTCTGTTGCCTTTGGGAACTTGACCCTCCATCTTTCCCGTTCTCTTGTCTTTTTAGTTTGCCAGTCACCTCTGTGCCTGTCAAATCACTGCTGAATCACTGTACACTGTTGAGTCATCTGTTAGTGAAGTAAAAGTTTAATGTGAAAACAAGATTTGCAGTGGAGCTAGTCATGCAAAACATTATACATTATTATACCAGAGTTTGCTTGTTTATTTTATTTTTTTGTTATTTTAAGTTATGCTAAACATGCTTTTTGTCTTATATATGGACAGGATAAATTACAAGTGACATGCGGTTTAGTCCCTTGGTTACATACAGTCATGGACAAAAATATCGGCACCCTTGCAATTCTGTCAAAAAATTCAACCCTGCTCTCAGAAAATTGTTGCGGTTGCAAATGTTTTGGTACTCACATGTTTATATTTTTTGTCTGCATTGGAACAACACAAAAAAAAGAAGAAAAGTCAAATATGATACAGTTCCACACAGAACCCAAAAAATGCAGTGGACAACATTATTGGCACCCTTAACTTAATATTTGGTAGCACCCCCTTTGGAAAAAAATAACTGAAATCAATCGTTTCCTGTAACCATGAATGAGTTTCTTACACCTCTCTACTGGAATTTTGGACCACTCATTCAGATTTGAAGGATGCCTTCTTCCAACTGCTGTTTTGAGATCTCTCCACAGGTGTTCCATGGGATTCAGATATGGACTCATTGCTGGCCATTTCAGAACTCTCCAGCACTTCTTTTGTAACTATTTCTGAGTGCTTTTTGAAGTGTGTTTCGGGTCATTGTCCTGCTGGAAGACCCATGACCTCTGGTAGAGACGCAGCTTTCTGACACTAGCCACTGCGTTGCACCCCAAAATTGTTTGGTAGTCATCAGATTTCATGATACCATTCATACAGTCAAGGCATCCAGTGCCAGTAGCAGCAAAGCAACCCCAAAGCATCTTTGAACATCCACCATGTTTGACTGTAGGGACTGTATTCTTTTCTTTGAAGGCCTCATTTCTTTTCCTGTAAATTGTGCCATGATGTCCTTTACCAAAAAGCTCTACTTTTGTCACATAAGTTTTGGCAAACTCCAGTCTTGCTTTTTTATGCCTATGTGTCAGCAGTGGTGTCCTCCTGGGTCTCCTACTGTAGCGTCCCTTTTTATTCAGATGGCTATGGATAGTGTGAGCTGACACTGTTGTACCCCGTGTCTGCAGATCAGCTTGAATTTGTTTGAAAGTTAATCAGGGCTCTTTATCCACCATTCAAACAATCCTTCATTGTAATTTTTCATTAATTTTGCTCTTCTGTCCACGTCCAGGGAGGTTAGCTACAGTGCCATGGGCTGTAAACCTCTTGATGATATTGCACACAGTGGACACATTAAGATCTCTGGAGATGGACTTGTAGCGTTGAGATTGTCCATGTTTTTCCACAATTTTTTTCTCTCAAATGCACAGACAACTCCTTACACTTCTTTCTTTTCTCCATGCTCAGTGTGACACTCAACACAAAGGTTGAGTCTTTTCTCCATTTTAACTGGTTGCAAGTGTGATTACTATATTGCCCACACCTGTTACTTGCCACAGGTGTGTCTAAATACAAATTACAGGAGCATCACATGCTTGAAAACCAATTATTTCTTACAGTTTTGATGAGGTGCCAATACTTTTGTCCGGTCCATTTTTGAGTTCTGTGTGAAATTTTATCAAGTTTGACTTTTCCTCTCTGTTTCTTTTTTGTGTGTGTGTGTGTGTGTTGTTGCAGTGCAAACAAAAACAATAAGCACGTGAATACCAAAACATTTGCAATTGGAACAATTTTCTGAGTGAAAGTGTTGCATTTTCTGACAGAATTGCCGATATTTTTGGCCATGACTGTATGTGTAAGACAGAAAGAGCCAGAGCTGTCAGTGATTAAATTAGATGCATGAAAAGTTAGCATCCTTAAAAACCTCTTTGAAATCACAATGGATTAACACTCCATTCCATTTGTTTCCATAGAGCCCATGTGTCACTGTTGCACTGTGACAGCAATAAAAAGAAAATTATTCACACTGACGTACCTAATGAGGAGATCATTCTACCCAAGATTAGCATTAACTAGCGCTGACCTTGATATGAATTATACCAATTGTGTAACACACGATAGCCCACCTGAGAGCATCTTCACCATAGTGACTGTTATTCTATAAAAAACCCCATCACTCCCTTTGTGATATCTCATTCTGCTCTCCAACAGCAGCTTTGGGAGATATTCCGGTTGTATAAATGAAGTGTGGAATTGTTAGGTGGGTGAAAGACAGCTGAGTTAGATGGCATACAGGTGGAGACAGTGCACTGCTGTGTTGTCTTTGGCAAGATGTCTGAATGCATTGTTCTCTGTCTGCTTACCCAGGTTCGCTTCCTGTTGTTTGGAGCAGGCAGAGTCCACAGAGGTTTCTTAAAGGGTTTCGGTGAGCAAAGCTGAAAGCTGCTGACTGTTGTTTACTACATTACCCAGAATCCCCAGGGACCCGCTGCTTCTGCTGTGCTGGAAAACATCAGACAGGCCAGAAGCCACACCTTGGTTGTGTAGAGCGGGATTGAAAATAGGATTAGGTATTACAAAAAGAAACATGACACCTGCCTTATATAATGAACTTTTAAAATAGAGAAGCACTTGGTATGATTGTCAATGTTTTTTTGTATATATACGTATATATACAAGTAGAAATAATTAGAGATTTGTTAAGTTTTAGTCCTTAAAATGCTCTTGTGAGTAGAATCAAATCAGCCCAGGCTCATGAAAATATGTGCCTCTATATACATTTCTGCAACACCTTAATTAGGTTACTGCTCATTCCGTGGTAGTTTCAATGTGAAATGTCCAGAGAGTGGCACTAAAACACACTTTCAGTATGTGACTGTAGCACATTTTTATAACATTAGTACAGGCACGTATTGCAGCTGTTCAGAATTCAGATATCCAGGTAGTGTCGCTAAAGGTTAATGCTCTATCATGTTGGAAATATCCCCTACACCAAACCCAACCCTAAACCTACCTGATAGTGTTATCAATTGCAAAAGTGATATAAAATGCATTTGTTGATGCAGCCGTGCTAATTTAGCTGTTTTGTCAAAATGTAGTTTCACTGGTGGGTTCGTACTGGAGAGTGCTCTCAAGTGCACTGGTGTATCGCGTGAGCTACTGAGCAAACCTACTGAATTAAAAAACTCATGCATACTGTATGAAGCTGTATATGTGACGACAATGTTCAAAAGTATCAGTTTTCAATTTGCACAGGATGTTAAAATTGTTTTGAAGTCACAAAATAATACTCTGAAAGTGATTGTGTGAAATCTAGACTTTATTAATCAAAACTCTGTATCTGTAAAGCATACTTTGTGTGAAAAGGAATAAAAGTTGGCTGAGTTTTACTTCCTCTAGTGCTCATTTCAACTGGAAAACTGCAGTGATTTGTACATATAGGTACATTTTTTTAGTTCTGCAGAAGAGGAACGTATTTTCAATGAGCCTATGCTGAATTAATTTCTTGCGCATCCGATTCAACACCTCCATTGTTAATTCCAAAATGTCATTTTAGACCTAGCAATGGAGGTTTGAGCCATTCATAGAAAACTAAGGGCCAGATTTACTAAACAGAGCAAATTAGTGTTAGAGCACAATTCCATAAAAGCACCGATGAGTGTGGAAATTTCTGTGGGTGATTTACTGACAAGGTGCACATTAAAGAACACAGGCACAACATCTCATTTCCATAATGACCAGCGCAATCTACCAAGAGCAGCACAAATTACTGACAGCCTTAAGACATGCTTTTTTTGGCGTTAAATAATGGCGCAAATACCAGTAATTTGACAAGTGCAAGCGTTATAACAAACTAATATTTGGGGGATTCATTGTAATACTCTCCTCCCATACATTTTGTCTTAAAAGGAAAACTCCTATGGTGCAAAAAGAACTGTGTACATGCCTTTTCAGCATTAAATGCCTGTTTACACCAAGAGAGAGCATTTTGTGAATTACCTGAGTCTGTGTATCTCTCAACAGTGTCCGTCAGCAGCATTCTACTACACTGTAAAAAAAAAAAATAATAAAAAAAAACATAATTTGTTTAGTCAGCTTAAAATAATTTGTTACCCTGCTGCCTTAAAATTTTAAATTCAGTCAACTAAAATAAGTTTAGTTAACTAGAAATAAGTTAACTAAACTGTACTAAGTAACAGCTTAGATATTTGTGTTTGCTAAACTTAACAGATGGGTAAATAACCCAGCTGCCTTAAAAGTTGATTCAACTCAAATATAATAAGTTGTCACTTAGTATAATTTAACATTTCAAGTTAAATAAACGTTTTTTGAGCTGACTGAACTTAAAATTTTAAGGCAGCCAGGTTACAAATTATTTTAAGTTGACTCAACAAACAGTGTAATAGCGAAACTGCAGGTTCATCGTTTTCAAGAACAGCGCTGTTATTAGTGAGAAATGACATGTAGCTTTTAAGTTGATAAACTATTTTACTGATAAAATCATCAAAGGAGCCCTGACAGCATGTTTCTTTGCATATATATTTGTACCAGGCCTTCGTATGTGCGTTTGTAAGGGAGAGAGAGCGGGAGAAATTAAGTATGTTCATTTTTTTGTGGCAATTTTTTATTTTATTAATCATTATATTTATTTGCTTAGTCAGTTTCGTTGTGGATTTCAGTTCTTTAGGCTGTAAGGGCCTTTGAAATAACTGAAATCATTTGGGGAAATGATACAGACGATATGTGGTCAGGACCTGCTTGAAACTACTTTAGTCTTGCGTTTCCCTGAAAATAATTGCACACCTTAGAACGTTCATCAGCCAGTCAGATTCAAGCATTCAACAGCACCGTAGTATAATATGGAAATAATATATGTCCTCAGTAAGACTTGCACCAGCTATTCATACATGTTTTTAGTCCTGCTCTGGCTGACAGAAGGATTGAAGTAGCCATCTCTCTGTAATTGATAAGTGTGCTAGAGCTTGAACTGCATTTTTTACATTCATACATATTTCATTTAAAACTGAAATGGCCTGCACATCATCAGTGCAGTGAGATGACTTCCTCTACAGGGTTCCTTGACTCCTGCCAGGAATTGATTGGCATGGTAAAAAAAATTTAAGCTTCTCTTGTTTTTTTTTTTTGTCTTTTTTTCTCCTAAAATGTCAGCTTTTTCCAAGTTGGAGCTTTGATAGACACAGTAATAACCACAATATAAAGCTCATGGGACAATTCACTAAGAATGAATCACATTCACTCATAGCATCGTTGGGTAGGTCATCATAGGTTATTTAAGTTTACATTTTATTTTGCAGGAAAAAATTTTATGTAATTGTAATATATTGGTGGTTATTGGTTATCGACCATGACATGGAAATTACCTTATTGCTGTCAACCATAATTTTAACTTTAGTATTTTATCTCATATTTCATTTTAATATTCACAATATATACAAAATATGAAACCCTATATATAAGATATGAACCCTGTGTGAGCTTTAGCCTCAAAGAAAGTGTAGAATAAACTATAGAGTCAAAAAAGAAAGGCTAGTGAAGAATCTGAACCTTGAGAGCAGACTCTTAACGGCGCCATGATGATTTTGCAGCTCTTTCCTCTAGAGGTGTTCCCAAAGGGCAAGAAAGCTGATTGGCTGGTGACCCATGTTTGAGATGGCTGCCATTGATGTAGCTCTCTACTTATTATCTTGCTTGAGTGATCTCAAAGCTTGCGAGTTTCTTGTCTTGTCACACCTGTTTACAACTGATTGAGTTTGATGCTTCCAGTTCAATAAAAGCACTGGTTTTAACCTCCAAAGGCTAGACTAAGGCCCAGAACCTTGAGGCAAAGTGTTATCTGAAAATACTGAAAAGTTGGAGCACTTTTACTTTCTTTCTACAACTTTTCTTAAGTACAATAATTTTAGGTTCTAAGCTTTCATTACTGGAAAAAAACACCCTGTTGTTCGTATAACCATTATAATAGTTCGTCCAACACACTCTCATAGCAATTCATAGCTATTTTATGCTTTAGCAAATTGCCTAATTTTAATGAATTTGTACATTTTTGTATGATCTGCTTACAACTTAATGACAACCTTTTTTCAGGAAGCTGTTTTGGGATTCGAATTGCAATGACAGGATGTGTCCATCACACACAGCACTGATATTCACAGCATTATAGTGTTTTAGAATAAAAACTGCAGATTGTATCTACACATTATTGTTAATGGTAATGACAGTCACTGTCTGTTTTCAATGCTGCCTGCATTTTTTATACATTTGCACACACCGCATATGTTTTTGGATAATTTTAGGAGAGTTGGAAATGAAAATGAAGCAAAGAATTGAGTATAACAAAGAAACGATAGTGTGCTGGCTAAAAAGTTCCAATATACTGTAACAGCAAAACGTTCTCAAATGAGTTCTGTATTCTTTGTGTTCTTTGTCCAATAAAGACCTCAGTGGCAGATGGTATTTTACCAAATTTCCCAATAGAAAACAAGGAATAGAAATACACAAAAGAAGGTTTTGGGATAAAATCTTTTAAATCTTTAAATCTAAAAGTTTTTATATTCCTCAGGAAATGTACTAGTGATTGTGTTCTAAAACCTGTAAAAAGCTCAGGAAATGCATGTACATGTGCTTTTCAAATCATGTTTTCCATATATTGTATACTACCGTCTGGTAGTGTAAAATGGAGACTGTGAAAAGAAGTAGGACAGAAATACAGTCGTGCCAGAAATTCCATTAAGCCATCTGTAGTACATCAGCACTATGCTGCAACTGATGATTTGGCAGAACATGACTAAAGCATCTTTTACCTTTTTCAGGCCCATCAAAATGAACACAACTGTTCCATCATGTTTGCCACTGCAGGTCTGACTCATTAGTGGGAACAGTTTGCTGCGCAGTTGTGCACTTTGAAGAAAGTATGGAAGTGAGAATTTTCTTTAGACTGCATGTTAGAAGAAAACATTGCTTTTGATTCATTCTCCAACTTTTTCATGCTGAAAGAAAATATTGAATCCATGACATATTATAACTGCAAAAATACAGTTAATCCTTCACAAAACCATTTAATTTACCATTTAAAGAGCTGCAGTAGCTTTTCTTTAGCAACATTTGTTTCATCATTCAGTTTCAATTTCAACTGTCCATCTTTTGAATCTTGTTTCTTCAAGTATGAAGTGGGAAGACATTATACCATCAAACGCAGACAGTTCTGTTCCAATAGAAATGTTCTAATCTTGTAGTCACCAACAGATGGTGTACAATGTGACTAGAACACTGTCTTGAGGGATAACTCTAAACAGCACACACATATACCCGCATTGTGCCATCAATCATTCTATCGAGTTTGCTGGCAGAGCCTCTGGGATTTGACTTTGACAGAGGACAATGAAAGTCAATTAGACAAACACCAAACAATATGATGAAATCTTATTACATTGCTCTCTGGAATACATGGTTTTGATTGGTCAATCACAACATCCAACACTTCAGTTTTTTCTTTTAACAGTTTGGATTTTCTCCATGCATAGGAAACGTGAAACAGAACCTTTCAAGGAGCAGTTCTAAAATTACTTATATTACATACAAGATGTAATATAAGTCTCAGGTGTCCCCAGAAGGTGTTTGTGAAGTTTCAGCTCAAAATACCCCACAGATCATTTATTATATAATTTTGAAATTGCCTATTTTGAGTGGAAGCAGAAACACGCTGTTTTTGTGTGTGTCTTTAAATGCACTCTGCCAAAAAACATCTGTTTGGTTTTGGTTATCATGTCTATCACTTTGAAATCATGTGTTTTAAAGCCATATCAGTTTAAACTTCTGATGTACAGTTTTCTGAGCACACACATCTGAAGCACCTGCACAGAAAATAATTGTCACACGGCATGTGAGTACTAAGCTAAGTTCTCTTTCATGTCTTAAGTTTATGTTAAAAACCAACGTGATCTCATGAGGTATTGACAACACCTAAAAACGAATCCTTATGAATATTAAAGTTGCGGCATTAATTTCATTATTATTGCTGTTTTTAGTTGTTATATCAATGGCATTATGTTTTCAATTGCATTATTAAAGTGTTTAATCGTTTACTCAATATGAAATGATAACATTTAGTTCTGTTCAGTATAATTTCTGCTGCCAGCTCATTTCCAAGAATAGGCCTACATAATGTTAAACAAGACTACGCAAAATAAATAACATTTCTGCAATCGTCTAGCCATTCATGTAATATTTACTTTGTTTTCTGTGGTGGGTAACAAAAGGCATTTTTATATTTTTGCTATAAAATAGGTAGGTTTAGGTTTAGGGTAGGTTAAGGGGGCCAAAAATCTAAATTGCTTATTGATAAAATGATAAAAAGGTACTGATATGACTACCTTAATGATATAAAAGATACTTTACTTGACTTTTTTTAATTAAAAAAACATAGCAACTTGTATGTTTTAAATACTGAAATACATCTAAATTGTACATTTTAGCATCAATAAAAATGTACAAAAATGTACATTTTGTGCCTCTAAACTTTACGTGTAAATACCTATGTATAAACAATGAGACCAGGCTGTAAAAACACACATGAGCTACAAAACACAGTCAGTTATGTCTGTGAACATAAACAGCTGGGAAAGAAATTGCATGTTTATATTAGATCTGCATATTAAGTGACAGTAATATACAATACCTACTGCTGTCTACACTGACCCAAACAGCAACAACAAAAAAAGCAGAAAAATACTTACAGCTCAGGATTGTGTACGGCTCACTCAAGGCGGTGTCTCTACTAATATGGCAGTGTCCGTCAACAGTTGTGGGTGGCGCCTGTAAAATGTGACATCACATTTTACGGATTCTCTAAACGGCTTGTTGAGACACTGCTTATAATTTATGGAGATTAAAAAAAAGGAGTGGGTGTATTTTTGTTATTACAGGGTGGATGTGTACATACACTGCCAAATCGCATATAATAGAACTTCCTTATGTAAGCAAAATGGCCATAAAGGATCTTTAACATTTAATAAACTGATAAGTGATAAACTGTTTGTGTTGTTGCTTGGCCGTTGTCATGTATATTGCAATGTACTATTTTATTTTCAAAGTGGAAGCTATAAGATCAAAACAATATTTCATGTCCACATAATGATTTATTTGCTAAGCCAACATTACACTAATGTACATACAGCAACCAAGACTTTATTTCAGGCACCATGTAGAGAACAACTCATTAGTCCTGTCTGCCTCTAGCAAAGGAGCAAGATTACTGTATGTAGGTTTGCATATGACCCTTGATCTGAAGTAGGAAATAACCATCTCTATTCAGTCTATCACCAGCTTAGAATAGCAGTATGATCATACACGTTTTATTATATTCCAACAATAATCAAACCCAACCTCCTGATTTTAAAAAATAATGTACAGTGCAAAGTTGCAAGTATGTTTTGATAGCAGTATATGTAAAAATTGATATCCTAATAAGCACTGCTGTTAATATGCCCTATGCTATTTTAATAACTTGACATGGTGTATAAAATTCTTCAACAGTTTTTTTAAAGACTAAAACAGGATCTTTGACAAATTGAAGATTATAGGTTATCACAACCAGAGTATCTTTTTGAAAACTGGCACAGATGTTAAACAAGTGCTATGCATTTGCTAATAAAAGCTGATAAGTATTATGAACCCAGTACGCAGAGGGTTGACAGACTAATGAATTCAAAGCAACAGGCTGACTAAAGCATCCAGATGTCCACAAAAAGAGACTCAACAATCATTAAGCTATGATAGCTCACCTCTTTATTAAAGCAGCTGCTATGATATCAGTCATTTCACATTTTCACTCTGTAATCAGTGAATCTGCATGCAACCTTTCTCATGCTCAAGCTTTTACTCAGCTGGAAGTCTAAAATCAAACTCCAATCAGAAATATGTGAAGGAACAAAGGTAATACTGACTAGCCCGAGTCAGTTTAGGTCAAATAATGTCAAGGACAGAATTGGTGTCAGGGAAGAATTCAATCAAATATGCATATTCTGAATAACATGATGATGTGTTCCAGATGACACAAATGTGATAAGTTGTCTTTGACATATTATTTGAGTTATTCCTGTTATGCTGTACTATTTTAACTGAATAATTTATCCCATTTAATAACCTCAGTTATTAAAGTGAATTATTTATCAATTTAAAAAAAATGCTTATAATAATTTCCATGAGATGTTAATATTTTAACTACAGTACCTTTTAAAAATTCACCCCCTGAATGCAATGTTTTATTCAGTGTTTAAAGACCAAAGGAAAAGAAATGTTTGGCCTTTTTGTCATTGGAAGTTATTTTAACATTTTAAATGAATTCAGTCAGTCTATTTGTCTACTAACACGTCCACTGGCATATTCCAGATGGCTCACGCTAAATCATTAAATTGTGCATAATACACTGCATTGTTGAACAGCTTCTTTTGGCACAAATTAGCTGTGTTCTTTAAATGGCAGCACATTTATTTTCTAAAGAAATAGGGAATAAAAATCACTTGTAGACAAGGTTCTCCTATGGCATAAGGGTGCAAAACTGAGGCTGTTTGGTTTTAATTGGAAGTAATTAATTTGCAGTAAGAACTACAGTGACTGTTGGCGTGCAGGCATGCTTTTAGTGTGACAAAGTTGGAAAAAGTTGAACTTTATGAAAATGAGCAGCAATGCAACTTCAAGCTACTTTTCTTATCACTGTGTTGCTATATCTTTAACCTGTTTTTTTTTTTTTTCTTATCTATATTCAAGCAGGTTCATAGCTGCTGTTGGCAGAGTTAAACCAGATGGGAAATTAAGTGGTATACAGCTGCATGCCCGATGTAAGAGACAGACTCTTTCCCATTATAGAAGTCAGAGACTTCTATTGCAGTCAACTGACACAGCAGTAGACAATTAAGTGTGGAACCGCAGCATACTAAACAGCTCTCGCTGATGCAACACGGCCATCTCTCACATCAGTCATTCAACTCAAAAGTCTCATTTGTGTTTACCAGTGTCTCTAGGGACATTCAGTTATATGACCAGCTGGTGTGCGCAAATATCGATATCGACGGTGTTCAGCTTTCAGAGGTTCTTGAATATGGCAGAGCAAATTAACCAAAAGCAGGATGGAAGCTTCAGAGAACAGAGATAAAACGGTTCTTTCCCAAAATGCATGCTGGCACATCAAAGAGCAACACGGTATAAGCTCCAATGGCCTGACATATTAAAAGTCAGAATATTTCCTGTAGACTGTTCCACTTTTGGCCTTGGTGGGGACATGTTAGAGTTCTCACTGCCAGGAGAAAATGCTGAGAATTTAATATTTTTTCCATCAGTGTTTGGTTTGGTAGTAGAGCCAGGGTTTAGAATAGCAACAAGCTGTGAACTCTTGGGTTGGTGGCAGAGAGAATAATTATCTGAGGCATAATCTGCAGTCAGTCGGTCATTATTGCAAAATAAAGACAGAAGCTATGCAGAGGGGTCTGTATCACCCTTGGAGCATAATATTTTGCGATAATGACTGGGCAATTTTACATTATCCGGCTCAATACACAGCTAGTTGCCAAGTGAATAAATAAAAGGACATCAAATATTGATTTGAGTTTAAATTATTCTATTATATGAGAAAGCAGCAACCATGGAGTGATATGAGACATCTGAAACATGTCCAGTAGGAAAATGGTTTCTTGAGACAGCAGTCGGTTATGCTGTTTAGTGGTCATTTTATGAAAATATTTCCCTGTCTTTTCCATAAATTTGAAAGCAGACCTTAAAATAGTCCATATGACTTGTGCGCTTTATTCAAAGTTTTATGAGGACATATGAACCACTACACAAGCCAGTATGCGCTTAGTATTTTAGGGTGAACTGTTCATTATACAGGTGAGGTCAAAAGTTTACATACACCTTGCAAAATGTTGCTTATTTTACCAAAATAAGAGGGATCATACAAAATGCATGGTATTTTTTTATTTAGTACTGACCTGAATAAGATATTTCACGTTTACAGTCCACAAGAGAAAATCATTTATAAAAATAACCCTGTTCAAAAGTTTACATACGCTTGATTCTTAATACTGTGTTGTTACCTGAATGATCCACAGCTTACTTAGTGATAGTTGTTCATGAGTCTGTTGTTTGTCCTGAACAATTAAACTGCCTGTTATTCTTCAGAAAAGTCCTTCAGGTCCCACAAATTCTTTGATTTTTCATCATTTGTGTGTATTTGAACCCTTTCCAACAATAACAGCATGATTTTGAGATCCATCTTTTCACACTGAGGGACTCATATGCAACTATTACAGAAGATTCAAATGCTCACTGATGCTTCAGAAGGGAAAATGATGCATTAAGAGCCGGGGGGTGAAAACATTTTGAATCTGAAGATTAGGGTAAATTTGACTTATTTTGTGTTCTGGGAAACATGGGAGTATCTTCTGTAGTTTCTGAAGGGCAGTGCGGAATGAAATTTAGGCAAAATAAGAAAAATGTACACATCTTCATTCTGTTCAAAAGTTTACAACTCTGGCTCTTAATGCATTGTTTTTCTTTCTGAAGCATCAGTGAGCGTTCGAACCTTCTGTAATAGTCGCATATGAGTCCCTCAGTTGTAAGTGCGAGAAGATGGATCTTAAAATCATATGCATGATTATTTGAAGGACCTGAAGGATTTTTCTAAAGAAATCAGGCAGTTTTAACTGTTCAGGACAAACAAGGGACTCATGAACAACTATCACTAAACAAAAAAACACAGCTGTGGATCATTCAGGTAACAACACAATATTAAGAATCAAGTGTATGTACACTTTTGAACGGGGTCATTTTATGAATTCAACTATTATTTTCTCTTATGGACTACACGTAAACATCTTTTATGTGAAATATCTTACTCAGGTCAGTACTAAAAAAATAACATGCATTTTGTATGATCCCTCTTATTTTGGTAAAATAAGTATGTAAACTTTTGACCTCAACTGTGTAACAACAAGTGTATTCTAGTAAACAAGTGTGTATCTAGTAAACTGCAGTTTGGAGGTATTTTTCCTCTTTTCTACAAAAACGAGTTGTCTGTTGTTTGGAAGAGTGGTCATAAGTCATATGGGAACAGCAGACCACTGCCATGCCCTCGTTGTTCTTCAATTACTTACATTTTTGTCCCTTATGGAGTCAGCAAAGCTTGTATTCCTTGTGTTGCCAGCAATCAGCCACACACATTTTTGTCTTCAATCCATTATTTTGGATGTAAACTAGAAAATAGAATATTACAATATTTATAAAATGTTATAATATACAGTTTCCCAATACCCAATTCCCAGTGTAACCTTAGACCCATTTATTTGATGCAGTAATACAGGTCACGTTTCTGCTGACATTTTGGTAGGAACACAGTCAACATATTTTAGGAAAATATTTTTGTTGACTCTTATTTATATTCACACATGGAAATATAACCACCCACAAGACTTGCCACCCATGACCAGTCACATCAGTTTTGTAGAAACTCAGCCAAGCCCTGTACCGCAGAGTATTGTAAAGTCTGCATCGTCTCTGCCGTGTTGACATCTAATTAAAGCGCTTTTCCTGTGGAGACAGCTGCGCTGTCCTCTGAGAGGGACCCACCCGGTCCGCCCCTCCTGTGCCTTACCTGTGAGATGCTGGGATAATGTTTAAAGATAAAGAGAGACCTTTTGTCTAGCAGCTTTTGCTTTTAATTTTCACTTTGCAATCAGCCTAGGGGCTTCAGAGCTTAATGAATTGCTTGTGCTGTAAACCACTAACACTTACTGACAACACAGAAATGATTTTACCAAGCCCCTGTTTCTTCTGGCAACTGAAAACCACTTGTCCTCTTGACATTCTATGGCATAAGGTCAAGTAACCAAATACTGCTTTTATGAGAATTTTGAATAAAACGTGTAAAACTGTTAAAATCGTTTTGTCAGTACAGATGTACACCAGTAGAATGCATTTGGTTGCATTTATTTAATTTTGTTATATTTTTATGATAGAGACAGTTGTGTTTCACCTACGCAAGGGCCTCCTACTGACTGCATGGGAGAATATTACTTAATATCATGACCTTTTGTTTAATGACTGGTGGTAAGGGGAGGATGCAGATGAAATTATCTTAGAGAGTTCACTACACCTGCGGTTTTCTGTAAACATCATCAGGAGAAATCATAAAATCTTATTTTATGAGGCTGAGGTGTTCACTGGTTTGTATTCTGACAGCTAAGTGAATAGGGTTTTTGAGGGGTAGGTTTGTGATAGAATGAGAGATAAGGGTATTGAAGCCCTCCTAAGTAGGGTCTAGAAACGCCTGTGGAATGGAAAGTAGAAATCTTCCCTCAGTCCTCTATAAGGAGGCGGGTTATGGATTTCTATCGGGTGATGAGGGCTATGATGCTGTGTAAGTAAAATAGAGCTTTCCTTTTATTGAGTACCTGAATTCTATAACCTCTACCGTATGTTTAACCATGCCATACTAAATGGGCTGTCTTTGAGTTCAAGCACTTAAACATTATTCTTTAAAACGGAAAGAAATGTAACAAGATTGAAGTGCTAATATAGCCGTTGCATGTCAGCTTGAAGTTTATTTTAATATTTTCAGGAGGAAATATTTTAAAGAGAAACATCCCTGAATTCATGAAATCTGTCAGTTGTCCATGTTTTTACAGTGTTTTCCCCATGGAAATGAAAATGTGAAAAACAATATTAAAAGAATACTCCCAAAAAAAAAACCATGTTTTGTTTGCAACATTTGGAATGGAGATAGAAAACAATCTGAAAACACCACTGAAGAAGCATTTTTAATTAATATTAGTATTTATTAAGAAATTGCCAGATTTCTTGTTAAAAATGCACAGCATTCAGGGGCATGGCAAAAAAAATAAAAAAAATAACAACATCTTTAGTGAAATCATTTAAAATGTACCACATGATCACTTAATTGTAGTGTTGTGGAGTTTTATTCAATATATTCCAAGACATGAAAATGAACGATAGTAGGAATATTAAATGGTAGGTATGCGCAAAACATTCCATATCATGGATCAAGAGACACACCTACTGTAACTAAAATCTATAAGGATATGAGAACAGCCTGGTTTTAGCTTATTCACTGCAACAGATAGCAGGAGAGAAGATGGATGATATGGTGAGAGAAGGCACAGCATTCTACTGTTGCAATAATTGATTTATTTCCTTAATGGAGATGCTTTTTCCCATATTGAGATCCCATATTTTGTTAGCCTAGCCGTTTATGTGTCACCACATACATAAACTTATCTGTAGATGGATGGTGTATCTCGCCCTCTCTATTACCGTGGAATAAAGATGTATTCTGGGCATTTAGCCATAGTGTTATTTGGTTGAATTTTACTGTTTCAATGGTTCATTTTGTGTAGAATTGATGTCACATGGGGACATGAAGCAACAAATTGTCTCATGGATCTTTTCATCCAGACCCTGACGGCTACTGTCATCAGTCTTAGCAAAACAGTGAAAATGGCCAGAGGAAGACAGTCTCACTCATCTCTCTGTTATTATCGATGTTACATAAGCACCTCTAGATATTTGTGGAGGATTATTAATCTAATCCGTTAAAATCATGATGTATTTTGTTTCAATTAAGTGTTAACAACATAAACATGACAGAAGAGCTGAAAGTATTTTTAATTATTTGACATTTAAGACTTAGAGTTAACAGATACTGTTGAGATAAAATGTTCTCTCAAGTGACTCTATTTCATCAGCTCTACATAGTCTGAGAAAGGTGAGGTGATGCGATCTTTCCCATCGCTTCCCCTGATACGAACCGGTTGTTAAATGTCCTGAGGCATCTACTGACCAATCGAGCAGAGCAGAAAACCTCAAGGAGAAGAGACATTGCTATGATAGTGGAGTTCAGCTGAATGTATGTCCATTTTAAGTTCTACGGAATAACTGAAAATCTCTCTGTCTGTCACTCTCGCTCTTCACAAGATGTCTTGCATGTCTGCATTCAAACTTATGTTCTGTAAGCACTGAGGTATATTGAGTACTAGTGTACAGGGAGTTTTATGGAGCATATTAAATTTTGGCATTTTCTTTTATATAAATACTGTACATATTTAATTCATCATGTAATAGGCCTATATTAAAGTATTTCATAAATCTTTCAGTCAGACTATTTAAAACTAAGTTTGAAAGATGTATTAAAATTGACTGGTTTAAAAGTTCGAAAGAGTCATTTGTTCATTATTAGAACTACACTGGTTGTGCTAGAATTTTTTGATTCACTAAAAAGAACCAGTTTATAAGACATATTTTGTTACGTTTTATTTAAATATGTTATTAATTCATCATGTAATATTTTAAAGTATTCCATAATTCTTTTAGTCAGACTAATTTAAACTAAGTTTGAATGATTCTTTAGAACGACTTTATGAAAAAAAGTCATTTGTTCATGAATACACTGGTTGTGCTGTATGTTTCTGATTCACTAAAAAGAACCAGTTCATAAGATACATTTTTTGTTACTTTTTATTTAAATATATATTTAATTGATCATGTAATATATTAATGTATTTTATAATTATTTTTGTCAGACTAATTTAAATCAACTTTGAATAATTATTTAAAACAAAAAGAGTTATTTGTTTGTGAATACGACTACACTGATTGCGCAGTATGTTTTTGATTCATTAAAAAGAACCAGTTCGTAAGAGATATTTCTGTTACTTTTCATTTAAATATAGATTTAATTCATCATGTAATAGTCATAATTCTTCCAGTTAGACTAATTTTAATGAAGTTTAAATTATCCTTCAACTAATTTTAAGACAAATTTAAACAAAATTTGAATGATTCTTTAAAATGACGCTATGGAAAGAGTTATTTGTTCATGCATAGGACTATACTGGTTGTTTTGTATGTTTTTGATTCACTAAAAAAAAAAAAAAACGGTTCATAAGAGATGTTTTTGCTACTTTTTATTTAAATATATATTTAATTGATCATTTATATTAATATATTCCTTAATTCTTTCAGTCAGACTAATTTAAACAAAGTTTTAATTGTTTTTTTAAACAAAAGAGTCATTTGTTTATGAATAGGATTACACTGGATGTGCTGTATGTTTTTGATTCACTAAAAAGAACCAGTTCATAAGAGACATTTTTGTTACTTTTTTATTTAAATGTATTTTTAATTAATCATGTAATATATTAATGTATTCCATAATTCTTTTAGTCAGACTAATTTAAACAATGTTTGAATGATTCTTTAGAACAACGTCATGAAAAGAGTCATGTGTTTGTGAATAGGACAATGCTGATTGCGCTTTTTGATTCACTAATAAGAACCAGTTCATAAGAGACATTTTTTCATTTAAATATATATTTAATTCATCATGTAATATTTCATAATTCTTTCAGACTATTTTAAATGAAGTTTAAATAATCCTTTAAAACAACTTCATGAAAAGGTTCATTTGTTCATGAAAAGGCCTACATTGGTTGTGCTGTATGTTTTTGATTCACTAAAAAGAACCAGTTCATTAAAAGAGATTTTTTTTTTAATTCATCATTTAATATATTAAAGTATTCCATAATTCTTTCAGTCAAACTAATTTAAATGAAGTTTGAATGAATCTTTAAAACGATTTTTTTGAAAAGAGTCATTTGTTCGTGAATGAGACAATACTGATTGCGCTGCATATTTTTGATTCACTAAAAAGAACCAGTTCATAAGAGATGTTTTTTATTACTTGTTCATGACACATATTTTTGTTACTTTTTAATTAAATCTATATTTAATTCATCATGTAATATATTAATGCATTCCATAATTCTTTCAGTCAGACTAATTTAAACATAGATTTTTTTTTAAAAAACTTTATGAAAGAGTCATTTGTTCATGAATAGAACTACATTGAATGTACTGTATGTTTTTGCTTCACTAAAAAGAACCAGTTCATAAAAGATATTTTTGTTGCTTTTTATTTAAATATATTTTTAATTCATCATGTATATTAATGTGTTCCATAATTCTTTCAGTCAGACTAATTTAAACGATGTTTGAATGATTCTTTAGAACAACGTTATGAAAAGAGTCATGTGTTCGTGAATAGGACTACACTGCCATCTGCTCTTGTGTGCAGTTTACGAGGTCTAATCAACAGAAAGATATCATTTTGTGGTTAGGGTGACCACCTGGCAACAGGGCTGTTGCGGGACATAGATGTGATTTTGCGGGACAATGCGGGACACGTGTAAGACTGGTACATTTTCTACTGTTATGCTATGTAAATACTTACTGTTATGCTATGTTACATCCCTTGTCATATGCCCGCAAGAGAAAGCGTGTCTTTTTAAAGGTTCATGAAACCCCAGACTACTTTTTCTGAGATTTGAGCAGAGGTGTTTGTGTTGCACATCATATATGACAATGTTAGCATCCATTAATTTTAATTGTTGGAGAAAGCTGGTTACTTTTGAGATTTTTTGCTCTATTTTCATCTTCCTGGTTTAAAATCTACATTGTGCTGACGTCACAATTTGTGACGTGGCAATGGACTATAGTACTTCGATGACGCGTCGGTGTGTCATAATTATTCATGAGGCTGCGCGTTCTTATCCTATGAGAAGACGCTTAGCCTAATTATTCACGACAGTGCCTGTTGATTTGCTATGACAGACGCTTCAAAGGGTGAGATTGCGTACAATAACTGAGAGAAACGTTAATGGATCGAAGGAGATTGTTTTTGTAGAAGAGTTCGGCACAGACGCGATTCATTCATAAGGTGAGTGTAATAGCGGTTTTTATAACCCCTTAACGCAACCCATCAAAAGGATAAATGCCGCAAAATAAGTCTTAAAATTTAATAGAGGTGCAACAGCACGTTCATATATATGTTTTCGATGCAGAGTGCAAATGCCTGTCTATTTATTTGTGTTGTTAACTCAATGGGAGCGAAATGAAACTGTCTGAACCCGAAGTTGACTCTCTCCCCTCTTCCCCCTCCGCTCCGCAGCGCACCACGCCCACTTTTGAAGCATTTTTCAAAACTATGGTGAGAACTAACCAGTGCTGAAACAGGGGGGGTTCATGACCCTTTAATGAGAGTAAAGAGAATCCACCTGCGAGAAAAGAGACTTGTAATGCACCGCATTACAATAATGTGCTCTAGATATTTGTCATTAAAATAACGCCATAGAAACCGCCTCAAACGAACTATTAAAATAAGAAGAAAGTCGCGTCTGAGAAAGCTGCATCAATTTTTTTAACAGGTTAAAATGAATGGAGAATATCGTGTTTTTCCGTATGCACTCGACCTTTTCCGTCGGTGGTTCTAGATCACTTGATGAGGTCCGCAAATCCTTTGCGCAGAAACTATGTCGTAATTAAAAAGCTTTTTTTAAAAAGACAAAAGAACACATGGATGTTTTCTTAATATGATCGCTAAAAACCAACAGACTGATTAAAATGCGGGACATTTTCTCAATATGCGACGTGCGGGACAAGGGGTGAAAATGCTGTGTGGTACAACGCAAAGCGGGACAGGTCGTCACCCTATTTGTGGTACACATTCTCACATTAAATTTGGACTTAAAATTATTAGGGACGTATTAGTGATGAAAAAAAACGAAGCTTTGCAAAATATCAAAGTTGTTTTTGGCTACTGTATAGTAAAGGGTTCAGTACTCACTATGCATGCTGTGGCCATCTAGTGGTCAAAACACTAAATAATTAACACTAGGTTCAGCAACTAATTCTTCAAAAATGTTACTTTGTTTTAAAGAAAGAAATGTAATATCAATATTTTTACCCAGCCCTACAGTATATTTTTGTATACTTTTGTACAGTAAACAATTATGGTACTGGTCACCACTTGATGTCCAGTGTAAAATCTGGATCTGATAAAATCATTTGACAAGCTCCAATATACAGTAGCAGGCCAAACTGCATTAGCATTTCATTTACTATTGCAGTAAATTGCTTCATATGACTTCCAAAACGTCAACACCTCCATAACGTATATGCACCTCTTCATATAAAGAGCTTCAGTTATGTGTCACTGTGCATTTGCAGCAACTAAATGCAAAATAAATAAATAAAATAAGACCTCTCTGAAGAAAAAGACTGCACTTTGAAAGACACGGTGTAAGAAGAATCTTTTACAGGGTGTTTGCCTTTGTTCTTTTATCATGGCCTCTACTGTCACTCTGTAATGGCAGTCATTCACTATGTCACCCCTCTGCTTTATCCATCAAAGAGACAGCGTTCAGCACATTATGGCTAGCTGAATATTAAATGTCTGGGTTTAATAACCACATGACAGCTGAGCCCTTTGAGATAGCTTGGAGATATTAGACAGTGTGATATATGTCAGATTCCTCTGCATTTGTGATCATCTCTGTGACAAAATACTTTTTGATGTGCAAGGCTATTTACAGATATTTTGTCAGATATCAGATTCCCCTAACTTCGAATGACTAATGTGAAGCAGACAATTAACAAATCATGTATTTAATGATATTTTGATGTGCCACCCCTACAGCTCACAGACATTTTCTTAAAAATAAATGGTATCATTATTTGTCACTCTTCTAGAAAACAGTGGCAGGCCAATATTTTATTAAAACTATAGATTTGTCCCAGTGATAATGCAAGTATTTAGCTGTGACAGGTCATCATGTCAGTTCCATCTTATATGTGTCAGTCTCTGTCTCTCAGCGAAAAACCATGTGTTATAAACAGTAAAGACAGTGTTGCTCATATTTTCTTGTTCATGGCATAATGACAGGAAAATTGCATATAGCTACGGTATAAGTTGACAAATGGAGTTCTGCAGAAAATTAACTTTAGATATTTTAGATATCTGATGGTAAATTTCAAAATGAGATCACAAGTTCAAGTGAAGTATGTTTTTTTTTAGAAGTAGATGGCTCATGGTTGCAGTTTGTAAGTAATAGATACACCTATTTTTAGGCAAAGCCTAATTTTGCTCAATTTTGTTTGTGTGTGTTAGTTTTCAAGATTTTTCTTTTTCCTCATTTCCTAGTTTGTGCACATGAACTGTAACCATTTGTGGCCTTGAATGTCCACATGAAATGGAAAAGAAATGTGCTGAGTAAAAATAAGGGACAAGCATTGTGAAAAGAGATAGAGATTGGTACAACAAACACAAGGCCGATGCTCCTTCAGTATATGACACAGACAAACACGTTGAATTCTTAACCACTACAGTCCATTGTAGCCTCAGTAACAACACTGAAATTGCCATTGATTTGCTTTCTTGTCCCCTATACATTGTCTGATTGCCTAATATTTCATGAACATGGTCATACAACACCACATTCGGTTAGTGAAAAGAGGAAAACAATCAATCAAAACAATTGTAGCTTATTAGAGATTATCCATGGTCACGTTTTTTTAATGCAATGACATGTAATGATACAGAGTGTTTCTAGAGGGTGTTTATTCAATGTTTATTTCCCAGAAGAACAAACACCTTTTTCATGAAGCCATTAGTTACATAATTCAACATAATAATAATAATTGCTAATATCCAAATTGCAGCACTGTGATCCCATTTGTATGTGAGTCCAAAATGGATGTGGGTGAAACCACTTATTCTGTTCTGTTCAACGCAAATGCATAATCAATCTACTAGCTATGTATGTATGTATGTATGAGTGTAATAGCATCCTTCTTGAATTCTGTTGGATGTACAGTTGAGGTCAAAAGTTTACATACAACCTGCAGAATTTGCAAATTGTAAATAGTTTTTACCAAAATAAAAGGGATCATACAAAATGCATGTTATTTTTTATTCAGTACTGACCTGAACAAGATATTTCACATAACAGACATTTACATAAAGTCCACAAGAGAAAATGTTTGTTCTGAACAGTTAAACTGCCCACTGTTCTGAAGAAAAATCCTTCAGTTTCCACAAATCGTTTGGTTTTTCAGCATTTTTGTGTATTTGAACCCTTTCCAACAATGACTGTATGATTTTGAGATCCATCTTTTCGCACTCAGGACAACGGTGCAGCTCATATGCAACTACTACAGAAGGTTCAAATGCTCACTAAACCTCCTGAAGGAAAAACGATGCATTAAGAGCCAGGGGTGTAAACTTTTGCACAGAATGAAGATGTGTAATTTTTTTCTTATTTTGCCTAAATATCTTTATATCTTTTTCTTTTTCTTTTTTTTTTTTTTCATTTAGTACTGCCTTTCAGAAGCTACATAAGATACATGTTTCCCAGAAGTCAAAATAAGTTAAATTTACCATGATCTTCAAATTCAAAAAGTTTTCACCCCCTAGCTCTTAATGCATTGTGTTTCCTTCTGAGACATCAGTGAGCATTTGAACCTTCTGTAATAGTTGCATATGAGTCCCTCAGCTGTCCTCAGTGTAAAAAAGATGGATCTCAAAATTATACAGTCAATATTGTAAAGGGTACAGGGGACTCATGATCAACTATTACTTCAACTATTAAAAAAAAAAAAAAGCTGTGGATCATTCAGGTAACAACACAGTATTAAGACTCTAGTGTATGTATGTACACTTTTGAACTGGGTCAGTTTTATAAATTCAACTGTGTGGACTATATGTAAACATCTCTTATGTGAAAAATCTTATTCAGGTCAGTACTAGATAAAGTATAACATGCATTTTGTATGATTCCTCTCTTTTGGTAAAATAATTAACATTTTACAGATTCTGCAAGGTGTATGTAAACTTTTGACCTAAACTGTAAATGGAGCAGCAGTGTCATATTTACAGTGGCCGTTACAAAGTGCTGTCTGCTCTTATCTGCTTTTCTTCTCCTCCTGTCACAAATCAATGTTCACCACATCTGCAGAATTGCTTACTGATGGCATCTCTCCTGTAGTCCTATGGCTTTTTTTCCTTTTCCCTTTTTTAAACAAGTTTTTCTTTCAGTTTATCTGACTGAGCAGATGCTTCCTTTGTTCAGACTATGTGTATTTTGTCATTGTTGTACTAGAGGATTACCTATTTTGTTTTATTACTGTCACTTGTTTGCTTTGTCTCTGTTGATCTAATCACTTATCTTCTTTGGGGAATTGTCTGGTCATTTGTCCTACATTATGTAAGTGCAGAAGCGCTCCCTCACTCTCAGGAAAAGCATTGTTGTTTGCATTTCTATCTGTAAGAAGTAAAAAAAAATAGCCAATTTCAATTATAGTACTTGCACAGCATGTTTCTCTCTGTTGCTTTCTGCTTCAGTTCATCCATCATGAGGACATTAGTTTGGCTATTGAAAAGCCATATTCTGGTGGAGTTAGATTTGTATGTTGAGATGGGGTAATTTAATGAAATGTAAAAGTTAGCGGTGTTAAACAAATTTTGAACAAATTCTTATTATGCCTAAGTATCATATTCAAGAGAACAATGTTTGCTTGAAATTGTATAATCTTTTTTTAGGACCATTTGGCAATCATTTTCTGAAACATCAGAAAATCAGACGACACACTTTGCAATTTCTCAGAGGGACAATGCATGCCATAGCTTATTCATTTGTGGAGTATTTCTGAATTTTAGTTTTAGAGTTTTTGTGTGTCCTGAAAACTAAAGGCTGTAAAAGAGAACCAGTGTTTACCATGTGAAAATGAGGAGAGAAAGCCAGAAAATGGCATTTGAGTCTATATGTGGAAGACATATTGTTCACCTTTAGATTCTGGACAGGAATAATAAGATCCTGTTTATTGTCATTGTCACCTCCAGTCTGGAGAGAAGCCATGTTCTCATCTAATGAGCTCCACCAAGCTGCATCAAAGTCTGAGAAAGTGAGCAACTTTAGATAAGGAGACAGGAGAAGAGTAAAAAACAAGAATTTGAGACAAATGGGAGAAAAAAAAAAACTCAAATTAGAGGTGCTGCAGGATCCGTGAGTTTACAGGAGCAGGTGGAGGTAACCTCTTAATGTCATGGGTACAACATTTATTATGGAAAGGGGAGACAGTGTCTCCTGCACATAGTTGTGTTGATAATGGGAGCTATTGGTGTTTATTTACAGTGCAAACATTCATATGCGAATGCTAATAATACAAATATATATATCCTTCTCCAAGTATCACACACCTTCTAAGAATGAATCTCCATGGCTAATCTCCTTCGAATAAATGTTTCTGCAGCCAAAAACATAAAAGCAGTAACAGCATTCCTGTATGATGAAATAGTAGTGACCTTGTGTTAGAGGCCTCAAGATATGTGTTTGTTATGTACCTGTATATAGCCTATGGAAATATGGGCTCAGAGGAACAAACAGGGAAATCAGAACCACACATCTTTTTTTCCTACTGTTCAGCACATCAATACAACAGATAAAAAAGTGCACAGAAATAGGGTGCAAAACATGTTCTGAAACTGTCCTTCAGAAACCTTCCGAAAATGTTGATCTTCAACCTCAGGAGGTAAACTACTGTGAATAATAAATATTTTATATATATATATATATATATATATATATATATATATATATATTTAAATAAGGTATACTTGCAATTTATAAAATAAAATAAAATAATTAAATAAAAGTAGTAGTAGTAATGAATAAATAGTTTACACAAATTTAAAAATGCATTCAACATGTTTTAAAACCCCTTTCATGCTAGGTTTATTTTAATGAAATATATAATAGTGCTCATTACAAAAACTGTACCTCTAATGCTTTTAAAAACTCATTTATATGGAAGCCCGTTTCCGGGTTATTGCAATGAAGCATTGCAATTTATACTATGGGGCTGTTGAATCGGATTGGCTGCTGAACGTTCTAAGGTGTGCAATTATTTTTTAGGCGAACGTAGTTCCAGGCAGCTCTTGGCTGCATTACATGTATTTTGCCACACAATTTCGTTATTTCATAGGTCTTGCAACAGCAAAATAACCAAAACCCACAATGACACTGGCCAAACAAATGAATACAATAAACAACAGGATAAAAATGACAGATTATTTCCACTTTTTTGCCACAAAATTATGTGTCCCACAGCACATACACTGTTCCTCCGCTTCACGACGTGGCCGCATCACCACCTCGGGTGTGCATTATTTTCGAAGGATTCAATGGCCCATTGTCAATTATTCCTTACATATACAAATGACTTTTTATGTTGTAATTCTGACTTTTATTCTCAGAATTGTGAGATATAAACTCGCAATTGTGAGTTACAAAGTCCAGTTTTGAGGGGGAAAAAAACAGACTGATATGTTCTCAGAATTGCGAGTTTATTTCTCACAATTCAGACTTAATAACTCACAACTGCATCTTTGTATCTCGCGATTTTTACTTTTCCCACAATTGCGAGTTTATATCTTGCAATTCTGACTTTTTTTCACGTAATTTTGACTTTTTATTCTCCAATTCTGAGGAGGAAAAAAGACTAATGTGTTCTCAGAATTGTGGGTTTATATCTCACAATTCTTAATAACTCACAGTTGTGTCTCATAAAGTCAGAACTGCAATGTTTAAAATTCTGAGAAGAAAATCTGAATTGTGAGTTATAAAATCGTAATTGCGAAATATAAAGTCTAATTTTGAGAGGAAAAAAAGACTGATATGTTCTCAGAATTGCAAGTTTATATCTCACAATTCTGACTTAACTCACAATTGCGTCTTATAAAGTCAAAACTGTGATATTTAAAATTCTGAGAAAAAAGTCTGAATTGTGAGTTTATGTCTCACAATTCTAAATTTTTTCTCGCAAATTCAAGTTTGTATCACGCAATTCTGACTTGTCTCACAATTGCGAGTTATATTCTGCATTTTTTCACGCAATTTTGCCTTTTTTCTCCAAATTATTAGTTACAAAATCAGTTGCGAGGTACAAAGTCCAATTTTGAGGAGGAAAAAAACTGATGTGTTCTCAGAATTGTGAGTTTATCTCAGATATTGTGAGTTTATATCTCATAATTCTTAATAACTCACAGTTGTGTCTTATAAAGTCAGAACTGCAATATTTAAAATTCTGAGAAAAAAATGCTGAATTGTGAGTTTATATCTCACAAATCTGACTTAATAACCCATAATTGCATCTTGTAAAGTCAGAACCTCAGTGTTTAAAATTCTGAAAAAAAGTCTAAATTGTGAGCTAAAAAATTGTAATTGTGAGTTATAAAGTCCATTTTTGAGAGAAAAAAAGACTGATGTGTTCTCAGAATTGCCAGTTTATATCTCACAATTCTTAATAACTCACAATTGCGTCATTTATAAAGTCAGAACTGGGATATTCAAAATTCTGAGAAAAAAGTCAGAATTTATATATAAATTTTAAATGAGTTTATATCTCACAATTTGACTATATTTCTCACAATTGCGAGTTTATATCACACAATTCTGAGGAAAAAAAAAGCCTGACTTGTGAGTTTATATCTCACAACTGACGTTATAACTCACAATTGCGAGTTTATATCTTACAATTCTGAGAAAAACACGTCAGAATTGCAAGATGTAAACTTCTTGCAATTGCAAGAAAAATAGTCAGAATTAGGCAATTAAAAAGACTGTTATCTTTTTACATTTTTTATTCATATATTCATATAAAGCAAAAACACTGAAAACACACTAGAACAGACTTTTATATATCTATTATATATTATTTAGAAACTACTGCCATGTACCTTAGAATAAAGCTGTGAAATAAGCTAGCACTGGGTTGCAGATGGGGATATATTTTATATAAAGGGATATTACTGGCATCCTTCCTGTTTGGCGCATTTTATATTAATAACATAACTGAGCAGCCTTGTCCAAGCAGAAAATGATCAAGCTTCTGTTCTTCTGTTGGCTTCTTTTGGGCTTATACTGAATGTGTTAATGTGCTGGTGATGGGTCATGCAACAGTATAAGATGTTTATTTTGAGGAGGATCTTATTTCGCTGTGTCTCTTTCATAGAGGGAATCATTATTTGTCAATCACATGCTTCTGTACAGTCAAAATGGAGACACAGGGACACCAAAATTTAGACCTTTGCTATATATCAGGATTTTTTTTTTCTGTTCTGTGACAGTTCGCCTTGCTTATTGAAAACAATTTGTGTCCCTACGGGTGACTTTTTTCCTCTGCTATCTGTCTGCACATGAGCCTCCACACCTGCTAGAATCCAAATATGTGGGAGGTTGAATTCTAATAGCACCGTATAGTAAAGGTCAAGTTAATCAAGTCAAAAAAATCACAAAATAAATCATGCACCCACACTTGTTTACTGAAAAGCATAGTCTAATGACTTGAACTTGGGTCTTTTCAATCACACTAAATAATCTGCCAATTATATTTCCCATTTTTATAACCCCTGCCATCATCTAAAGTTCACCAGAAGTTAATCTTTAATTTAGTAACGCTATTTAATGTAATCTTTATCAAATTTCAAAATTAATATTTATTTTGTATTGTGTATATTATAATGTTGTGATGCCTAATTCACTTAGAATTTAAAACAATTCATTTTTAGTGATTTTTTTTATTTCCGTAAAATTAATTTTTAATTTATTGAGTTTTTAGTGTTTTGGATTTCATTTATTTAATTGTTTTATTTTTAATTTCAGTATAATTTCAGTATACTTACTGTATATTAGCATTTTAAAACCTTACTGAAACTTATTTTTTTATACTTAACCCTTTAAACTGTCACTCCCTATCTTGAACATAGACATGAAAATGCACAAAGTTATTTTTTTATAATTCATGAACGAAAACATTTTGTAATATGATTTTAATGTACAATTTCCATGGTAATGCAATGTCTGATTTTAAACTAGTTTTCAAAGGATGAATTTTGAGATTTTATGTTTTCAGTAGAGATATATATATATAGTTTGTCATGATTAGATTAGGATTTATTTGTAATATGGTGAAGTAAACAGAGGGGACGGTGACAGTTAAAGGGTTAAAGAAAAATGTATAATAAATCACATTATATAATATTTATGATTTTATTTATTTTGTAATGTAATCATACTACCAGTGTAATGTACTGTAAAAGCTACAATTTCAGGCCAAAACAAATAGCTTCATTATTTATCTACTAGTGCATTGGGTGATTTCCTTCTCCGTGGGTTGTGATAAGCTGTCATGGGTCCCATGCTGTTTTTTGTTTTTTTCTTAGTATCAGTCGCTCCCTGCTTCTACATCCCTACGGAATTGAAATCACCTCCCCGCAAGCTTGTATGTCCCTCTGAATCCTTTCTAAGCAACATGATGACAGGATTCGCATCAAGACACCCAACCTACAGCGCGGGTCAATAAAAGACAAGCACATGTGTCCTCTCTGAGTGACATTCTTATGCAGGAACAGACCCCAGGGTGAGGCAGGCCTCTAGTTGAACATGGGCTGAGTGGCATGATTATTAGGGCTGCTTCATCTCCTGCATGTTTATTGAGATGGAACGAGGTGAGATACTTGCTCACAGGTCTTTCATGAAGCATGAGACTAAACGGCTTCAAGTGTCTTTAATATAATCTTAGATTAATGTAAATTTGCTCTTGAAAAATGCTTTTGGATATAACCGCTGAACAGAGCCTCGCTCGAGCTATATAATTTTGAAGTAGATGAGCAGTGGCAGCTTTTACCTTGATAGTTACAGTAGGAAGACTGCCAGGTATAGAGCACTTCTTATTTGACTTTACAAGCTGTTTTTGTGTATCACCTGTGTGAATGTAAATAGAAGTAAATCCCTCTACTTCAAAAACAACATATAGCTTATCCCACTGGATTTTTTTTTTTTTTGCAAAATTTAATATAAGTCTCAAGTGTCTCCAGAATGCATCTGTGAAGTTTCAGCTCAAAATACCTCACGGATCACTTATCATATCATTTTGAAAATGCCTATTTTGAATAGAAGCAGAAACACACTGTTTTCGTGCATGTCTCTTTAAATGTAAATAGTGCTGCGCCATTACAGCTCGTACCTCAGATACTCTGCTAGAAAACATCTGTTTGGTTTTGATTATCATGTCTATCGCTTTGAAATCATGCGTTTTAAACCATATTAGTTTAAACTTCTGATCGCACACATCCGAAGCACATGCACAGAAAGCGACTGTCACATGGCATGTGAGTACTAAACTAAACTCTCTTTCATGTCTTATTGCGCTTAAACTGTCAAATACACACAAGTTTATGTTAAAAACACACCGGAGTTACAAAAGCAGTCAATTATGTTTGTGAAGGTAAACAGCTGGGAAAGAAATCACATTTATATTAGATCTGTGTGGCAGCATTGTAATATACAGTAAATAAATTAATAAATACACTGCTGTCTTGTCTCCTCTGAGGCTGGGACTCTAAATAGTGTTCTGGCAGCCAACGACAGAACAGTTAGCATGCCTCGCTCAAAATTTTGTCATGGTATTAGAACTGGTACACCGTTGTGGCTTGCGAAAACAAAAAATAATGGTGCCGTGGGTGGAAAAGTACAGAATAAGAGGGAGCGAAATCTGACGCTTGTTTTTTCACATGCTTGCTAAAACAAACTTACTGGGTTGTCCTTTTTCACGAGTTTCACCGTTGGTAGATGCACTGGCGACCTGATTATAGCCCTTAAACACAGAATAAGTCAGATTTTCATGATTTGTCACCTTTAAATTATAATTTATGATTCATTATTTATGCAATCTGTGATAAATTGTTTTAATAATTATTGTACATGAGTTAATTTTAATTAAAAATAATGAAATGAAAAATAATTTATAATGACGGTTTAAGAAATTCATGTAGATTAAAAAGAGAATAGCACTAGCAACTCCAAGGTCATGGATTTAAATTCCAAAAATGGCAGAACTGATAAAATGGATAATGAATGCATTGCTAAATGCTTTGGATGAATGCATTATGCTGTAAATGAAAATAGACTAGGAAGTCTACCTGCAAATGTCTTAATTATAGCAGCTTTGTATATTAAGCTTGGAGAAAGCATTATACACTCTTAAAAATAAAGGTGCTACACGATGGTTCGAAATAAAGAACCTTTGAGATCTGACGAGCCTTTCTGTTTCATAAAAGGTTCTTTATGGCGAAAGAAGGTTCTTCAGATTATAAAAAGGTAAGAAAGAGATGGCTCTTTGAAGAACCTTTGACTGAATGGTTCTTTGTGGAACCAAAAATTGTTCTTCTATGGCATCGCTGTTAAGAACCTTTTAAAGCACCTTTATTTTTAAGAGTGTAAGATTGAAAAAAAACCCTACCTTTCAGCTTTACGGTCAGTTCTTGACATGATTGACGCCACAATATTGAGCCAGATTGAGTTTTTCTGTGAACGCTGAGAATTAGTTTAATGTGTCTATAGCAGAGTGACAGTCTGAGCTCTAACTGATCCCAATGAAAATCCATCCAGTATGACATGCACAGTGGGGTATTACAAGGCAAAATTTGATCTCTTTGTGGATGTTTAATCACTTGAAATTTAATTTAAACTTTTAAAGGTTCTGTAAGCATTTTTACCATTTCACTAACTTTCTTACAGACCTAGCTACTGAATTAAACCACCCCATTTCTTCATCCATACGCCTTCTCACTGAACAAACCTGTATGTGTAAAATGATTTACATGCAAAAAGCATTTCTGATTGCCTTGATGTTTTTTTTTTCTTCTGTTTACAGACTCTAGGGCTGCGACAGAGACAGGTGTGATTTCTCAGGACATCTATTTCAGTCTATTTCAGTCAGGTGGTAAGGACATTTTATGTATTATATTAAAAAAAAATGCTTACAGCACTTTTAAAAGGATTCTGAACTACTGCATTTCTCTACAGAGTCTGATGATCTTACCCCTGCAAATAATCTGATGTTACATCCTCATGCCATAACTAAATAGTTCAAAAGTAATTTTCTCAAACTTTAATGCTGAAAGGGCTTTTTAAAATGGAGCTCAGCAAAATGAAGGACTGAGTTTTTTGGCCACAGCAATTAAAACAAAGAAATATGGACATAGTCTAGATTCTGCGATGTAAATTAAGATTATATAGTTAATTGCATTAACATTTCCCATCAGAAAAGGCCTCTAGCAAGAATGGGACTTTATTCCCAGTCCACCTTTTTAAATATTTCTCTTTTCATAAGATCAGCAAAGAGGGCTTCATTTGAAAGACCACATGTAATTAAAAATGCTCTGTCTTTTAGAATCATCCATTTATTTGCCTTTGAAGTTCTCAGTGGTTTAGCATTTGCATATATTGTTGATGGTCTAGTCTTTTACACCCCAGGGAGAGCTCTTAGATCATCAAATGCCAACATTTTAAATACTCCCAGCGGGGAACATTTAAATTCGAATGCGTACAAAATATATAAAGAGACAGACTGAGAAACTGGTTCTGCTTTCAGAGTCTATTTCCATCATTGATGTGGTTTGTCTGTTATTGTGATTTATTTATTTGTCAGGATAGACAAATATGAATCACCCTGCAATATAATTTCTATTCCATGGTTCATTGTTTGTGTACACTGTTGGCTGTAACGCACATTGTATTTTTATTATGGTCATTATCATTATAATTAATTATTTTGCTGACTGGAATATAAATTATGAGACCACAGATGGCCACTATTTCATAATAAAACAAAATCATCAATAAAATCATAAACAAGTTCCTATAAAGCTAAGCCAAAATTGCTATGTGCCTCTGGAGCTGCAGAAAAATCATGTTATGACAAACCTAATTAGCTGATGGCACAACATGAACTGACAATCTCAGTGATCTTAGGCAAGTTTTTGGGTCATTCTTACAGTTCCCATTAAACAATACTGCATATTTTACATAAAATGTTAATCAACTTTCATGCCACATTATTTTTCATGCATAAATGTACCCCATTTACACAAATTCATAATGATTAATACCTGAAATAAAGGTTACATACACACACACACATAAAAATCTTGTTAAATTAGTTCATGTTTCTCAAACTTCATCCCACCCAGTTACTTTGGTGCCACTTGCCATTTAAAATACCCTAAAATAGTGTTTCTCAACTGGTGGGTCACAAGACCATTTTGAGCGGGCCACAACAACAACAAAAACGTAATTCTAAATGTTTTTCTGATGCACTTTTATTTTGAAGGACGTAACTTGTTACAAAATAAAAGTTTCTCATCTCAGAAAAACAAACTATCCTGTCAGACATTGCACTGTGCTATTGGCGCGACTCTTCAGTTGCACTCGCAAATGTGGTGGCACTCCGTATATCACGTCGCCAAGCGCTATAGCAACTATAAGTAGCAGTAAATCACATAACTAGTGCTTGTGTGTTAGCTGGGAAGGATTTATGAAAGTTTGACATTCAAACTATTCAGGAGCTGTTACCATGCATTATTAACAGTTCATGTTTGTATTGTGTATTCACCATGATCACTGTTGTTTCCATAACTTCAAAATGTCATGCTATTTTTACTTTGTGTTATTTGGAATATGTTTAAATGACTGTGGTGGCTCATAGAGGTACCATCTTAACTATTTTAACAAAACCTAGTTTGGGACTGCTAGTTAATAGACCTTTCTTATAGGCTGTTTTTCATCAATATTATTCATATTCTTACAGTTTATAGTCCTATTTGGACAGGGGACGTAAGTTATTTTTATCAGAGGGTACTATTTACAGAGGGTAGTCGATTTTATTGTCTGTGTTTATTTGTCACCACCCATGTAAAAATTTTCTGGCCGAATTACCTACTGTTTTTTGATGAACACCAAGGTCGTGTGGTTATTTAATTGTCATCCGAATCCACATCTCTGAGTTTACGAGAAGTAATCAGTTCAAAATGCAATGTTTAATACTTTTTTGACCACTGTTGAACACCATATGGTGACTGTTGTACTTCGTTGTAATTTGCATGCATATTTATTTCTGAAATGCTAGAAAGTATTCAAAACAACAATACTTCATAACTGCTCCATCACAGCGAGTGGGAGCAGAAAGAGAAGAAAAGCATGTAAATTTACTTTTCGAGACATCGATATGAGAAACAATTACCGTCCGAAAATGTTAAAGGGTTAGTTCACCCAAAAATGAAAATTAGCCCATTATTTACTCACCCTCACAGCATCCTAAGGGTATATGACTTCCTTCTTTCAAATGGATCCAATTGGAGGTATATTAAAAAATGGTATAATAAAGGGGTCATAGAATATGATTTCACCTTTTTAACTTTTGTTAGTGTGTAATGTAGCTGTGTGAGCATAAACAAAATCTGCAAAGTTCAATGCAAATGGAGAAATTGTCTTTTACAGAATTAGCATAGCATCGCCTACATAAAACGGCTGGTAAGAGACTACAACAAAATAATTCCGGGTTAATGACATCATACACCCAGATAACCCCGCCCCCGGAAATATGCAACGAAGAGTGCTTAAATGCTGCGCTGCTTTGGAGAAGCCGAAGAAGACTAGCGGTGCACATAAAAATCTATTCATATGCTGTATGAATCGCGATTCTGTTTTCTAACCATTCTAATGGATTCACAAGTTTCTAAATCAATGTTCTCAGTCCTGTTCCTCTTATCCCGTGCTCTGCACACGCTCTTCTCTGCATCTCTCTCTCTCTCAGATCAGCTCAGCTGCTCCAACAATGAACTGTTCCACTTATACACTAAACACAGACGTTCATGTGGTTGGCTTTCTGTATTAAAACTTTAATCACGATAAAACCATATATTAAAAGCTAGCATAAGCAATAGCATAATAACACACAATCTAAAATTATCTAAAAGTATGAGACAACAACAAACAAAAAACATAGTCCTATCATTAAGAGCTGTGCTTGCACAAGTTCTGCACGATCCTCTTCACTAATATCCTCTGCGTCTCATTCGGTCTCAAATTGATAAGCAATATAGATGACGCCATTGTTTACAATACAACCGGAGCACATGCCGCTGATAAGGGGCGGGACGTTTAGAGGCGGTTTAGCCAATCACAATACACTCGGCCAGCTAACCAATCAGAGCCCATTGCGAAGCACCCTATAAACACAATCAAGCCTTCAAAAAGATCCTTTAGACCACCCCTTTAAAAAAGTGTGTGTTTTTCTTCAACAGGTCAAAACAAGTCCAAGTGTATCCATCCATAATAAAAAGTGCCTCACACTGCTCCGGTGGGTGAATAAAAGTATCCTGTAGCGAATCGGTGTGTTTTTGTAAGAAAAATATCCATGTTCAAAATGTAATAATCACTGTAATCTAGATTGCACTTACTGTTGTACACGGAAGCAGCTCTGGGCGAATGCCATTGCGCATGTGAGTCTCGTGAAAACCAACTTTTGTTTACAGGAGCAAAAGAAGCAAAGTTTCCTTACTTTAGCGAAGGAGGTCTCCTCTTGGCTTATATCGAAATCCTCCGACATTTGTCTTTACAAATCCTCACTTTGTGCTTCTAATTCGTGACCAATGTTACGCTTTGGTCTCTCCCTTTTGCATCCGCGTTCGTCGCTTCTTGCATGCACTTTATTGGACTTGTTTTGGACTAATGAAGAGAAACACCTAACTTTTTTTTAATATAACTCCGATAAGATTCGTCTTAAAGAAGGAAATCATACACACTTAGGATGGCTTGAGGGTGAGTAAATAGTGGGCTAATTTTCATTTTTTGGTGAACCATGCCTTTACATATATTTGGGTTGTGGGTTGTGGCTCAAAGTAAGTGTTAGTATTACAGTAAATGTTTCTCTCTTTTCCTCTATTTTGAAAGACTTTATGCCATAAAATGCTTAACATGTCCACCATTCTAGGACAAATTTCCTAGAAAGTGAAATGTGAATTATTTGGTTAGGATTATTAAATTATACCAGCCTGAGTTTAACCAGTGTGTTTTTCTGATAGTCAGACCTTTTTTCTTTTTTCTTTTTTCCAATAAACCTGCTCTGTCCACCAAAATGTAGGAATTATACCTTTTATATGCTGTACAGTTGAAAATATTTGACATCAGTTTTTCAACCATTACTAAAGTAGGGATAACAGTTCATTGCTGGTGCACAGACACACACACACACACACACACACACACACACACAGTTTTGACAACACTGACCTTCGTCTCCCCTGGGCAATGTAGACAGGCATTTATCTTTTATTCATTCTGCCATTTCTGAGGTCAGCAGCTTTTCTGCCACTGTGGCTTTTCAAAGCAGAAGCCATTTTGTGAAGATTGGAGCTCCGTGTTTTTGCCTCATACACAATGTGTGCACATACAAAACTGTAGATAAAAAATCATTTTATTTCGCAGTCACATTGGATGTGATGTCTGTCAATAAAACCACTCAGACATGCCATAGAATCCAGGTGCTTCTTTTCAGTCTATGCTTTCCTCTGTCTCTATGCTGCCTTTCTATACCTTCTCTTCTTTGTGACATAAAGGCAGAGTTGTAACTATAAAATGACATCAGCCAGTATTTTTTTCCCCCGCAAGAAATCGTAAAATACGGCAACTGACAAAATCATAGCTTTTGAAGTAGGCTTGACAAGTTGTTCCAATCGTTATTTTTGTCAGCCGTAAGGATTGTTTCAAGTGCCGAACACTTTCATGTTTTCTCTCTGACATGATTACTCGAATAATCCTTCCCTGTTTCCCTGACACCATGCAATGCTTTTGCTCACCAGCTTCTCTGTGTTAACTCTGATGTGTGTTTTTGTCATTCTGTGATATGCATTATGATTCATCTTTGTTTACATTAGTGGAAGGAAGACTGTCGAAAGAAAAACTCATGTCTCGATGTTTTGTCTTCACCAACATACTTGTAGAATGATGAGACGCAGTTGTCATCCACATCTTGTTAAGTTATGGAGTTGAAGTGTTCACAGTTTGACAGCTTGCTGCATGCTTTGACTATTAGCATAATAACATGCGTACATATATGATTGTGATGATTTATATTATGGCAATAGCTTTTCAGGCATTTTCACACATGTAGAAGGGTCAAGATCCAAAATCTGATCCAGAGGTCATGCATGAGACAGGAAAACATAGCTTCAGTCTATATTTTTTAATCAATTCGAATCACTGCTCATCTTTGAAATAGCCCTCAATTTTCACATACTGAAATTGTATCTTTAAAATCATGTTTTAATAAGACTGATGCTCAGTTTTCATACCATTTGCACATCTCTGGAGAAAACTTGGCTTCAGTCTTTTCAAATACATCTCATTATATAATGAAGATTGCAGATGGACCATATCAGACTTCACATTTCTAAATACAGAAGCTTGGCCTTTAGATGTGAAGCTAGAGCATGCAGGCAAAAAGGTGACTGAACACTAGGGAATAGCCACTGGCTTCATAAAGTAATTAAAGCGGATTGCTATTCCATCTCGGTGAGGCTTATAGCGGATGATTTTCAAGGATTAAAGCTGAAGACATTTTTCCAGCTCCTCTTGGATTATTGATTGATATATGGAAGAGAGGCAGGCCTTCACAATTAGCTTTTGCTGTTTTGGTTGAATGGAGAGCAATATCCGTACTTTGTGGGAGTGAGAATTTTCAATTTATACCGCATCTCTTCAGGTGTGTCATTAAATCTTTAGAGGCTGTAATATGTCAGTAATGAAGATTTATTGCCTCTTCTTGAACCTTGAATTACTTATTGTTGAAGCAAAATAAAATCCATTGATCACACATTAATTTGAGTTGCTAAAAATCCAAATGCAATTCATTATAATTATTATATCATTATTTTGTCTAAACAAATATTAATCGCATACTGTTAATCTTGTACTGCATTAACTTCACAAGTTCAAAGACCTGTTGATCATGTTCTCAAGCACAAACTTGCTTATTTGTCCTCTGACCAAGAAATAGACTTGAATTTTTAATTATTATTATTGTTTTATGTCAGTTAGTTTTCAAAATCCTAAAAGACCTGTTTATTTCCAGGATTGAATTAGATTTTTAATCCCAAATTTTCAGTGATTTTAAACATTTGGTCACCTTGTTGTCAGCTAGTTGCTTACTTAATTGTTTTCCGATGTTTGTGGCAGCATGCTTCCTGAATATGAATATTTTACATTCTTATTTCTAAAGCAAGTGTCTTATCTCTGTGAGCATTCTGTTTTTCCCCAGTGTGCCAAGAACAAACAGCAGAAGTGGAAAGAAAAACACAATAACAGCGCAAACTGCACTTTATCCTTGAATGTGTTTAAACCAACGTCTGAGTTTCAACTTTGCTGGTATGTTTACAGTCAACATCTGTGAGTAAACGTAAAAATACCAAGAACACATGCACAAAGTATGCTCAGTTGGGGCTACAAAGTGAACTATGAACTAAAGTGATTATTTCTGTTGGAAACACAAAGTATTCACGGGTCATTTGTTTCTTTGGGAAATTAAAGAGCGTAAGATTTTCACATTTTGTGGCTAATATGATTAGAGCTTGAGGTTTCATTTACTGGGAGGATTCAACCAGTGAAGCATAACATGTAATGGAGATGCAGCAGTAAATATGTAATGAGTCACTGAAATAAAGTTAGTGGTCTCTGAAGCAGACGGGCACTCAAGACCTTGCAGACACTTTAAAGGTGAACCAAATCTAATTAAGCTTTAATTGAAGTCTGAGGTGATATCTTCCAAAAGATCACTGAACAGTGACAGCCGAAAAACACTCTGCTTATCACATGCTCATTAAAGGGGTTGTAGACAAAGACAAGGTGCATCAATTAACATTATGGGCCAAGATCAAGATCTATATCTGTTTGAAGCATGTGAGATATTTCATGGAGAAGTGAATCTAATATAAGTAATGTAATGAAGAAATGCACAATATTTGACAGTTCTTGTTAATGGTTAAATAAATAGACCAATCTGGAGTAGTGTTAGGCCGATAGACGATGGCCGATAGATATCACAATGTTGAGGCGGCATCGTGAAGCCCCCACCCCCCATTCTCCCCACAACCCGGCACCCCTAAAAAGAATAGATACCAAATAGGAAGAAAATATATGTTTAAATACTTTCTCTTGCAGTTATATCATTGGTTAATTATACTGTATATAAATTGCGGGCATCAGGGAGTCGCTATTAATATGCAGGGCATTGAAACAGCTTCTGAATGCATGATCGCTTTTTACTTTCACTTTCAAGATTCGGGATCACACTCCCTCTGTGTCTAGAGCGACAGTTCTTAACACACATTTTACAAGATTAAATGCTTTTCAGTGGTGCTCAGGATCTGAAAATCAATCGCCGTCGTCCTTAGTCATCTCTCCTTACTTTGTTTGTGTGGTAAGTGATATGTAATGTACTGTAATGTAACAGTCAACCGTTAGTGGCTAACCATGTCCGTTTAGTAGCTCGCATTATTTGTTAGAACGAGTTATTTGATTTCTGTGCCTTTCTGAATAAAGATTGATGTTTTGAGGAACCAACCCCCAACACTGAAATTAGTTTATAGACCCTTTGTAGACATACACGTGACTTCCAACATAAAATTTGGACCTAATCGCAGCTTATGCGGCACAAAAATCTCAATTTAGACATATGCAGTTTATAGGGGACATATTATATTAGCCCTGCAGTTACAGCATGAAATACTATTTTAAACCTAAAACATTTTATATTATGTTTACCTATTTTATCTCACAATTCTGACTTTTTCCTCACAAATGCAAGTTTATAACTTTATAATCAGATTTAACTCAACAGTAGCAAGTTTGTCAATTCTGAGGCAAAAAAAAGCCATCTATAGACATCTGTACACATGCTTATACTGCTCAGGAACCTCAATTTAGACAGGGAAACACTGTCTGAATGATTTGTAACATGACCAACTACAGCTTTTGTTGTTTCTGAAACTGATTATAGCACAATATTAGTAGTTTGAGACTTTAAGTAACAATTTAAATGTTTGATGCCACTAGATTTGCAAACTTTGGCAAATCTAGTGTTTGATTCTTCCTCAAAAGTACTCATTGTATTAGTTTGGTACCTTCTGATCATGACTTCCATACAGACTGATAAAAAAGGCCTTTATGCCCTTACTTCTGGAAATTGCATAAAGCCAGCCAATCAGATTGAGAAATCTCCTGCCACCTTCATGTGCGATGTGCATGTGGATGTGAGTTAGTTAATGCCATGCAATGGTATCAGTACTTCACAATATTTATGTTTCATCACCTGCTTTGCACTAATGCTGCCTTTAATGTCAACCCTTCCTCTTGTATTTTCTTTCATGAGCCTTTACAAGCTCTGACATTTCAGATCCACTCAGTTTCCACTGACATTCAGAAAGACGCATTGTAATTTTTCAAAGGTCTTGAGTAGGAGAAAATAACAAAAAAAAAAAAATCCATAATTAAGCGCTCTGCCTGGATTTTGCTGTTGCTCATCTGTTGTCATGTAGAAACTTTTTTTTTTTTTTTAAAGTCGACATTTGAGGAATGCTTACATCCCAAATCCTCTTCCTCATGGCTGCTTTCTCATAGAAAGAGAGCGGGGGGCCTGTCAGCAAATCACTGCAAATATGACAAAGCTGAACCCAGCTTCTTCTCCTTGAGGAGTTGGTCCTTTGGTCCTATTTTACTTTATTCCTTGTCTTTGTGTATTCCCTCTTCTTGTTATTAGTGACAGAGGTTTCTATGAAGATGTATTCTACAGATTCTGACTTGTGAAAGAAAACAAGACTGCAGTGATGCTTAAATCCTGTTGTATGTTCTTCACACAGATATGTCAAGCTATCTTTAAAAAAAAAGAACCAACCTGCTCTGCATAAAGGCTTACCTTTCAGTAATTCAGTTTAGTGAAGTAATATGACAATTTGAAACTAAGGCTCTGTTCCAAAACAGAGTAGATTAATAAATCCAATTGAGTTTGTTATGAGTATGTTGCTAAGCTAACACTATAGTAGGGGCACAAACTAATGCAGGGTTAATTGTAAGATACGTTGTTTAAATATTTCCACGCACACCAGCATAATCAAATTTACGGTATTTACTAGTTGCCATAGCAACTGTCACATCCCTGTGGACTGTTTTGTTTGGTTTTTCCCTCCTTTGTCCTTATTTGGTCTTTCCTGTTCCGTTTCTAGTTATTACGTCATTGGTTAATTGTTTACACCTGTCTTTGTCTCATCAGCTTTTCTATATAAGTTTGATTCAGTTCCTTTTCCATTGTCTGTTCTTAATGTCTTATCATGTATGTTTACGTCGTGTTGGCATGTGTTTTCCCCCATTGTTCCAGTTTGTTCCTGTTCCCATGTGGATTATTCTGTTAAAGCTTGTTTACATTATTTCCTCGTCCCTGCTACTCCTTCCCGCACACGACGCCTGACAGCAACACTATACAGAGAAAAAAAAAGTGTGCCAAAATTCAAAAGCCTTTTGAAGATGTCACTGAATATTTATTTTACCATAGTAAAAGTAAATTTCTATCTGAAGTAAAGTATTCATTTAAAATGAGACAAATATGCTATTAATGTAATCACCAATCTGTTATTTATCAGTTTAGATAGTTTATTAATGCTTGGCAAGTCAGCAGAAGACACTAACCAGTTTTATATTCCGGTCGCGTTGATGGGGAAAGTTGTAACACTGCGTTACAATGTTCCCCACTATATTAAACTATGCTATTCTATAACATTAGCCATTTTATTTTCACTATTTACTTTTGTGGATTTTTAAAAGAAACCACAAGAAAACAGGTGAGTAAAGACTGACAATCAATGGTTAATGTTGAGAAATTATTATTTCAAGAAATGAAAAGCATTTTGGCTTGTTTATGTGTCTCGTGTTCTATGAGAGCTGTGTTTGGAGGGAGGGAAGTGTACACTGTAATTATGAAACAAGGCGACATATTTGTACTAGACAAGTGTGAAATTAACGTGGATAAAAAAATATACTCTGAACCCCATGTGGATTTACACAACCTGAGAAATTCAAAACGTGTTAGGTTGTGTCCCGCGCACCCTTACTCCAGCAATCAAAAAACCACACAAACATTAGGTAAAAGCACACAGAGCCTGACTATACGTACCATATAAGACATTGATTGACTCTTTTTACTATTTGTAAAGTCTAGTCTTCACACAAACACTTCATATATGATTCTCTGAACTCCAAGGTCTTTTATGATTGTTTTTATTCCCTGTGCTGTCATTAAAAATGCAGGCTCTCACAGCATTGTTTGTTATTGTTCAAATAACACATTGTGCCGATGAATTATTCATTCTTGCTACTGTGCTAATTCTATCTCTCTCATTCTCTGTCAATAAGAAACACTCTGTGGATTGGTACGATTTAATTATATGCAGTCACTTACATGAGCGAGGCCATAAAATAGTAATCATTTATCAAATTGACATCTTACAGTAACAGAAAACACTAACTGTTCATATAATCTCAGTGGTTATAAGCACACAAACAGCTCTGTTTCTGAAGCTTTTTAGCGCTCCTTAAAATGTTAGTACTCTGAACTGATATAGTCTTAGCTGCTCTTGCTGTAAAAAGTAAGCAGAGGTTGTCAGTATGGGTTTGCATTGCTCAAACTGTACCGCTGTGCCAGTATATGAGCACTCCATGTGTACATCTGATGGGGGTGACAGACCATGCAAGCATGAAATACATGCAGTTTTGTTTTGCAGAATCTCCTGAGAACTTTGGAAGAGATGCAGGGTTGAGGTTTGGCATGAAAATCGAAGAGAAAGAGGAGATACCTTATGCTTTGTGTAGCATAAGTGCACGGAAGATATTTTCTGCATCCTTTTTATGCAGTGACGTGTGTTTTCCTTGCTGTAGCTATTTGAATATGGTATATGAGAGGCTTTTTGAAACATGCTAAATGTGTTATTTAAATTCTGGCCCTTGTCTGTGGCTCTAGAGACGGTATTCTATTTCTCCTCAGGGGTTAGAGTAGCTCTCGTTTTTACGGCTTGATTGCGGTAAAGTGTGGCTCGTTTATTCATAGATGTGCGGTGACAATTAATGTGCTTGTGTTTTTTTTTTTTTATCATGCTCAGCTCCTGTTGTGCTTGAGCCTTGCTAGCTTTGGGGAGGCCTGGAAAAATGGATTAGTAATGCCCTTTGTATTCTTTAGCATCAGTTTAGTAATTTTCTGAATCTGTGCTTCAATTAAAGGCATATTTTCATAGGTTCCCTGGTGACTGTGTAAATGGGAAAAAGGTTTTACGCTGCAGTTGATAATATGAAGTGTTTGTTGAGAGTGCAAATGTGATGTTGTGTCTACAGAATAATACCATTTAAAACTTCTTTTCCAAAAGGGAGCTAGTTTTAATCTAGCTTATTTGCAATAAATTGAAAACTGGATGTACTAGGACAACTGAAATTGCTTTTTGTGTAAAAAGTGAAAGTAAACAGAGAAATGCAATTTGTGTAATCAATTAATAATTTTTTGAGTGCTTGGAAAATAGGCACAATATAAACTACTTACATAAACTAACATTATATATACTCTATCATGTATCTGAGCAATATCAAACAAGTTGTCGTGCAGCATGACTGTATATCGGCATGGCTACGATTGTGATATTGCGCTTATACAACAGTTTGATGGCACTAGTGTGTAAATACATAAGAAACAACAACAGTGTCTTTAAAAACTCTTTTTTGTGAGAACTACTTCTATTCTAATCTCAGTTTGACAGTTTAACAGCTGAGCCCAAGCCTCCATTACTAATCAAAACTGTCACTTTAGAGCTAGTAGGTACTAGTTGGTTCAAAGCTTATTGTATTACTGTATTAAAAACAGTATTCTGTGGAGTAGATTATTATGAGAGAGAAACTGACTAAGCGAGTGTGATTATCTGCATCTGATACTGCATTCATTCTTCAGCTTAATCTCATATTCACAATAAAACATTAGTTTAAATGAGACATTAGAGCCAGCGGCAAATTCCAGAAGATCTGGCTGATGTAAGACTGCTCTCGGTGAGTGGTTCCATGCAGTGGTTTTTAATTAATCTGTAAAAATAATATACCCTTTTTCTAATTGAGCCATTCTCAGATGCCTGTCTGTGTGGTGTCACACTGACAGAGGCCGCTCCCACGATGGTTGATTGAAATGAGTGTCTTACCTCAGATCAGCTGTCAAAGTCGGACCTCCGTTGTTTCGATGCCGTGATGTAAATTAGACAAGAATATCTCCGATTGAGCGATTAAGGTGTTGTGTTGCTGGATGTAATAATGAACATAGTGGTCGTCATTTGCTCCCGACATCTGAGCCACTGCAGATGCAGTGGATTACATTTGTTTGTGAAGGGAATGCGCCTCCCGATCTACATAAATGCATCTATGTTTGCGCAAATCATTTTTGATCTAGCTTCACCTACAGCAGAATCTATGAATCTATGAAAGTTTTTCGGCTAAACTCGCTAAATGCGGCTAAAGTAAACAATCTCTCAGAGCAGCAGAGAGAAGAGAGAGGCGGGGCGAGCAGAGCTCATTTGCATTTAAAGGAACAATCCCTCAGAATGGAATGATTTTTACAGAGCTCATTTTGACAAGGGTGTTGTTTTACAAAACCACTGAGAATTTTTAACCTAAGTATATTATAGACTTTTCATTAAGACCCTAAAAAATCATATTAACTTGTGGAAATGGGCATCCGATGACCCCTTTAAGACTACATTTCATGACAGAAAAACAGTATTATTTAGAAAATTATAGTGGATTTAGGCATCTGCAGTGACACCTGCTGTGAGAAATACTGCAAGCGGAGTAATACAAAAGGTGAAATGGCTGGAGTTCCGTTATCTCTAGAATATTGCACTCCTCTCAGCCAATCAGATTCGAGAAGCATAAAGAGCTCATATATATATATATATATATATATATATATATATATATATATATATATATATATATATACATATAACAGCTCTTTCTGTTTCTCAAATATGATTGCCTGAGAGGAGCGCAATATGTGTGACATGAGCGTCTTACCTCAGATCAGCTGTCAAAGTCAGACCTCCATTGTTTTGATGCCGGGATGTAAATTAGACAAGAACATCTCAGATTGAGCGATTGAGGTGTTGTGTTGCTGGATGTAATAATGAACATAGTGGTAGTTATTTACTCCCGACATCTGAGCCGCTAAAGATGCAGTGGATTACGTTTATTTGTGAAGGGAATGTGCCTCCCGAAGTAGTTTATATATATATATATATATATATATATATAAACTACACCTAATGCACATGCTAGATGGTGTAACATTAACAGTAACATTGTTCATTGTTTCTGGCAGACTGTGTGATAAGAAATTAGGATATGCACTACAGGCTGTTCAAGACTTGCACACCAGTTTATAAATCTCAATCAAGAGAGTTATACCTCTCTAATTAATCCAATTAGACTAAGCTAGCATGCTAATATGTGCATGTCACTTGGGGTCCAGGCTGACAAATGCCATGATTATTCTCCGTGGAGGTCTGTTATACCTGGAAAGAGCTATCTGTTAGCATTACCATTTATCTCTATGGCAGTTGGTGCATGAGGTACGTGATTTAAAAAGTTGTAATTTTTCCTCATAGCTTGTGACACTGAGATCTGTGGCCCATTTCATGTATTTAATATAATTGAATGTGTGAATATTTCAGATAAAGTTAGAGGATATTAAATGTATAAAATGTTAATGGAAAGAGAAAAAAGAGATGCAGCTGTCTCAAGGTTTTAGGTTAAACATTACATGAATGTATACAGTTTGTCACAAGTTTCCACACAATATAACAAAGAGTAAAAAAATCAGCATTTGCTCAGTTTGTGTTACTGGGTCACAGTAAAGAGTTTGTTCCACTTAAGTTTGTTTCATTGTACAGATTGTTTAGTCTCTATTTCAGGGGCAGATAGACATAGATGCAGTCTGTTTCAGGTATAGGGCTGTTAGGAATCATAGAGCAATGACAAGTAGGTCAATTCAGTCAAATGACCAGAAACTAAGATTGCAGGGGCACATAAAGGCAGTCTTGCTAATACCATCTCTCCACTGGTTTTGATTTAGCTCTTCCTGCAGTAGAAGCATCACTGCTCTGTAATGGGAAAGAGTGTGAACTAAATCAAAATTGCAGTAGTGCACTTCAGGTTTAATTCCACGCTGCTGCTGTGAGAGATTGTCGAGCCCTGAGGGAGAGTCGACTCATCTGGTACACGTGCTGTAAATGAGGGGGCAAAACCTCCACTTACTGTACTGTCATTAATCACAAACATTGACTCAGGATTAATGCCTTGACAGCTCCTGCCATGCTATGTATTCTTCCATTTTTGTTAGATCATCACTTTTGCTAGGTCTGCATATGTAACTGTTTGTCCCACACTTTTATGTATGAGTAGTTGCTATAAAATACATTTGGGAATTTGACTGCTTGAGAATTTTAAACGCCATTTTGCTAACTCCTTAGTATTGTGCATGCATCTTTTAGGAGGCCGTATTTTAAGAGACTACATGGAATATTATTTTAAAATCTATTTGTCACATGGGACTTCTTACAATGAACAACTACCGCAAAAGCTGTTTAAAATGACGAAATGCTGACTAGTTACAAAAATGTATATATTCGTGTACAGGAAATTAACCTAAAATCTTAATGTTGATTAAAAAAACTCCACTCTTTTTCCTTCTCTTCTTTTGTTCTTGTCCCTTTAACGTCCTCTAATTTTACTTGAGATATTCTGTCGTACCATATTAATGGGCTGGCTCGCTCTAAGGAGTATTCAGAGCCTGTTTAAATACAAAGAAGAGTAATTGAATGGTCAGGGAGGATATTATTAAAAGAATCAGAGCTGTACTAATCTACTGTTACACATTCTCTTTCACATACACACTGTAGCGTTATGCTGGTTAATATTTCATCAGTTTCTATTTATTAGATGCCGTTTCATTCCCATCATACAAGCCTGACAAAACAATAGGTCACAGATATTAATCATCACTGCAAGTTGTTTTGATAAAAATACATAATATAGAAAGAATTTAAAATACTTTTTTGAGAGAGCTGTCAGTTAGCATTTCCATTTGCCTCAGTGGGCAATTTCATGCTTTTTTGTGCACTCTTAAAACATTTTAAAACAACACTCTTAAACATCCATAAATGAAAAAAAAAAAAAATCCTAGTTATATTCATAGAAATATTTTGATACATATTTAAATCTGCATGCAAGACAAATGTTTTGTTTAGTGAATACATGTTTTTTTTTGTCTTATTTTATAGTTTGGTCTTCTATCTATATGTAGTAGATGAAGAGCTGTTTCACTGTCTTCATTTAACAGTCTGTAAAACAACAGAAGAGGAAATTTATGTCCATACACTCTAATGTTCTCAGATCCAGTGGTCCATGTGATTCAAATCATCTATTTAATAGTTGTTGCCTGACAACATATAAAGTTATTCTATAAAAACAGAAACTATATTAACACAATGAATACAATCAAAATGTTCCAGGCCATTTGTGTCCGGTTCTGGGAATCAGAATAAATTCAGAGATAACAGCAGAGATGAGTGAAGTACACAGAGGTAATCTGTGCTAACTGATGTGTTTTTTGCGGCATGTTTTCCAGTCACTTGTTTACGCATGGCACTAGATACAGTGTGCATTCATTATCTGCTGTTATGAATTTTTCACAATAACACAATACCAGAGCAGATGTGCCTCTGCAATTTGACAGTGATGAATTGTTGAATGAGAATATAAAATGAAACCTGAGAATTAAGATACAAATGCTAACATATGAACATGCACACACACACATATACACACACACACAGTCTCTTTCTTCATTTTACATCACTCACAGTTTTGCCGGTACAGTTGTAATATAAAACTGCTGCTGAAACCTCAAGCACTCTTTGTGCCTCCATACGATATAAAACGCATTATGAGGCATTATTGGCTTTCTCAGGCTGTTTAAAACAATCTTTTTGGTGTGACCTTTTGCAGACAAGACTTTAAATATCCTTTCTGAAAAGGCCACACAAACAAACTGAGAGCTGACATATAGGCTACGTACACACTGCTGCTAAAAATGGCCGTCACTTCTTTTCAGAGTGCTTGAGTACTTCTGTATACACACACAGATTGGTTACATAATCTACTCCTGACATATTCAAAGAGGGTTTTTTTTGGCTCAGTTCATTAAAATGAACTGATTTGCAAAAAATGTATGACTGATAGAAACATATTCATATTTGCTGAACTCTGAATTTTCATGTATAGTACAACAGATTTACTGTATTTGACATTTATTACTCTTCTTACTGGGAGTACATTTGCTAGGAAGGTTGAACTTTTCGTTTTTAGTGTACGGTTGATATTTTTAGTGACATCTACGCTGCAAGTTCGTGCTCCCAGGAGGTTCTATATCGGCCAGCATTTATTGTCTCTGGTAGCTTACAAATTTTTATTACAGAGTCCTGTGTCATGAGTGTAACGAATGAGTTTAGAACGCTGCTATAATAAGCCGTGCTATATGGCTGTATTAGTCCCTCTGGACGTTTTATACTGCTGTTAGTTTACTGTGCAGTTCGTTTGGTATGGGCTTTGCATAACTACCATAATTAAGGTGTTAATAGTGTTATGCTTCACTTATTTGCATTTGCAATGATTTTGCAGTCATGCTGCTGTGTGGTGTTGATCACTGTACTCTGCAGTGTATGTGCATTTAAAGAGGTCATCGGATGCAAAACTCACTTTCACATGTTGTTTGAACATAAATGTGTGCTGGTAGTGTGTGTGTACACATCCACCCTATTATAAAAATCCACCCAGTGGTATTTTTGTAATCTTTATAAGAAATATCCCCTTTGTCAAAACAAGCTATTCTCAGTAGTTTCAAGGCCGAATAATGTGCTAGTTAGCAAGTTTTGCAGCTAAACTTTTGCCGGCTGTCACCCCACAGAAGAGAGTGACAAGGTGAGAAGAGCTCATTAGCATTTAAGGGAACATCCACCAAAATGCTCACTCTGAACAAGGCTGATTTTGATTTTGAAGGTAAAAAGGGTGTTTTTTACACTACCACTGAGAAATTTTAGTGTGTTATAGACTTTATCATTAATACCCTAAAGAATCTTATCAGCTTGTGGAAAATGGGCATCCGATGACCCCTTTAAAGTCAGTTACTTTTGAAGCATTTAAGACATTATATAGCGTAATCCATTTAGTAATGTGATGTTGGGCATGATATTGTTTGATTGATTAATTGTGTCCATAGTTCTTCCTTCTTTTTTAGTCTGCAAGTGTCTTGGCTATTTTACATTGGTGTGTATTGAGATAAACTATTAAACCAATAATTAATTTCACTGGTTGTGTTGCATAGAGTAAAATATTATATGACTCTGGTCCATAAATGGATAGTTCATCCAAAAATGAGAATTCTTTCATTAATTAATCACCCTCATGTTGTTCGACAACACAAATTAAGATATTTTTGATGAAATCCAAGAAATTTCTGACCTTGCATAGACAATGCAACTACCACGTTTAAGGGCTAGAAAGGTAATAAGGACATTGATAAAATAGTCCATGTGACATCAGTGGTTCAACCGTAATGTTATGAAGTTACGGGAATTAATTTATGTGCACCAGGAAAAAAAATAAATAAATAATGACTTTACTCATTTAATCCTCTTGTAAACAAGGTGCATCGCATCCAGGTTCTGTGCCAGAAGACTGACTCCTGTGTCAACAGCATCACACGGATGCGTTGTGGAACTCTCATGAACGTGCGACAAAGTAACGGTACAGAAGAAATTGCTGTCGTTATTTTTGCTGCATAGTGTTGTTTTTTTGCATTTTGCTGAATAGTGTTGTTATATTTTGTACACAAAAGTGTTCTCATAGCTTCATAAAATTAATGTTGAACCACTGATGTCACATGGACTATTTTAATGTCATTCTTACCTTTCCTGTCTATGCAGGGTCAGAAAGCTCCCAGATTTCATGAAATAACTTAATTTGTGTTCCAAAGATGAACAAAGGTCTTACGGGTTTGGAATGACATGAGGGTGAGTGATTAATGACAGAATTTTCATTTTTGGGTGATGTAGCAAGAAAACCATTCATTTGTTTAGTTACCCTTTTCTCTGTGTTTGTTTGGTTTGCATTTGACTGTATATTGTTTCATTTTGTATATTGATCTACACTTTCAGCAGTTATATAGATATCTCTATTTGACAACTGCACCCCAGATTAGTAATTGTTTTTTTTCCAAAAACTTTCCAAGAATTGAGCCTATCTTCACTTTGTATACTTTTATTATTGGTGTAGGTTAGGCAGATCTTTGTTGTGTAGGTGTTTAGTAAGGAGTCAGTCGTTGCAGGGTGTTGAATGGTCAGCTCACTTTTTTGAGAAACTTGTAAAGCATTAAAAAGAGAAAACAAGTGTTACCCGTATCCCCCTCTGTGCCTAAGCACACACTGCTGCATGTGTTCTGTATCTAGGCCTATCTTTATTGCTTTGTTGCTGTCTTTGTTGCTGAATCTTTGTTTAAAAGCACTTTCAACTGCTGGTTCATATGACAAATTCATCCATCTGTTTAGACTAACAATCATTGCAGTGTCCACAAAGCAACCCACTCTGAATGTTGAGGCAACCTGCAACCTGCTCAGGTTTGTGCAGTACAGTGTTAATTTAAATTCAAGTGAGACCAATTATATTCAACTAAATGTTGTCCCATCTGGCATAACAAACAATAAGCTGGATGAATACTTTCATATTGAACAATGCTGTATTCATGCATTGCAGCATGAATAAATTATACAGTTTGTGCTATAGGAATATAGGCTACTTTCATCTCATTTTTATTTGATTTATTTCATGTTATTATTCAGGTTCTTCTTAGCGCAAAACTTAATTTACTTCTCTGAGGTATTGCTGTTGGACGCTGAGAAGTCAGACAAGCTCTTGCATCACATTGCCTTGACATTTTGAGTTTTCTCGACTTTTCATCTTCAACGGTGCAGTTATGTGGTTTTGGAGAACCTCTCAGCGTGCACTGTGAAGCATTTTATAATGCAAGCTGACTGCCCTGTGGCAACCTCAGTCTAAATAAACTCCAAAACTATTCCGAAAGGATTTAATGGTTTAAACTTGATTTGAGGGTTGCAGTGAAACTCTTGCTCTGCTAAACACTGGAATTCAACATGGAAGCACCTCACAGCAGTAAAAACGCATCCGTATGAATGAAATGAGGTGCTTCAGAAGAGCAGGATTGCTTGCGAGATGGCTGAGGGTTATACAAACATTACAGAGCCGACGATGAAAGAGAAAATGAAACAGCAAGTACTTTTCCATAGATAGGGTGAGATAACAATGTTGATGGCAATAGCACCCATTCGTCTTCTCCCGTGCTGTGTTTTGAGAATTTAGTTGTGCGATTTTGATTTATGTTTTCGTGTCTGATGATTGTGTTTTAGTGCATGGAGCTTCATGCCAGTTGATCTGTTTGTGTTTGTCAAGCTGAAAGCCTGACTCACTCTGGGCGCTCTGTAATTGAGTCAACACAAGTCTGTGATAACACTAGCCTCAGTCCTACCCTGATACATTAAATGTTTATGAGATTTTAAAGTGTGTATGGCGTTTAGGGCTGCCAAGGTCCTGTTCTAGAACTTCGCCCCGGGCTCCCTTAAGGGCTTCTGTCCCTCTGTTCTTTGTCCAGAATGGACACTCTGATACCACAGACACACGTACACTCACTTGCTATGTATTTCTGCTATATTGGGGTGTGTTCCTCAAACACCATGTTCCATTAGTTACAAAAAGAAGAGAGGCTGAAGAATAGGCTGGCTTTGCAATCAAATCGATGAGCTGGTTGATTCAGGACTTTTCCCCCCCCTGACAAACAGTGCTGTCATGTCCCAGGGGTACTGTGACTTCCCAGAGCACTTAACGTCATCATGCAAGCTTTATAGATCCCACGACTCAGGCATGAAGGCCGTGTACTCTGGCTTTGACTGCAGATTTTTCTCTTTTCAGTAAATTTTCTGACAGGACCAAGGCTATGTTGCGACAACAGACAACCAAATGTTATTTGTGAACAGTAACACTTTATTTTGATGGTCCCTTTTGAACATTCTGTTGACACTAAGTAATGTTGCAACTACATGTCAACTAACTTTTAATGTGTGTTAGTAGACTGTCTATTTAAAGAGCAGAAAATCATTGACAGATGACAAATGATGTATAAATGTATATTCTGAGAAAATTACAATGTTTTATGACCTTAGATGCATGTAAACCTGTTGTAGAGGACTCCAAAACAATATTAGGACAATTAAAAAAAACAAAAAAACATATGACCTGTTCTTTAATATCTACTAGCTCTTTATTGTGCATGATGGTCTCCCAACAGACATTCTACTGACTATAAGTAACGATAAGTACATGTCAGCTTACTTTAACCCTAACCCTACCAGTCTACCAATACTAGTTGATATAGATATGTAAGTACAACATTACTTATAGTCAACAGAATGTGTTAAAGAGAACATCGAAATAAAGTGAAACCCAATATATTACCACCCAATATATTTATACTTTTTTCAGATTGTTTGAAAGTTAAAATAAGAGTGAAGTATTGAAATTAAGTCTTGATTACACACAGTGAACAGAATTCAAGTAAGGCAAATTTATGCTCTTGAACTAAAACATAAATTTCAGATGGAAAATGGAAGCTCAAATGGACTTTACAGACTGTTTTATTTTTTTGTGGAATGGATTTTAGTTTGATAAAATGCATTCGTTCACACAATTTACTGTATTCATACTGGTAGCTGAAAGCAGAGCCAAAATATTATACTTATAAAAGTAATACTTAAGGCCCAGTGGATGTGTAGAACTTTGTACAATTTCTGTGGAGCTTCTGTACGTTCAGATTCCGCATGGTTCAGATCCACAGTTCAGAAACAAGGTAATATTGACTCAATTACGTTTTAGACAGAATATAGCTAATTACTTTGTCTATTTTTGGCATGTCATTAAAAGAGTTTATTGTGTATAAACGTTGACAGCTAAGACTAGAAAGTCTATTTATGGTTTTGACCAAGTCATTTAATTTAATGTAATGTAATGGAGCTTGTAAATATGTGTACTGCATATACAATATCTTTAAAATCATTTTTAAGACATAATTTTGTTCTGCTTCTCTATTTCATGTGTCTTTTAAATGTTTGTCTTTAAGAGGTGACATCGGATGCCCATTTTCCTTTGAAGGGGTCATCGGATGCCCATTTTCCACAAGTTTATATGTTTCTTTGGGGTCTTTAACATAGTTTGGTTAAAATTTCTCAATGATAGTGCAAAAAACACCCTTTTTACCTTGTCAAAATAAGCTCTGCAGAAATCAGCCCATTCTGTTGCATGTTTCTTTAAATGCAAATGAACCCCTCTCTTCTGTGGAGTAACAAGCCGTGCTCTGTTTACTTTAGCCGCATTTAGCCACAAAACTTGCTAACTAGCACATTATTAGGAAAGGCGATTGCAAAGATTAATTAAAAAAAACCTTATACTCACTTCTGCTGTAGATGAGGCTGGATCACGAATTATTTGCACGAATATAGACGCATTTTTGTAGATCGGGAGGCATATTCCCTTCACAAACAGACATAATCCACTGCATCTTCATCGGCTCAGATGTCGGGAGTAAATGACGACCACTATGTTCATTATTATATCCAACATCAGAACACCTCAATTGCTTAGGAGCCATTCTTGTCTACGTCCCTGCTTCGGCATTGAAACAATAGCAATCGGACTGTTACTGCTCATTTAAGGTGGGTATAAGGGAGTGGCCTCTGTCGGTGTGACGTCACACAGACAAGAAGCTGAAAATGGCTTGATTTGAAAAATGGGCAATTATTTTTACAGATTAATTAAAAACCATTGGGTGGATTTTTGTCATTATAGGGTGGATGTGTACACACACTGCCAACACACATTTTATTCAAACAACATGTAAAAGTGAACTTTGCATCCGATGACCCCTTTAAGTTGGTATGATTCTTTAGGGTCTTAATGAAATTTCTTATTGCCAAATTCCTTAATGGTCTTGAAAAACAAAACCCTTTTTACCTTGTCAAAAAACACCTATGTTCACAGCGACCTGTTTTGGTGCATGTCTCTTTAAATGATAATGAGCTACTGCTCACTCCACCCCTCTATTTAGTTTTTGGGTATTTGGTGGTGCATTACCATCAAAAACACAACTAATCCACTGTGTCCTCAGTGTCTCTGATGTCGGGGCAAAATGAAGACTCTAGTGTTCACTTTTACACCCAGCTACAAAATACCTACATTGCTTATAAGACATTGTTGTCGCTACAGCCAGCTTACAACTTACGACATCATACTGTGTAGAAAATCAAAACGACTTGGTAATTGAGATTGTTTAGGTCTTTTGGGCATTAAAAAAAAAGGAGTGAATGGATTTTTATCATTGTAGTGTGGTTGGGTCCACACACTGCTAAGCAGGGTTGCCAGGTTTTCACAACAAAACCCACCTAATTGTTACTCAGAATTAGGCCCATGGCATTTCAAGGGGGTCCTCTGTTAAAAATTGTTTTCTGGGGTGTAAAATACACGTTTTTTGGTAGGTTCCCATGGTAAAATTTAAATTCCAAGGGGTAAATATCACATGGACTTGGCAACACTGCTGCTAAGACACATTTAAGTAAATTTTGCATCCGATGTCTCTTATAAAGACTAGTGCTCCATATGCTTATGAGTTTAATTAAACTATATATAATGTACTATACTGTAATACTGGAACTGAACGTTTTAAAGTAGACTATGTTCAGTCAGTCAGTTTTTTGTTTGTTTGTTTTTTAAGCAGAAGTTGAACTGTATAAAGGTGCTGGAATCTTTCCTCAATTCACTGAGCAAATACTCGTTGCTGTTTCCAGCGTGTTTGTGCGTTTATGCCCCTTTACCCCTGCACCATCTGTTTGATGTTTCTATCCTACAGAGGGCCTCTGCTCCTGGTTTCCAAAAAGTTAGGTCTTCTTTTTAAAAAGTAAATAGCATGTCTACAAAGACTGGACAGACGGCTGTATCATGTCAAACATACTGTAACATTTTTTTTTTTTTTTTAATTGGCCGTTCTCAGCTGTAAATCCCAGAGCAACAAAAGCTTGTAAGAATATCAACAGACCCAGTCTCCATTTAAGGTAAGTAGCTTATGCGTATTAATGTGCTCAAAATGAGGACGCTTGCTGAACGTTGCATCACATTGTGCAGCTGGATGTATTCAAAATCTCTAAGGGAGAATTAAAACAAACTGTTCAGTGAAGGTAGGGAAATTAATATGAGAATTATATTTGTATTTTCTTGGGATGGCATGTAGGCTTTAATAGCTACACTTTCAAAGTTAGAAACAAAATGGAAACTATTAATATTCTCTTGATACCCTGTTTATTTTACTTACAGCACACAACAAAATGCTTATGATCTTTTTTATTGTATAGGTCAAAATTATCGATTTTTCTTTTATGCCAAAAATCATTAGGATATTAAGTAAAGATCATGTTCCATGAAGATATTTTGTAAATTTTGTACCATAAGTATATCAAAATTTAATTTTTGTAATAGTAATATGCATTGATAAGAACTTAATTTGGAATTATTTATTTATTTATTTATTTATTTGCACCTTCAAGATTCCAGACTTTCGAATAGTGTTGATGTATAAATCTCAATTTCCAAAAATTGACCCTTATGACTGGTTTTGTGATCCAGGATCACATATATATTACATAATGCATTGCACATTTACTGAATTTAATATTAATTGAAGTTAATATTTCCTTCCTTGCAACGTATCTATTTTCATAATTGTTTTGTGCTGTTTTTATATTGATACACAGGTATTGTGAGGCACTATTTTTTGAAAAACAGCTTTGTAATGATATTTAATGTGATTATATATACATTTGAATAGAAAATTCTTAATTCACTAATAGTGTGACATCCTGTCAACATGACACAAAATATATACTTTTTTTTCTCACATTGGGATTTATTTATACAGTTTTTTAAAACATTATATGTATTCTTACATATATTGCTGCTCTTGCAATTTAGACAGGTTCCAAAGAACATAAATGCCATAATATCCCTTTTAGAAATATGAAATTTATTCAGATGTATAATATGTTTCTAAAGCATGCATGTAATCATGACAAATGAGACACTAAGACCACTGTTATGTTTAAAATAGAATGTAATGCTGTTATGCAAAATATGGAATGTTAAATTGACTTGCATAATGTAGCTTCTTACATGATCAAACAAAACAGAACAAAATTACTTACTCATTTCAAGCACATTTAGAGGCACTTACTCATAATTTCTTTTCCCAAAACACTTAAATTGTTCTTTACTGCCGCGTAACTGTCTCGTATAGCTCGTAAACGGCTCACCTGCTGTTTAAACCGGTTTCCTCAGTACAGATCACCTAGCACACAAGTCTGGACCTCAAGACCTGTGTGCGTTTGACCCTCCACCGCTGAGATTGTTGAAGCTAATGAGCTCTGGCTCTACATTAAAAGTCTGTGACTCACAAATGGAGAAGATTAGGGTGTAGGCTGCTGGACTGTTGGACTGAGTGTTCAAGTCGATGCCTTTGTCCTTCTCTTCTCCTCTGCGGGTGTCTGTTCTCTGGAGCTTAATGACCAGCCATGCAGCACACAGGTAGATTTGAGAGCTGAGGAGGTTAGACAGAGGAGAGCGGTTAGAGAGGAAGGCCAGAGGGCATACTGTCTCTCCAGAGTGGGTATCTATTAATATTCAGTTAACTTATTCTATTCTGAGTTCTTCTCACTTATTACTGTAGGCTGTAGGAGAAGGTAGGAGAGAAGAGGGGTCAGTAGCCTCCAACGCCTCCTTTTGCAATTACTAAGATTCATTTTCTCCTCCATTCATTTTTACTGAAAATGTGACACTGAATATGAGTACATGATTGAATCATTAATTCTATGTTTGTTTGTTTTTTTGGTGTGAAAGTTTTTTACTGTCACTTTTGTTATGTACATATTATGTACACACAGACACATACACATTTATGTTTTTGAAACCAAAAATTGTGTTCCTGATGTCCGTTCTACAGTGACTTGGAGCAATGATTTGCTGTAATTTTGGAGGGAAACGCTTGTCGGTTTGTTTGTCATTCCACATGTTCACGCTCCAGTGCAGCATATATATTTTGAATCCATTTAGTGTGTGTTCGGAAAAAATACATTGCCAGAATTGTTGTAATGCATAATGCTAATTTTGCTCTTGATCTGTACAGTTATCACTGCAAGCAAACACTTCCCTGCTTGTGTTTACTCAAAGGATGCTGCTGGTAAATGGATTTATTCCTATGAGCTTGTGAGTTTATGGCTTGAAGTGGATTAAATTTTGCCCCTTCATTTGATTCATAAAATACTTCTGGTATAAGGAGCTTAGCTTTCACGTCTGAGAACTGTCATCCATTTGCTTTCATCACAGACATATCTGCTGAAAGCAGTTGGACATTTATGTGTAAATATTTGTTCTCCTCACTCCCATATAAACAGTATTTTGCTTTATTAGCAGAAGAGAAAGATGGATTATAAGTTATTGGCCTTTTATTAGAAGAGAACAGCACTTTTTGTTCTTTGGTTTGAGTGGTTGTGTCCTCTTTACTCCTGAGCCCACTGACAACTTAAGGTACGTTGATTCATTTGTATTTGTTCTCCAGATCCTCAAGTTTCTTCTGCATTCAGTAGCACACTGTTCTGGTTAGTATCAAGGCCTTGGCAGCCAACAGTGTTTGTACTACATAAGTGCATTTTAACTGTAATTAAGCTAATATTTAAGCATAAAATTATGAATGCGACGATTTAGGAGTACATGCCATTTAAACACTCTACAACTGCCATGATGTAATAATGGATCTCTGAAAATCAGCTTTTTGTGAATGATTCTTAAGTCATTAAGATCTAATGATTTTTTCCCCTCTCTTTTCTATATTTTGATGTTTTAACTACATTGCAAAAAACAATTTGTTGAGTCAACTTAAAATAATTTGTAACCAGACAACTCAAAAAAGTTTATTCAAATTGAAATGTTAAATTATACTAAGTGACAACTTAGATATTTGAGTTGAATCAACTTAAAATTTTAAGGCAGCTGGGTTACTTACCCATCTGTTAAGTTTAGCAAACACAAATATCTAAGTTGTTACTTAGTACAACTTAACATTTCAAGTTGACTAAACTTATTTTAGTTGACTGAACTTAAAATTTTAAGGCAGCAGGGTAACAAATTATTTTAAGCTGACTCAACAAATTGTGTTTTTTTTTTGTTTGTTTTTTTTACAGTGTAGCCCTCTCTCACCAACAGTGATCTGTAGACAAAAGCTTGAAAAGGATAAGATATTAATTGATTAAAAAAAAAAAAGTTCCAGGAATAGTTGTCTGGCAATTGTGGACGATGTGTAAAATGGAGAAAAGGGACATTAATTAGTGATAATTTCTATCTGTTACTGTATATTGGCCTATTATTTGTCCCGTCGCGTCTGCACTGGACGCGACAAAGCAACCACTGCAAGTCATTTAAACTTTGTGTCAGTAACCTACTTCATAAATACACTGACCAAAATTATAAACGCAACACTTTTGTTTTTGCCCCCATTTTTCATGAGCTGAACTCAAAGATCTAAGACTTTTTCTATATACACATCAGGCCTATTTCTCTCAAATATTGCTCACAAATCTGTCTAAATCTGTGTTAGTGAGCACTTCTCCTTTGCCGAGATAATACATCCACCTCACAGGTGTGGCATATCAAGATGCTACTTAGACAGCATGATTATTGCACAGGTGTACCTTAGGCTGGCCACATTAAAAGGCCACTCTAAAATGTGCAGTTTTATCAAACAGCACAGTGCCTCAGATGTCGCAAGTTTTGAGGGAGCGTGCAATTGGCATGCTGACTGCAGAAATGTCCACCAGAACTGTTGCCTATGAATTGAATGTTCATTTCTCTACCATAAGCCGTCTCCAAAGGCGTTTCAGAGAATTTGGCAGTACATCCAACCGGCCTCACAACCACAGACCACGTGTAACCACACCAGCCCAGGACCTCCACATCCAGCATCTTCACCTCCAAGATCGTCTGAGACCAGCCACCCTGACAGCTGCTGAAACAATCGGTTTGCATAACCAAAGAATTTCTGCACAAACTGCCAGAAACCGCCTCAGGGAAGCTCATCTGCATGCTCGGCGTCCTCATCAGGGTCTCGACCTGACTGCAGTTCGTTGTCGTAACCGACTTGAGTGGGCAAATGCTCACATTCAATGGCATCTGGCACTTTGGAGAGGTGTTCTCTTCATGGATGAATCCCGGTTTTCACTGTACAGGGCAGATGGCAGACAGCGTGTATGACGTCCTGTGGGTGAGCGGTTTGCTGATGTCAACATTGTGGAGCAAGTGGCCCATGGTGGTGGTGGGGTTATGGTATGGGCAGGCATATATTATGGACAACGAACACAGGTGCATTTTATTGATGGCATTTTGAATGCACAGAGATACCATGATGAGATCCTGAGGCCCATTGTTGTGTCATTCATCCGCGACCATCAACTCATGTTGCAGCATGGTAATGCACGGCCCTTTGTTGCAAGGATCTGTACACAATTCCTGGAAGCTGAAAACATCCCAGTTCTTGCATGGCCAGCATACTCACCAGACATGTCACCCATTGAGCATGTACCAGTTCCTGCCAATATCCAGCAACTTCACACAGCCATTGAAGAAGAGTGGACCAACATTCCACAGGCCACAATCAACAACCTGATCAACTCTATGCGAAGGAGATGTGTTGCACTGCGTGAGGCAAATGTGGGTCACACCAGAGCTGACTGAGAATTACACAGATATGGTACAAAATAGTTACATTTAAAAAGATTATAGATTATATTGATTAGATAAAATAAGAACAATGAGAAGATGTGCTTGCAACCTGGTAATACAGCCCTTCAATCATTTACCCACTAGATTTGCAAAAGGGAGTTCACTGAGTCACAAAAGCTTAGTGATTTGCACCTGCAAAACAACTGCAGTCAAATAATAGATTACAAAAGTGTACCTTGCTTTTTTTCTAAGGTGTTTTTTTTTCTTCTTCTTTTTCTTCAGCAGAAATAGGCCTACCACTTTCATGTACTTACTTATTTAGACTGCATTTTCAAATGCATCCCTACATTTTCAAACACAGGAATTTCTTTTTAGCCACTAAGATGTTTAATAAGGTTAAAGTGGAGCTCTTTATTTATTCATAGATAGTATTTTCAACCATTTCTGCACAGTGAGGGGTTATCATGGCCTTTGTTAAAACTATACTGAACTACACTGACAAAAATCTGCCCTTATTAAAGTCCAAAATAGTATTTAATATCACTGAATCAACCTAAATTCAGCCAGCTGAAATTTTGACAGCCAACTGACTCATCACAAAATATCTCGATGCTCCCTATGACCAGTTCATCCTTGAATCTGCCTGTTTATTATTTCACAGCGACCAGTCTTTCCCTCTCTTTATATTCAGTTCAGACTTCAAGTTCACAAATAAGCTAAAATATAAATTACTTTTTGTCAGTAAATAAATAAAATTGTACATAAATTATATAGAAATAAATATTATAATATTAATTAAATATGTGACCCTGGACCGCAAAACCAGTCATAAGGGTTGATTTTTTCGCAATTGATATTATACATCAGCTGAAAACTGAATAAAAAAGCTTTCCATTCATTGATGCATGGTTTAACAATTTTTGGCCAAGATACAACTATTTGAAAATCTGGAATCTGAGGGTTCAAAAAAAAAAAAAAATCAAAATACTGAGAAAATCGCCTTCAAAGTTGTCCAAATGAAGTTCTTAGCAAATTTTAAGATATTTACGGTAGGAAATGTACTAAACATGATCTTTACTTAATATCCTAATGATTTTTGACATAAAAGAAAAATCAATCATTTTGACCCAAACAATGTATTGTTGGCTATTACTACAAATGTACCTGTGTTACTTATGACTGATTTTGTGGTCCAGGGTCACATATAAATAAATAATTTATAATTTTAGTTTTTTTTTTCCCCCCATACTACAGCAGACTGGTCAGTCATGCTGATTTTGCCACTGTCCATCTGCACCCTAAACATTGACCTCTGGCTTGTCTCTTTGTTTTAACGCTCTCCCATTGCATCTCTCTCACCTGTGTGAGTGCTGTTTGACTCATTAAAACACACACACACACGCTCATAGACGCATCCCTTTGAGAGAAAGGGAGAGGAAACAGATGGTGGAGGATGTAGCCCACTGTTTCTGTCTTCAACGCACAGACACACATTCTCCTCCAAACGTCCCTTCCTTCAATCATCACTGTACGTGATTTTCACATTTCTTGCTGTATATCATCACTGTACACGATCTTCAGTTTAAGCATATAACTTTGGAATCTTCACATCAGCTACAATATAACAATTATTTCTGCAGTTTCTGTTTTTAGGCACATCACAACATGTACAGTACAAACAGTAATCAGCAAGAGTGTCGGTTTGGTTTTACCATTTAACATTTTACAATCAACTAAACAGATGCATCATGTTTCCACCTACACACTGAAATTGCAGGTTACAGCTGTTCAATTGTTCTTATTTAGGAGGTGTATTTTCAAAGCACATGGTATTTATCAAGCAATGTTAGACAGTGACCCGAGTGACTGTTAATTTAATTTATAAAGGAAAAAAAGAATACTTTTTAATTTGACAAATGAAACCGAGACTGTTTTGTTTTGTTCAAGTTTATGATATTTTAATTGAAATCAGCTCAAAGTACAGTTTGCAAATCAGACATTGAATAACATTAAATTGCATTTTCATTGTTGAGGACAGTGAAATTGAGTCTGTTACCTGCGCATCTTGTCTAGGTCTGCGTGAACCTTGTTTATTTCAGTTCAAGTTAGGGTATGTCGAAAAACTCCCATTTCATTTTTTCCTCCAACTTTAAAATCATCCTAAATCACTGCAGAAGTACCGACCCAGTGTTTACAAAAAAGAAAACATGCAAAGAAGGTCAAACGCCCTTTACAAAAAAGGTAAAACAGCGATGTTGGAGGAGAAAATAAGATGGGAGTTCATGCAGACCTAGACAAGATGAGCATTTGAGGTTAAAAAGAATATAAATTGTACATTTTTTTTAGAAAATAACCAATCGTTTCGCTAGATAAAAACCTTCTTCCTCGGCTGGGATCGTTTAGAGCCCTTTAAAGCTGCATTTAAACTACATTTTGGAAGTTCGAACTCAGGGGCACCATATAAGTCCATTATATGGAGAGGAATCCTAAAATGTTTTCCTCAAAAAACATAATTTCTTAACGACTGAAGAAAGAAGGACATGAACATCTTGGATGACAAGGGGGTGAGTACATTATCTGTAATTTTTTGTTCTGAAAGTGAACTACTCCTTTAAAAAAGGTAGTGCACATGAACACAGTAGATACAAAAAAAAAAAAAAAAATCAACGGTGTGAAACAGTTTTGTGGTAAAAAGTTAAACTATAATTACTTTTTATAGTTCATTTAAGAGCTGTGTAGCTGGGTTTAATTGTGTTTATTTAATTAATGTAGTGCCTTGATTAACTTGACCTGTACTGTACTTTTTTTAACATCCAAATAACATCCATCCTTCTGTTTATTTTGTGTCGTAGACTTAGTCTAGCATAGCCGTCTGCTTGAAAAAAGTTGTGACCTGCTTTATCTGCGATAGTAATCGGCTGGCCTGACAATGGTAGAAGTTTTTCCTTTTTTAATTTTTGTATATTTATGCTGTATATAAATTTGGTTTCAACAGCCAGCTGGCTCATCACGAAACGTCTCAATGCTCCCTGTGACCAGTTCATCCTTAAATCTGTCTGTTATTTCACAGCTACCAGTCTTTCCCTCTCATTATATTCAACTTAGACTTCAGGTTCACAAATAAGCTAAAATATGAAATTGTTTTGTCACAGAGCTGTAAATTCAGCAGTGACGCAGCCCTGCTGCTAAGTAGTGATGCAGGAATTATGGTGTCAGGGCTGAGTATAAAGTCAAGGAAACAGATGTGATTCCAACATTCGATTTTCTCCGGTGACTTATTGTTAACATGAGAGGTTAAATCCTAAATGTTTACTGATTAGATTTCCATATTATATTTATCAGCTGCTGGAGATCAGAATGACTGCTAGAGACACGCAGTGCGTGTGTTGACGCATTACATTATTTCAATGCAAGTTGCCTGTGGGGTGTCATACACTGAGAGGCCAATCATTCAAATACCCTACATGCTAAACTGAACTGATTAAATAAAAGAAACATGATTTATTGTTCTCAATTCTGCCACGTCTCACGTCTCAGTTCCTGAGCAAGAGCACATGAAATCAATGAGTCCCAATTTAGAAATCAGTGGCAGCTCAGCAGCAGTCATCTCTGTTTATCCAGCTGATTTGCTTGGATGCAGCTGTTGCACTGGGTCCAAAAACTTGCGCTTTTAGCTTTTTTGTTTTTTTTTTATCGTAAATCCCACTGAGACTAACTTCAACCTAGGAGGTCTAGCATACCTGGTGAGAGCTGTCCATTTAGCATTCCCATTCATCTTAATGTTAGTTGCAAGCTCTGCACTAGTAGTATATTAGAAACTCTTGCTCCAGGCTAGCGCATGAGATGAGATGTCAAATGAGGACGGAAAAAACTTATGTTAATGTTTGTAAGAGTAACATTTTTTATATAATGAAACATATTAATATAAATATTTTTTTCGAAATGCCTATTTTGAGTGGAAGCAGAAACATTGTTTTTGTGTGTGTATCTTTAAATGCAAATGAGCTGCTGCTCCCCGCCCCCTCTTCCAGAATAGGGCTGTGCCTTTACAGCTCATTCCTCAGATACTCTGCTAAAATACTTTTGTTTGGTTTTAATTATCATGTCTATCGCACTGAAATCATGCGTTTTAAAGCCATTTCAGTTTAAACTTCTTATATACAGTTTTCTGAGCTCACATATCCAAAGCATGCGCACAGAAAGCCGCTGTCACACGTCATGCGAGTACTAAACTAAGTTGTCTTTCATCTCTTATTGCGCTTAAACTGTCAAATACACATAAGTTTATGTTAAAAACACACAGAGGTTATAAAAACACAGTCGGTTATGTTGAGGTAAACAGCTGGGAAAGAAATTGCAAAAACAAAATGACGGCACCGTGGGTGGAAACGTGAAAATTAAAGGGCGGTAATTTTATAATAAAATCGTCTTCCTATGTCTTACGCTAGGGGAGCTAAATCTGAACAGCTCATTTTTTGCAGAGAAAGGCTTACCAAAATAAAGTGACTGGGTTGTCCTTTTCACATTTTCTGGGTTGTTAGATGCACCGGGGACCTGATTATAGCACTTAAACATGGAAAAAGTCCGATTTTTGTGACCTTCAAGATTTTTCAGTTCACCTTCAATATAAAAAAAGCAATCCAAAACAGCTGATAAAAACATCACAATATTCCACAATGAATCCACATGGATGTGTGTTTTTAACGTCAAATCATCGCTACCAGTTAAAATACTCTGCCATCTGTCCATAATATTGCTTTCTCTAGTATAAAAGTCATCTCAGCTAAATCAGGACAGAAATTTGCACAGATCAAGCAGTGTTTACAAGCAAAGGCAGTCCAAAACTGTTCTAAACAAATATGTCAGTGAATTTTGATGTGAGAGGACAACAGGGTTGGACATTTTCAGTGGAGGAAGTGTTGTTTTGGATTATGTACTTGTATTTTGACCAGAAGCCATGGTTTAAAGTTAAAACACCTTAATGTTTCTTACAAACATGCATATTTTTGGTTAATTGATATTAACTGATAAACACAATCAGCTGCTTGGACTTCCACTCTGAGGACATCCATTCACTGCAGAGGATCCATTGATGAGCAAGTCTGCTGTGTAATGAGATGTTTTTTCATCACAACAGATTTGAAGAAATTAACCCATCTACATAGACATAAATCCCCCCCCCCCATCTGAGAGTTGTCCCCCCTAAAAATGTCATTACAAGCGACTCTGTGTATTGTAAATAATCTAATGGACATATACTTAAAATCATTGTGTAAGTAGTAAAACAATATAAACACAAAAAAAAAAATGCATTTTAATTTCAGAAATGTTTTGAGTTCCCCCTCCCTTGCCTCACAGTGGTTTGGTCCACTGCCTGCTTTCCCCCATTGCCGATACACAACACACACGAGTCCGGTGGGAGAGAGCAAAGTTATTTTAGTAGTTATATGTGTAGTAGTCGTAAAAAAATTATGTTTTTTGAGGCAAACATTTCAGGATTCTCCATATAGTGGACTTCAATGGTGCCCGCAAGTTTGAACTACCAAAATTCAGTTTAAATGCAGCTTCAAAGAGCTCTAAACGATCCCATCCGAGGAATAAGGGTCTTATCTAGCCAAACAATCGGTTATTTTCTAAAAAAAATTTGCAATTTATATACTTTTTAACCTCAAACGCTCATCTTGTCTAGTTTTGCGTGGACTCTTCATTCCGGTTCAATACAGTTAGGTTATTCCCATCTCATTTTCTCCTCCAACTTCAAAATCATCCTACATCGCTGCAGAAGTATCGACCCAGTGTTTACAAAGTGAACACGCAAGGAGGGGTCAAACACCCAAAACAAAAAAAGGTAAAACAGCGATGTGTGATTTTAAAGTTGAAGGAGAAAATGAGATGGAAATTTTTCAACATATGCTAACTGTCATGAACTGGAATACACAGAGCTAGACAAGACAAGCATTTGAGGTTAAAAAGTATATAAATTGTAAAAACAATTTTAGAAAATAACCAATTGTTCACTAGGTTGCATTTAAACTGCATTTTGGAAGTTCAAACTCGTGGGCACCATAGAAATCCAGTATATGGAGAACATTCCTGAATTTTTTTCCTCATAAAACATAATTTCTTTACGACTGAACAAAGAAAGACATGAACATATTGGATGACAAGGGGGTGAGTAAATTATCTGTAAGTTTTTGTTCTGGAAGTGGACTTCTCCTTTAATTCTTAATCAACACTGCTGAATTACAAAGCTATCTATTCAAACTAAATCTAGTTTGCATTAAAATTAAATCATAAATCAAATGCTTACATTAATGAAACTACAACTTAAAGACCAGTTTGAAAAGATCAGCACATCACAGTAATTTTTCTTTTCTCAAATTCAGCTAGGAATAAGATGAAAGCAATCACACTGAAAACAGTGAGGCACCCGCCTCTCCTGTAGCAGTGCTGGAGATGACATCATCCTCACTGTTTGTGCAGGACTCTTCATGGCAAACACATATGTATAAGTCATGATATGCAGCCCATCTATTCTTACGATGGAGTTTCTCTTCCTATTTCAGTGCATTATTCATTAAGCTGAACGTTAATAGTTTATAAACTTCAGATGTAATAATAGAATGAGCAGGGTTCAAATAATGGAAGAAAAGTCTCAGTGATCTCATATTCTCTTTTATGTGGCCTGAAGCAGAGCTGAGCAGGTGGTAATCACTGACAGCAGCTTGGTGAGGCTCAGTAAATATCAAAAGTTCAAATATGGAGATCAAGCTCAAGTCTCAGATAAATCACCAAATAAAGACCATTTAAAAAACTTATTTACTGGATTACAAATCTATGGAATTATGGAAGCGATTCACGATTCAGACTTTTTCTCACAATTCTAAGAAAAATTCACAATTATATATTTTTTTATTTTTTTTATTTTGTGGTGAAAAAAAAATAGCAAGAAGTAAATACGAATTCAGGCAAGCAAAGTCTTGGCGTAATTGGATTTTTTTTTTTAATGTGGTCTCTGTGGTATAGAAACACTTTTACTCTTTAAAGTATTAAACACTTAAAGGTCCAGTGGCAGCTACCCTGTAAAAGCTTTTCTCATGGCCACCTAATGAGGAGACGTGGCTGTGAATTTGCATTAGATTTGCAGCTCATTGGTATACAGTTGACATCCCAAAGATGAGTACAGCAGTTTGGAGGATATGAGCCCATTAGTTTCTGTCAAAGACTGAAATATACTGATTCCATTTAGTTCAAAGACATTTAAATGTTGAATATTATAAGATCTACGTAGTTATCTTCCATCTCAAAAAACCATTAGAGCAAAACTGAAGAGCAGTTTTATAAATAAATTAGTCAATAATCTATTATGCGATTGCAAAAAAAGTTCACACTTGTTAAAAAGGGACTTTTCTGATACCAGATTAAATCACTGTGATTCAAATGCATTGTCTAATACTTGTAAAAAATGTTTAAAGCTACAAGTTTAAATGTTAGAGTGAATCTCTTCCATGATTTATTGCCAATATCTCCAAGCATAAATGGCTAAAACTGATTTAATTTCAACACATCACAAATAATGAGTCTGGAAATACAGTTAAAAATACTCCAGTTAACGAGGAATGTTGAATCTGAAATTTATTATGACCATAACAAGGTTAATATTAACCAAGCCTTCAAAACATACAGTATAACCACTGTATGAATTATTCATGTGGAGTATAACAAGCAAATAATTTCACACTACTCAGGCTTTGAAACAATAAGCTCCAAAGGGCCACAGATGGCAAGAAGCCAAATCTGGAGCATTTATATTCTACATTCAAAACAAAATGAAACATGGCATTAGCATAGATTTAGATCATGCTTCTTTCCTTTACTTTGACAGTTCCTTTGTTACAAAAAGGAAAAATCACACCTTAAATGCGTGCAATACCCACACACTCAGATCAAACCAGCTTCTTTGATTCAAAAGTGATACGATCTGTGGTTTCCAAAGCATTTATGTATAAAATTATAGCTTACTTTTTTCATATACAACAGTCCTTATTATGCTCCAAAATGTAGTGACTGAGTTTGAGTGCAGACCCAGTGATCTGATGGAAAGTGACATAGAGGTTCAGGCTAACCTACAATCACATGACACGTTAATGGTTATATTTGTCAGGGTGTTGGGAAATGTAGTCCACAGATGAAAAATTGATTATTGTAATCAAGTAGATGACAAGGTTTTGAAAGTTAACATGAGCCAGTTAACAGCTGTTGGTAAAAGTTGTAACTACACCATCTGGATAAAAAAGCCTCTTAGTATATTGACTGGCATTTCAAAAACAGTATCTGTGTTGTGATGGTTTGAGATGAAAGGGAATGCTAACCGATAGCTTTATCTGGGTACATTTGTAGTACTTGGTCCTGACTGAAGGTCAGGCCTTCTTCACGGGTCATCTAATTTAAGCCAGTCCTGCATGCGTTCTCCCTGCATGCATAAAGGGACAGTACTTTCTCAGATTCACTAATGCTCTGCCCACTGATCTGGAGTCAGTTCATCCAGACCCTTTGATCTCATGCTCAGACAGATGAACTCCTCCAGCTGTCTGGATCAACACTGGCTGTAGACCGTCTCATGCACAGTTTGTTCAGCTCCTCAAGCAGACTGAAATGACCTCTCTATATATAGAGATACCTGAAGTACACTTGGGAGAATTCACTAAGACCTAATTGCACTCGCCGTTTATTTGCATGTGCTGTCTGCAAGGTGCAATTCCCAATCTTGTTGGTTCTGCTGTAAAGGTTGTAAAGGATGTAGACTGGTTTAGCATTAGATAAACAGGACTGTGGCTGATTAGTGAATTTGTGCAGCTTTTACATGAGAAATAAACTCTCTCTCTCTCTCTCTCTCTCTCTCTCTCTCTCTCTCTCTCTATATATATATATATCAGTCATCTGCGCTGGTGTTTTGAAATGAGGAGGCAAAGTCCTCAATTTTTTTTTTAATTAAATGTAAAGTCATGTCCCAGTCACATTTTCTTGGTTAAATAAACATTACTAACACTATCAGGTGGAAAAAAATCTATTTTATATTTTTACATTAATAATGTAATGTAATATTCTGTTTATTGAAGCCATGTATGAATCTAATCAAGTTAGTGTTTTTAAGCATTTTACATTTATTAAAATAATAACTCAAGGCAGTAGCAATTTAACATTAACTTATTTAACATTTTTTATTTGTGAACTTTTAGCTATTTTTTAATTTTTCAGATGATCATTCATCAAAGCTCAGTAAATGCTGATCACAGACATTAATTTAAGGGTGTGTTCACACTTGTAGTCCGGTTCGTTTGGTTCATTTGGTCCGAACCAAAAAGGAAAATGATACATTTGGTCCTGGTCTGCTTAGCGCTCACACTGCCATTTTTGACAGTGAACCTAAAGTTACCGAACCTAAAGGCATAGTGATACGTTCACAACCTGATTGGTCGGATTTAATGATGTATATTTTGTGACGAAACTCACTAAACACTCCAAACAAAAGGAAAAGGTGCGTTCGACTGCGTGTGTGTAACAAGAAAGTACCCATTCACTGATCGCTCTAAGTCGAATACACTTAATGCCGTCTGCTAGAGCGCACTCATTGTTGCGTGTATATGATTTCATTTTCACTACCTGCGAACTCACAAAGAGCTCATAAAAGGCACTTTACCTCCTCATTTTGTTTTGGATCCACCGCTTGTTCCCTGCATGAAATCATGTCGCATAGCATCACGTGGGTTTATCATATAAGCGTGTGAGTTGTTTACTTACTTTTTTAAATTTGTCTTCCCATTAACACCATTATATTGTTAATTCAGACCAATTCACGAACACGGAACATGCACAAACCCAAGATGCGGGATTTATCGCATGAACCAATCACAGCCGATCTTATCCAATCATATCGTGAAGGAGGCACTGTCTCCTCTCACGTTACTTTCCCCATTCATTTTCAATTACCCACCATCAAGCCCACCACATGTCTCTGTATACATTTCTGCAAAACTGAAAAAAAAAACAACAACAAAACTATACCTATAAGTACCTATAAATCACTGCAGTTTCCAGTTGAAATGAATGCTAGAAGCAGTAAAACTTTGACAACTTTTATTCCTTTTCACACAAAGTATGATTTAAACACTGAGTTTTGGTGAATAAAGCCTAATTTTCACACAATACTTGCAGAATATTATATTATGGCTTCAAAACTGATACTTCTGAACACTGTCATCACATATACTGCTTCATATGCATGAGTTTTCTAATTTAGTAGATTTGTTCGGTAGCTCATGTGATACGTGAGTGATTGAGTGATGAAGAGCTCTGGTACGAAACTTGTGAAACTACGGTTTGACAAAACAGCTCAAATCTGCATAAGGAAGTTAAAATAGCATGGCTGTCTCAACAAATGCGTTTTTATACCACTTTTGCATTTATTAACACTATCGGTTAGGTTTAGGGTTGTGTTTGGTTTAGTAGATATTTCCAACACAATAGAGCATGAAGCTTTAGCGACACTACCCGGATATTTGAATTCCGAACAGCCGTAATACGTACCTCAAGCAGCGTAATAAAAACATAATAAAACCGTGCCACGGTCACGTATTGAACGTGTGTTTTAGTGCCACTCTCTGGACATTTAACTTTGAAACTGCCATGAAACTTCCAATAAGGTATATAATTACAGTGTTGCAGAAATGTATATAGAGGCACGTATTTCCAATGAGCCTGGGTTGCACCAAACTCACCGCACACTTTAGGGAGACTCAGGGCAGGCATGAAAGACACTAATTCTATTAATTATTTTTATTATTAATTTTAATTAATATCATTATTATTATTATTATTATTAAATAAAGGTACAGTCTCTCATTTGGTGATATTTCTCAAAATGTTAAGTTATGTATTTTTATCATTTCAAAGCCTATAAGCTTCCAAGCAAAAGGACTAACAGTGTGGGATTGGGATATCAACTGGATTATTGTCAAACTGGATGTGAGGAATGCTGTCGACAGGGATTTCTTTATATTTCAGTCCTTTAATGAAAGATCTAAATGCATAAGCCAGGGATAATATGGATTCAGTCAGAACATCTCCACTCACTACCTGAAGCCATCAGAAACATTTTTGTCATACTCTATGATCTTTTTACATTCAAGCTGGCAGAGTGGTTTAAAATTCACAGTGAGGAAGAGTGTGAAGGATGCTGCTTCAACTTTGGGAGATGGTTTTCTGTCATCTTTGAACATTTTCCAGCTTTGTGAATACCTGAAAACATACTGTACTGTATGTAGAAGACAAGAATCTGAGTGATACCAACACTGCATGGTCATACAGTACAGTATGTGAACTCCTTAACACTGAATATTTATTTGCATGACAAAACTATGGTAATTTCAAAAGTGCTTTACAAACTGTTACCACTATACATATTATTATTGCATGCTGTGTTGTTGCCATTACTGGAATTACTGGAATAGCTAAATTTGTTCATTAGAAAAGAGTGTCCACATGTATTAGGCCATGTACCTGTACTTCACTTGGGGTATGACATGTGGGAATGATGGAAGTATTTGCGCAAGTGTTTGTTGAAGATTACAGCTTTTGAAAGGTCATAGAGGGAGAGATAATAGCAATCACACATCTCAGAGACAAAACCGGGTGAAGCTGATGGTCGACCGTCAGCAATTGTGGTCAGTGCTACACTGCAGGTAACAAAGACAGAAAGGTGACTCTTTGAGGGGCGATAATGATCTTGGTCTCCCGTCTCCCCTCCTCAAGTTTTAAAGGTCAGACATTATCCCATGGGCTGTGTTCTGGATCTCACAGGAGTGGACATCTGTAGATAAAATAAAGCAGAGCATGGGGATGCTTGGTTGTATATCAGTTTTTTTTTTCTTTCTATCAACGCAAGTTCTTTAAAGTTTGAAGTAGCACTTGGCATCTCATAAACACCGGGGAAATCATTTGGAGAGTGCTTAATGTAATACAAGAGCAGAAATAAATTAGTCTGCAAAGTCATTGTGCCTCTAATCAATTATTAAAGTCCATTTGGTCCTCAAATATACTTGGCTATATAAGGTATGCTGAAAGTCTAAGATAATGTGAAGCACTCAAACGTAATCATGTTGATCTATTCAAGATTGGAGAGACAGCTTGTAGCTGTCATGTCTGGGGAATAAAAACCACCAAAAGTATTTAAAGAGGTCAGATAAGCAACTGCTCTAAATGATTAAAATCATGTCACTCCGCTGTGCTCTTGATGTTTGCATTAGTCAGCAGTGTTGTTGCATGTTAGCTTTAGTCCATAATTTTGGTAAGTGTAAAAAGTAGATTATGAACCAGATTGTATTAGGACTAATTACTATGAGATGCATTGCATCACATCCAGAGTATTTTTGTAGATCTTGGCAGAGCAATGCATTTTCCCATATTGCCCTCTTAATCAGAACTGTCTGCAGCAGTCCCATGTGTTCCATTAAATTTTAAACATTTTCTCTCTAACTATCATTAAACTGTGCTTTATAATAAATTAAGCCTAATTCTAGGCTTTTGTACAGCAAGAAAGCTTGATAATTTTTTCTAGTTAGAATTCCCTACCTGTTTACAGCATCACAACTGACTTTTGAGTTGTTGTTGTTGTTGTTGTTGTTGTTAAGATATGAATTGTCACCTGAAGATTATAGATACAGTTTGCCTTTCCTCTGATGTAGATCCTGTCTGTTTTGTGTTCTAACTGTGATTCGAATTTTTGTGCAGTTACACAAATTGGACCAAAAAAAAGTAATTTTATGAACATAAAACAAGTTTAGTTAAGTCTAATCCTATCGGATTGCACAGTTTAACTACGATAGGCGGTGTCTTGGATTTTTATATTAGGATTCTTAACAACCATTATCAGTAAACCTTAGGCCATGTTCATACTTGCCGTCTTTTTTTAAACTGTCAGCGTCTGTTTTACGTTATAATCATATGGAGTAAACCATGTTTTCAAAAAAGTCCTAAGCGCTTTTTAAAACACCACTGCTGGCGTCTTTTTCTGCAGCTTTTCAAATTGAAAAAAGTCCCTACATCAAGCGTCTTTTTGACAGCTGACCAATGACAAGCCAGTAGCGAGACCTGTCGTTTCCATAACAACAAGAACAACAAGACAAAATGAAGAAGGTGCCAGATAGACTTTTATTTTATTGTTGTGAACCAACATTCTCCTCTCCGTTAATTTCAAATACCTAGTGGGCAGCGTGTCGACATGTAGCCCCGTTGCGCTTCAGTTTCGGGCATCCCTTTTTCGAGTCTAGGCTCGAAAAAAAATGCCAAAAACTAAAAACAAAAATCAACGCAAGAGCAAGCTTTCTCTTTTCTCAACATATCTCAACATTCATACTGTTGCAGCTGTTGTTACAGCAACAAAAGACGCCCTCTGCTGCAGTGCTGCCAGATTTTATTTTATTTTTTACTAAAAAAAAGACGCCAAGTGTGAACATAACTTTGGTCATCTTTTTTTGGGGTTTTTTTTTTGTTTTGTTTTGTTTTGTTTTGTTTTTTTGTTAGGGAACAACTTTGATATTTTGGTCCTCTCATTACTCTCATTATCCTTATAGTTAACATATTAGGTTACATGTTGATCAATATGTTGTCTTAGTCCTTAACATGTCCATCTGCAGTCTACTTGAAACTGTAAAAAAACAGCTTTGTAACCATTTCAGACTGAGTGGGTGGGAAGAAAGGTAGCAGAAATGCCTTTTAGACAGTCCTAATCCATAGTTCAACTTGCAATCACTGAAAATGGCTAAGAAGCATTGCTGTCTCTTCTGTTTATGCAGCTTTTTATGGGTTACATTATGTGGTAAGCCCAGAAAACCGCAGTTTATCCTTAATCACACTGTATCTGACAGAGAGCTCTTTGTGGGCAAGTCCTCCAGCGGGATTCCAGCTCTTTGCGGGATATTGCAGCTCTGAGGCAGCAATTACTGGCACTTTTGAAAAGCTCAAGGATTTTTCAACTTCAATCTAAGCCTAAAGTCAGCTTGGTTTTTCAGAAAAGTTTTCCAACTTGCAGCCTACAATAGGAATGGACATCTTCTGAAGTAGCCTATTTCAGCAACCGTCACTTTCTGAAGTGTTGTTCCATGCCCGAGGGTATTAAGCCAGTATCCAATACTGTTCAAGTCTACTTTAATCACTAGAATGAAAGAACACTTCGAAACAAATAATGCTCCTATCCTTTATAAGTAGGCCTACTATAATTGTTTTACAAATCTGTTAATGAAGGAACATATTGCGTGTTTCCTCCATCGCTTTCTAGCAGCGTTGCTATCAAGGCTGGAATACACTGCACAACTTTTGCCCAAATGCTGTTAGTATAGATCTGACAACAAGTGGAGTGATACAGATGGTAAAAGTGCTGGTACTACTGAAATATCACACTGCTGGAAAAAAGCTGTCAGCCAATCAGATTTTTTATTTTTTGGCGATAATCACGCAGTCCATGACAGACAGATTGTTAACGGCTGGTCTATATGGTAATATATTACATCGAGCAGGATATCCATACACTTGCCTATCAACCTTCGTCCTCAAATATGGCTTTTTTTATCTGAAAGATGTATGTAGTAGCAACTTTACATGGCAGCTCAATCTAATGTTAGCCTAGAAAAATGTGCGCTATTGAAGACCATATTTGGTTATACAGGCAGGAGTAATACAGCTTTCAAATCTGTAAAGACTACATGTATTTGTGCGCACTCACAATAACAACTAACTGTTGTGCTTTTGTAAAATAATTAAAGCAAAAGGATGTGCTTTCTGCCGCCTCAGTCTCTGTGAACTTGAGTGCAAAACTTCGAAACTGTGTGTATTTGCCTTACAGACATGAAAAATATATCTATAAAGAGCAAAATATCTACTTTTAAATAAGCGAATTCAAATAGAAAACAAACATTCTTACATTATATAATCCATATGAAACATGCATACAGGCGCATCCACTTTTAGCTGACGAGTCAGTGTCACCCACTTTGTCTTAAGCCAAAAACAAAGAAAGCACTAGTTTATCAAAAAAATATTATTACTTCAATGCAGCATCTTTACCGATTTATTAGTATATTTGCTGGTGTGCTGTGGCAAGCTTTTTTTGTGCGCTTTAGCACTTAGGCTATGTAGGCGATTAAAGGCTCATATGATTTATATGGTTTATTAACAAAAGTGTGACTAATAGTTGACTAATGCTTAAAATGAATGACTACTAGTTGATCAGAAAAATCTTTAGTCGAGGGCAGCCCTATATATATATATATATATATATATATATATATACACACACACACACACAACAGTTCTTTCTGGTCCTTGAATCTGATTGGCTGTGAGGAGTGTGATATTCTAATGATATTGGAACTCCAACTATTTCACCATTTGTATCACTTAGCTTATTTTTTAGGTGAGAATGTACTTTTTTTGGACTTCAAATATGCGATTTGTTAATAAAGATAACGTCTGTTTCACAAACGTCAAATTTGCTTTGACATGTTCAGAGATGTGAGATGTGATTACCTACTGCACTCGGCCTGCAGCCCCATGCCTACGGCCAAATCACAGCCATGCCAATATACAGCCAAATATAATGGCTACTTGTGTGATATTGCTTTTTTGTTACTGTATACTTAATGTAAATAAAGTGTTACCATTCTGAAGAATCCTTCACTGAATTAGTCAATCAATTATGCTTATATAACATTTATGTTTAAATTAAATAATTTATACATAAATAAGCCTTTGCTCTACATGACTACCCCTTCCCCTGTATAAAATGGGTCATATTCTCACATGGGATGGCTTGCACGAGTAATTATAGTTGTCTTAATTAAATCATATCTACTCTCTTAATTATACGGCACCTCTGGGAAAAATTGCATAACGGTGCATTGAGGTGATTTCGGTAGGTTCGCTCATCCAGTGAAGAGTTTAATGGTTTTGAAATGCTTTGATAGACATGCTATGCCTCATATCAGCTGCAGTTGTTCTGACCCTATGGGACCCCTCTGTGCAACCAATCTTTTGCTATAACAAAGATAACATGACCTAGTGCTGGTAAAACAGGCACGCTAATATCTTTTGCTCTACATTAGCACTAGCAAAACAGAGGACAGTCTGACCTACTGAGCTACAAAGGAGCTGTCCACTGTCCACCTCCACCCCACTGTTATCTCCACGTTGAACTGACCTCAAGTTCTTCTGCAAGGACAGCTCCCCTGCTGAGGTGATGAAAGTTAATATTCATCCTCCTCTTCATCTTTTGTTTGCTAGGATTCATGAAATAACCTTCAAAGAACCACCCCCACATAAGACTTCATTGCTAACCAAATACAAACCACTGCATGGCATTTGAGTGGCTATTCCTATTTTTCGCCAAGTGACCTTTAAGTTGGTTAAGTTTAAAACACTTTCACTGACATCCACATGCAACTGTGAGTAAGGTCCAGTAATTAGAAGAGAAGGGTAGAGTCAGTCTTGTAAACCTAATACTAAACACTGTCAATAATGGTCTCCAATCTTACATCCTGAGGCTGATGAATGTTTTTGTGAAAGGTAAAAGGGCGCTGCAGAAGGATGGGCACTTGTCAGCACTGATTTCTCTAGTAAAAGGCCTCGACCTGTTACATCACTGAGATTTGTGCTGTTGTTTCACACAGAGTTATGGTAGCTCTCAGAGACAGAGAATTGAGTTGCATCATCTGAAGGCTTTAGATTCAGTCTTTTTTGTGGTCTACATGTGCTCCGAATTTTAATTCAGTTTATACTACGGGGCTGCTGAATGGCTGATGAACGTTCTGAGGTGTGCAGTTACTCTCAGGGAAATGCATGGTTAAAGTAGTTCCAGACAGATATTGACTGCGTTACATGTTCATATCACTTCACCAAAAGATTTCAGTTGTTTTCAAAGATCCTTACAGCCTATAATAGCAAAAGAACCAAAACCCACAATTACACTGACCAAGCAAATAAATATAGTAAACAAAATAAAAATGTCACAAAATTATGGTATATTATGTACAGAAAAGCAATACTCTTTCTCCCAATCTCTCTCCTTTACAAGCGTACACGCATAGTATAGATACACATGAGACAGAAACGTTGTCAGCACTGCTCTCAATAGCAAGATAAAAACGCTGTTCTTGAAGCAGATAAACTTACAGTTTCGCTATTACTAGAGATGCTGCTGTTGAACACTGTTGAAAGACGCATAAAGTCAGGTAAATCACACATACTTAATTTCTCTCTCTCTCTTATAACTACATTCATAACTTCATAATGACTCAAGCCTCCATCATTAGGTCTAAAATGACGTTTTGGAATTAGTAACGGAGCAGTTTGATGAAAGGCGTAAGCAATTAATACTACACACAAAAGCATTTTAAGGACAAAAACCTGACGGATGTCTTGAAATTCAACATCTGAACAATATTTGAAGTGTGGTTACCATAGTATAAGCAGAATAACTGACTCTGGTCTATTGAATCATTAGAAAATAATGCACACCTGCTGTGTAACAGCATCAGCATTTCAGATGTGCATTATTTTCTAATAATTCAATGGCTCGTCAATTCCTTACTTAACAGACAGTGTTTAACAAATAGAATTTCGCAAAAGAAAAACTTTTTTTTTAATGTACTTAAAACAAGTTTAGTAAGGCCCAGTAAGTAAGGCCACCTAATGTACAGATGCTACTAGTCTCTGTGCCTTATATCTTTTCAAGATTGCCTTCACTTCCATTGTTCAAGTTCTTATAAAAGTTTTCAATTTTCCTTCAGTGCAAAATGAATGCATATGCAGGACGTGAACAAGCACTTTCAGAAGATTAAATTCAAACTCACACTTTTTTTTTTTTACTGTTTTATTTATTGTTCCGTCTTTAGTGGTACTGGAAGTGAATGTGCAAGAGATAGAGACAGAGTGAGAAAAAAAGAATAGGAAGTTGAATGTGTGAGATTAGAATCGCAGGTGAATTGTGGGAGATTGCTTTGCAGACTGCTGTGAGATAGAGACACGGACGGAATTAGAAAGAATCAGATAAGTACAGAACACTTAGAGGTCATATCTTCACTTTAAAATCCAATGCTGAACAATCTAGAAATGATGGAAACGGAGGCAGTTCTTGCTAATGAGACATATTCGTCAATTAACCTTCCATCGCATGCAGTATGATGACAATGTTAGTTTTATTTTCACTTTTATGGTATAAAGAATATTAAAAAAATATATTATTTGATCAGGCATGTTGCCTGGAGGCAACACTGTGTGACAATGGAGGGAAATTAATCAAATGCTGGCTTTTATTTATTTATTTATTTATTTAAATAATAGTAGTTTTCTTTAATGATGCCAGAATGGTATAAATATATCAAAAGAAATAACATTTTTTGATGGTGAAAAAAATCAATTTAAAAAATGCTTTTATGTGGGGCATTCTCCAAGGTGTTTTCCCCATGGTGCACCATGCCAGAAAAATATTCTAAAATAACCAGGACATATTTGAACAAGGGTAAAATAAAGGGTTAAACCCTGGTGCTTTTTTCTCTCTCTCTTTCTCAGAAATAACAAAGGTAGCTTGATAATGGCATGTTAATGTCAGTTTAAGCCATATGTGTGGGTGTCTTGGTGGGCTAAAAAAATAGCTACACACTGTTTGTATTGATTATATGTGAGTAAGTCAAATCAATATGTTCCTCAGGTTGCAAAGCATAATTACTTTGGCCAAATGCAGCTCAATTTTTCATCGCAAACCACAAAACTAATAACCAGGAATTGGAACCACTCTGCAAACAATCTGTGAGAAATCTTTATAAAGTCAGAAGTGTACACTGACATACAGTAAGTGTGTATGTCTGTAATACGTTCAGATAATATCGGATAGATTTTTATGCATGTCTTCATAATAAGCGAGTCAGTATATTCTCATTTTAATATGCACTTTTACCCTTTAAGTATGTATAATTTATGTAAATGAACACGGGTTGTTTTCAGAGATAAGTTTTTGCAACAGGCTAATTATAGCTCAATAACGTTGTATATCCTTATGCCACCTTTTGTCCCCAGCTTTCCAGTCTCATTTAATGGTTCTTCCACTATACTGCCTACAGTCTGGGGACTGGACATATATTTTACAAGCTTGTATAAGAGCACCACCAAAGTCATCCGGCTAGTTACCTGCACCATCCATATACACATCAGCAGGAGGTCACTCAGCTCGCATGGGAGCCGTCTCGTAAAAAAGAAAAAGAGCTGTTAAATCTTCGGTCTACAAAATAAAATAGGTTTCCTCCTCGATCGGCCTCACCTTATAACAAATTACAAAATTTGATAGGATCTGTTCATTTGACAGTGTTTAGTTTTGTTGACTAAGCTCTGTCAGAAGACCTGGGAAAATATGATGACTTTTTGATTTGTGGATGTTGTATTAAATCCACAAATGATTTTCAGTTGTATCTATTACATATTAGTGGCATATGCATAATATGTAGGCCTATATATTTGTGATTCACATAATATGTAATATATACAGACACACACATACACATGTACATATATTAAGTGCTGGGGGTGAAAACATTTGAACAGATTGAAGTTATGTAATTTTTTCTTATTTTGTTTAATTATCCCCCAGAACAAACAAGGGACTTGTGAACATCGTCACATGCACATCACACACACATGCACACACACACGCGTTTGTTTTTGTGAATTGTGGGGACTTTCCATAGACTTCTATAGATTTTATACTGACCAAACAATATTGTCTATCCCCTAACCCAACCCTAACCCTAAACCGACCCCTCACAGAAAACATGTTTGCATCGTTACACTTTCAGATAAACATCATGTACTATTTTTAATCATTTTTTAACATTGTGTGGACCGCAGGACATTTGGTCCCCACAATATAGCAAAAACAAGTACACACACACACACACACACACACAAAACGACACAGCATTAAGAATCATGTAATGTATGTAGGTATGTAAACTTTTGAACAGGGTTATTTTTATAAATTCAGCAATTATTTTGTCTTGTGGTCTATGTGTATACATCTTTTATGTAAAATGTATTATCTGTCTATTGCATATTCATAATTTAATTTATATTTATTAATTTATATTTCAACTCACATTGAAAATAAATGGCTTCAAGATACTGCAAGTATATGTGAATACCCTTAAAATGTATCATTAATGCAGAGCTCCAGTCTATCTCTGCAAGTATACATACAAATATAAACATCTCTTCCCGTGACATGGCCAATATTTCAACTCCATTTAATTAGTGTTGACACGACTGTTTACAGTAATCAGAGCGGTTCCCATGCGGCTGCAGTCTGGAGTTTGATCTTCAGCACTTGTCATTGCTTGGACTCCTTCTCCTGACATCTTTTGACATCGCTTTCATCCCTCCTTGAAGCAACATATCATTTGTGAGATCTTCTGATAAACTGATGTTAGATTTACACATGTATTTTAATGGGTGCTACCCTCTTTCCCGCTGTTTCATCAGAGCTGTGCGCATTGATGAAACGCCAGTGTTTGTGCGGATCTCCAGTGCCGTGAATGCAGAGTGTGAGCTCTCTGCCTCCAGAGAGGCAGCAGGCCTCTATTAGGACATCAATCAAATGCCAGGCTGTAACGGCAAGCACCGGACCAAATGCTATCTGGGGAAGAACATAGAAAAAACACTGCTGCAATGGTTTTTCAATGTTCTGCTCATGGGATATGACTTTCACGTTTGCCTCTGTCTAATTTAAATTCAGATGGGTATGGATTGATAGATTATTGTGATGATGAGACAGTTCATTATGTGTACAGTTAACGCTAGCACAATGATAGAATGAAGAAGTAGAGAGTCAACTGGCTGAACTTCTACCCAGTGATACATTATTACTGGCCAGTCAGAGTATTGCTTTAAATATGTTCTCAGTTTTCACGATCGCATTCAAATTCCCCTATACAAAATGTCCTACAATAATGTACATCCTTTTATGGTTATCTTGGTTTCAGATTTATATTTGGTTGGCCTTCTTTCGCTTACATTTGACTGCTGTTACTAAGAATGTTTGTAGTTATTTTGCCTGTACTGCATGTAAAAGTTATTTTTGTGCTTTCAGTAAAATATAAATCTGTTCGGGCATCTAGAGGTCTGGTTTCTTAAATATGCCTGCCATTTTCTCTCAAGTTATCCATAATTTAAGTGATGTGGGGAAGCGAGTAAACATTTGTGGAATGGGGATATTTTCAGGTTTAAGAAAGAGCCCCTCCAGCTGCCCCACGGCTCAAGAAAAGACCTGAAAATGTTTTTCAGTCAGTAAGAATATAAGCTGAAAATTACCCTGAGGGAAAGGATTGTCCCTCTTTTATATTTTTACCTCCTTTATACGTTTTGACAAATTATTGCTTCTGAGCTCTGATTTTGGATGCTAATAAATGCACTTTTATCTATCTATCTATCTATCTATCTATCTATCTATCTATCAGTCTGTCTGTCTGTCTGTCTATCTATCTATCTATCTGCCATCATGAAAATTCAGAAGTCATAAGCTAGCTGTCAGGGTTTTGGACTTTTGTTTCTATGTTTTCCCCTTAGCCTTGGTTCCTGTTTGTCCATATTTGGTTCTGTTCCTGTTCTCTTTAGTTTGATTGTTAATTAGCCTGTTTCTGTTTCCACTGATTACATTCCAATCTTCATAAGACCTGGGTTTTCCTCTGTTCCTTTGTCTTGGGTTAATATTGATGTACGTTGAAGTTGTTTTAGTTGTCTCTTGTGTTCCAATGGAATTATAATTAAAGATTTATTTTGGATTTCTCCGTCACCGTGCGCTTCTTCCAAGTCAACATGTTACAGAACGCAAGACCGAACTTTAAAAATGAACTGGGCTGAGGACTATCTCTTGGACAGTTCGGGTGGTGGGGGGGGGTTTCAGGGTGGGGACCATATGCCCATAACCACAGTGGCCAAGCCGAGGGCCGAGGCCCGAGGCCAAGGCCACGGAGGCCGCTCCGCCATGGCTACCTGAACTGCCTGCTCCGCCATGGCTCCAGATGAGCATTTGAGGTTAAAAAGTATATCATTTTTGAAAATGACCGATCGTTTCACTAGATAAGACCCTTATTCCTCGGCTGGGATCGTTTAGTGTCCTTTGAAGCTGCATTGAAACTGCTTTTTGGAAGTTCAAACTCACAAGCACCATTGAAGTCCACTACATGGAGATAATTCCTAAAATGTTTTCCTCAAACATAATTTCTTTACGACTAAAGAAAGAAAGACATCTCGGATGACAATGAAGTGACTACATCACCTGTATATTTTTTGTTCTAATAGTGAAGTGAACTTCTCCTTTTAAGTCTTTGATCACTTAGAATTCACAATGGAGTTGGTTTATTACTTACATATTTTCCCTTATGAATTCGTTTGATGCAGCATTCTATATGTATATATGTATGCTTGGACTATTTTAAATGTGTGTATATGTATATATATGCATGTATATGTATGTATATATGTGTATATATATATTATAGTTGTTTGGGGTGGGGATACAATAAATGCGATCTGACATGACATCACAATCGTATTGCATTTGGGTCTATGGACCAGTCTGAAGTGTGCATATGAAGTAGACTTGCTCCCTCTGTCAAAATTGAGGGGTCGAGGGTATATCCATATAAACTTTTCTCATCCACTTCTTGAAGTGGAACGCAGTTCAAAATGGCACCAGGAATTCCCCCGAGGGGAAGAGTTATGGGAAGTTCGCGAGTGCATGTCTAAAAGTGGAGTGGAACACAGCCTCAGGCCTTGTCCACAAGAACACGGTTATTTTCAAAACCACAGCTTTTTCTATTGGCCATTTGTCCACACGCAAACGCAGTCACTGAAACCAAACCTTTTTGAAAACTGACAGGATGAAGATTTTTTTTTAGAAATGCCAGTTGCAATGTTGTCGCGTAGCCGGTGAAACCAGAGATTTTGCCCTACATGACTGTACGGTTAGGGTTATATCGCTACCTATTGGTGTGGCATACCCTTGACAGCGCTTCAGTGCAATTTTTGCGATTTCATGTGACACATTTTAGAAAAATAACCATGTACATGTGGACTAGTTTTTGAGTTGAGAAAGATTTTCTTAATTTTCTGACACTCACACAAATATTTCATATTGCTATTGCAAGAATATGGAACACATGTTTTCGTTATTTTAAAAACCCTAACACAGGACCTAAAATTAACACTCGCCAAGTGCCAAATGCGAGTAAAAATTGGCACTGGCGAGTATATGTAACCGTGTCAGTCGCCAGTTGGCGAGTAAAACTTTGAGAAGTATAACACAATAAATATATAATGCAATGTAGTGATAACAACAGCCAGTTTTTAGAGATTCACTGTTTCTGACGTAAGCGAATAAAATAATATTTTCTGAAGACAAAATCATCGTGATTAGCTGTTCTGTCATTAGCGAAAAGACCGAATCAAATAATAGGATACAAACGGGTGTGATGACCAGCATGTCTTTAGACATGGTTCTAATAACTTTTACCTCAGAAGAAATTGCTGCTTCATTTCAGAAGATTACCTTTTCCATTGCTTATTCTTCATAACCCAAGAATGTGGCGACACATACCTGTGCAGTGAAGTATAGGTTGAAATGTTGCGCATTCGGCTGTGCACATACACTGAACCGCTTCAGACAGCTCACCAGTAGCGCTTTAATGGGAGATGAAAACACACACAATTATATGAAAATGCACGGTTTTGGCGAGTTACCTCATAAATGTAGTCTTAAATTACAGTTTTTCTCAGTCGCTTTGGTGCATTTCTCAGATCAGAAATGAAATTTTCAAAACTACTTGTTCAACCTCCACATCATCTAGTCACTTGAGCACATCATAATAGCAGTTTCTCATTCTTTTGAACAAGTTGCAATTGCACTGTAAAAATATTTTCATTCACATAAATAAAAAAATTTAGGGTAATGGTTCACATCTATATTTTATAATTTTAGCCAATGAAAAATAAATAACTTGCCCTAAACAATATTTTCTATGTCTATGAAAACTATTTTATAAAACTTGACACAAAGTATATTTTTCTTGTTGAACAAAGTCAATTAATTTAAATTCTTTTTTTTTGTTTAGATCAAAATAATATTGTTTAGAACAAGTTATTTATTTTTCATTGGCTAAAATTATAAAATATAGATGTGAACCATTACCCTAAAATTTTTTAATTAGTTGAATGAAAACATTTTTACTACATCTACATCAGTTGTTTTACTATTCCAATTTGTTAAACTATAAAATTAAGAAAAACAAAACAAAGCGATATGCAATATTCTGTTTTATTTTAATTCAATTCCAAAAGTTAATTTAAAAACACAACAAAACAACGTTTATCTGAAAACGTTTCCACATAAAACATAAAAACACTAGTTTAACAAACTTTTTATGGTTTTATTCCACTCTCAGTTCACAATATTGGCAGTACTGAATTTTAGGTGCTAACTCACCTTTTCTGAGGTTGAGCATTACCTGCTGAGTAAAATATAAAGTGCTTTTCATACACTTAGTCCAGGTGCAGGGCATAAATCAGTCTGAAAACAATGGACACAGAAGGCCTGAGATCGGTCAGTCCATCCATTACAAAATTTTCTTCCAAGATGATTTCCACTCTAGATGGGTTTTGAGCTGTGGACTTTCTTGATCAACACTGAGGATTCATACTGGAGTCTGTCTTATCAGCTGCATCCTAACAGAGGAAGAAACAGATTGACAAAGACATTATGAATAAGCATGAGTTCTTCAAGGACATGAACGCTTTTCCCAAGTTAGAATCTTGTAATTATGGCGATTGCAACATGGGATTAATGCACTTACATACCTGGTTTACTGTAAAAAGAGCTGGCCTTTGAATTATCATCTGGGTGATGTCAGGCTTGTCATTGACAACTTTTCTGTGAAGAGCAAAAGTTCGTAAAAGAGCAAGTTAGTCTTTATAAGGGCATCTGACTTAATGGTTTGCATTTAATTGTGCAGTGTGCTAGTCAATAAAGTGATCATCCTCAGAGAGCTTTCTGAAACCAAATCAAGTGACAATAAGTCAGACTAACTGAAATAAGCCTGGCTTATTTGGTAAACCTGTTTCATGAAACAGCCCCCAGGTCTCAGTTAATCCACGACATACAGCTGATCTGGAGTTTTGGTATGAAGATGGCATAAGTGTCCACTTTTGTGCATAAAGTGATTTAAATGTATGTACATGTCTGATGTAAACAAGGAAATTGTTCCGTTCTTGTATAAGTTCTATGTTTGAACATAGAGACAGGGTTTCACAGACAGGGCTTAGCTTAAATCAGGACTATGCCTTCGTTAAATTAGGATATTTAAATAACTTTTATAAAAAGGCCTTAAAAACGTTACTGGTGTGCATCTTGAGACAAGACAATGGCACTGACATATTTTAAGATGCCTCAGTAAAGATATTTTCAGTTAAGACTACTTGAACATGCATTTTAGTCTGAGACTAGCCTTAAGTCTTGTCTGTGAAAACGGGGGTATAATGTTTAACACAGCTATGCTCTCTTATAACAGTTATGTGGATCATACTTACACTTCCAGAGCATCTCTTCTATTTCTTGTTCCCTCCAAAACAAGACAGTCATTAAGAGGGCTCTCAGCCTAGATAGAACAGAAGTATATTCATCCGTTTATGTATTTATACTGTTAATTAACTTAATCGTACTCTTTCAAACAATAGCCATGTCTCAAATAAACGTGGTAAATTATTGCACTCACCATATTAGCTCCACCATTGTCTCTCCTCCGCTGAAATCGCGGCTGCGGTATGAGTAAAACCAGTTTACTCTCCTCACAAACAACTTCGAGTGAAGAAAAGGAACAGGCGAAAAAACCGTCATGTTTACTCGTTGGTCGGGCGTTCAAGCGCGGGTCTGTCCGCTGCAGGCGAGTGAGAAAACCAACTAGCTAACGGAGAATGTCCCATCATTTTTGCCGAGCACAAACAGTTTTCTCGTGGGAAAGAAAGAACGATACAATGTAAATAGTGGAAAAGAATGTCCATAGAAGTATCTAAAACAAAATTTCCACCTTCTCATCCAAAGCTCCTTGAACTCTCACAATGGCAGAAATGGCGTTGGTAACCGACTCACTGCACCAGTGTGGGTGAGGCGTGGTCAGGAGATGAATTAATAATTTTAATTTAAGTTAATTAGCTTAACCTTGACATTTTACATTCGTCAAAACAAAAATGTTTTAGTTGAGCTCTCAATTAAAAATATTTATATTTAACAATGTTTTGAACTAAAAAAAATATTATTTGAAAAATAAAATAAAAAATTGTAAACTGAATTGAAAGACAAATTATTAATTGGATGAGGAGCTGCTTGAAAAACTTTTTTCAGTGTGCTTTGTTACATTCATGCAATTGATTATGTACATTTGTCAACACAAAATGTATTATATAGTTCTCTGTGCAATAGTCTTACCCATCAAAACATCTAGTCATTAGTTCATCGTATAAGTCATTACATGCAAAATGGTTGATCTAGTTGTCATAAACTGTCAAGTATATTTTCTACACATTTCTATTAGTCTTTTTGTAAATTTGCCATGCACTGTGCAGGTGAATCTTGACTTTCACTAATAAAGAGACTGTAGATCAACCAGTTCAATCTGAAATTCCTCATACCATGCTGCATGCAAAAGCAAAGTTCTGCCTAAGGGGTGATCCTGTGTTTACCTTTCTAATTTTGTATTTTAACTTTTGTGCCCATCCCACATAGCACATGTCTGCAAGATGTCTGTTAAAGATTGCTTGATCTGGAAAACATCTGCCATGTACAAACATATGATAGACGTCTGTAAAATGTCAGTTATACATACACTCTAAATCATAAACATCTTACAGTAAAGACATCTAATAAATGTCTATTTGACACCTGATAGGAAATGTCCTATAGATGTATTGCAGTAAACACTAAAAAATACATCTTGCAGATGTAAATACAGATGTCAAATTGACCTCTCAGTGATGTACGTGTGCTATCAGGGATATTTCTTTCTTTTTTTTCTATCACAATGACGTTGTAATGTGTGTGTGTGTGTGTGTGTGTGTTTTATTTGTTTGTTTTGTTTTGTCAGACCACTAGTGAAAGTGTAACTGTAAATCTTATGCAGTCTCTTTCAATCAATATCTCACATACCGTAATGTGTAAATGAAATGGATCTATGGCATACATAAGAAAAGTAGCCTTCTGCATTTCAGTACCTTTAGTAACTATTCTGCAAACTATTGCCATAGTTTACATCAGGTAATGCTAACAGAGTGCACTGTTATACTGACAACATCACTAAGCATTTTGTTTTGCATTTTGTATGCATCTTGTTTGTGAACAATGACACAAGGACTTTTCATTCTGATGGAACTGATATGTTAACTGACATAAACACTTACTTTTGATATGTGAACTAAAGATTTTGAATACGTTACAGGCCTTTGCAGGTAATCCATTGTGTTGTGCTGTTTTGAGAAATGCACATACTTCTTTGGAAATATTAACGATGAATTGAGAAATGCACCAAAGCGACTGAGAAAAACTGTAATTGTCATCAAAACTTTAGCCATAGTTTACATAAGAACATCCCTCCAGAGTACACTGTTATATTGACAACATGACTAAGCAATTTGACTGTCTTATCTGTACACAATGACACAAGGACTTGTCATTCTGATGGCACTGACATGTTCATTGACATAGATATTTATTTTTGAGATTAAGGATTTTGAGCAAGAGACTGGCTTTTGCAGGTAATCCATGGTGTTTTGCTATTTGTACGAATTGTTTTAAGAAATACGCTTCCTGTTTTGCAAATGTCAAGGATGATTTGAGAAATGTACCAAAGCGACTGAGAAAAACTGTAATTATAAAGTCTTAAATGACCGTAAAGAGTTGGGAGAATATCAGATATGTGCCAGATCCACGTCATGTGCATCAGGTTTTAAAGAGACAGCGCTGATTTTAAAGTGAAACCTGCTGAAGTCTGTCATTGATGTAAATCAAAGAACAAAAGAGAAAGAGAAATCACTCGACTGCTCTAGTCACTGATTAACTTTTGTAGCTTGAATAAAGATGAATATGTATAGTTTATGCATGTACATTTTATAGTTTATGTAAAGATTGTTTTAAAATCACTTAAATAAAAAGTTGTTATATATTTCAAAGCCTATTAAATGTTAAAAATAAAATGGCTTTCAATTATACTGTAATGCTGAATGGCTATGGTGTAAATATAATGGACTGTTTTCGCAAAAAGAGTTTCATGGCCGGTAAAAAAAAATGGCTGGTAAATTTTATCACATCGCCCGCCACTGGCAGGTATGGCAAAAAGTTAGTTTTAGGCCCTGCCCTAACTGACAAAAGTCTTTGATTTTGTTGAAAGAAGTCTATAATGCTCACCAAGGCTGCTTTCATTTAATTATTTAACCAGTAGTGTAGATTGTGAAAAAATCTCCTTTTGACATTTTTCCCGATTTATCTATGCTACTCTGTCATCACCAAACAAGGGTGATAAATGCAGACATCTGATCCCAGATGGACATTCAGGTTAGCCAATAAACTGTAATGACTCTCCTCAAAGCTGTTCTCCTCAAATACTTGGTTTACTATGCCTCTGGAACAGTTGAAAATTGGCTGAAGCAGTAAAATGAGTGTGATTCATAGACATCAGAAACACATTCTCCATGGATAATTAATCAATCCACATTATGTGTGGGGAAACACTGTGTACACAAGTTGCTATACATTAATTCGAATGACTTGCATATTATGACATTCTAATGAGCTTGATTCAACTGTGACTCTGTTCCTAACGTTCAAAGAATTGAATTCCTCCGCAGTCATGCTTTTCTGTGCTCACGATTGCTTTTCTCTATGACGGCCTGTCTGTGTGTGTGTTCCAAGTTCAAGAGCATTGAATGGCCTGGCTGATGTGCTCGGTTGAGATTTCCATTTGTCTCCCACAGCGAACACCCTTTTGAGTGCCAGCTGGTGCCACTCTTGCTGCCAGTCCTCACCTGGGCATCCTGGGATGCCTAATGTTGCTCTGGCGTGCATCGCACATCCGTTATTTGGTCAGCTAGAGGTTTGGTTTCATTACCTCAAATTAGCAAGTGCTAATTAGCCACCTGATCCAGCTGTGACAAAGAGATAGCGGCTCATGCTACAACTTTCATCTCAGACATTTCACACAGCTCATGGAGACAAATATCGTCTCTCAGGTGCCACTGCAGTCCCAATCACTCTTAAAAATAAAGGCTCTTTATTGGCATTAATGGTTTCAATGAAGAACATTTAACATCCATTTCTGTTGCACAAACGGTTCTTATACTGTAATTACCTTGCAGACGTAATCTTAAAAGAATGACAACAATGAAGTCATCTTTTTTTCTTTGAAAAATAGCAAATTTGCTTGAGGAACTTGTTCAGTTCAGTGTCCCAGTCTGGTCTGGTCTGCTTTGCTGGTTTTTGATGGTTTACTAAACTGCTCTGGCTCTGTTTGTATAACACAATGAAATTAGGCAAAACAAAGCTATTATTTGTTTTGTGTACTAACTCATTTCATACAAAGTGGTAATTTGGTTACAAAATAGAAAAATTGTATTGTATGTTTATGTTAATTGTATGTTTGTTTTTTTTTTTGTTTTGTTTTTTTTTTTTTAATCCTGACATATCCAGGTTTAAATTTGATTTTGAATCCCTTGATTTTCAATGTGTTCTCTGATGTTTGGACTTCACTGTATAAGTGAGCTAAATAACTTGCTGAAGCATCGTTTCTGGTCCACCTTGAATATGTATTTATAGAGAAGAGCGTCCTCAAGTCACTTAATCTTAATCCTCTGAAGGAGTTGAGGTAGAAAGTCGGATAGAACGTCAGTATGCACATCTGTTTCCCCAGATTACTTCATGAGTGGAGATTTGAGTCACCGCCAACAACAAACTCCTCATTTGACAGAAAACATGAACAGCAGAATTTGCTATTCTTCTCTCTTAATGCATCTTCTTTCACATTTAAGATGTACAACTGCTTATTTAAATAAATTATATACAGAAATTCTTAAATTCCACAAAATGTGCATAAAGAAAAAAAGAACGTGTGGGAGACCAGAGATGGAGAACAAGGACTATATATTTATTTTAAGTTTTATTCGACAATTAGACTTGTTTATTTATACATATATCTGTATGTGTCTGAGTTATGGAACAAGAGTTCAAATAAATGACTCGTCTCTCAGTGTCAGAAAAATATGTATAGATGAAAAGTTGTTATTAAAAAAACAGAAATGCTATCCATGGTCTTTTTATAATTTAGACTTAAATAAGCTTAGAAAGACATTCCACCCTTCTTTACTGAAACAAAGTGCTTGCTTTATGTGAAGGCCAGTTTTAATCAGAATTTTTTTTTTGTTTGTTTGTTTGTTTTCATTACAAACATAAAATATATTTAGCAAAATACATTTTGATATAATCAGTTAATCATTTTAAATAAATAATATATTTAACACATTTATTTATTTATATTAAATTATATTATTATTATTTAACTTTTAAACAGTGATTTGACTTTTTATATTAATATTTGAACTAATATTTGTAATATTAGTGATTAACAATGTTTTGATTCTTTTCTGTTAAACTTAGTTTTCCTTAGTTGTCTGATCAGCCATTATTCCCACCCGTGTTCATTAATTAACTCATTAACCCGTTAACTTATTTTGACTTCTTGCTTCATGTTCCTTTGAGTTTCCTCCCCCATCAACCCTGTGACAAATGTATTATTATTATTTAATGTTATTTATAAAGTACACTGAAAAAAAATTGTAGAAACCATTTTTGCTGAGAAATTACTGGTAAATAGAAAAAAAAAATACAACAGCAAGTAACACACATAGTGTTGAATTTAAGTTCTTAAGCAGAAAATCTGAAGTTATATTTTCTTGTAAAACATACTTCAATCATCTTTGTTTTGTTTACAAAAACTATATATGTATGTACATACTGTCATATATAAGAGTATGTACATACATCCCTGGCTACATTTTACAATATATATTGTAAAAAACTTTAAAAAAAATACACATTTCCTTTAAGAAATAACTAGCAAGATGACAATCCATCTTTTTGGTTTCCCTTGCAACAGCAACGTGAAAGGTTTTTATAACTAGGTGTGAGGTTTCAAGAAATCTCAAAAAAACATCCCAGGTAATTTTAGCCAAGTCACTCCAGGACTCCACACTGGCAGATGGACTGCTTTTGAGCTTTAATCAAACCCTGTGAAAAACATTCTTCAAACAGTAGAGGGGAAAAATATCCACCTAACTACTGCTCCCGGTGTATTTTTTCATAAAACGCAGATCCAGCTCAGCATGGGTTTTTCTGTCAATATTTTTTAGAGTATGCCCAAGTAATGCAAGCAGTAGCAGGCCGTCTCTATGGGAACACATATCAAATGACTGGCCTAAATACAGCAGAGAAACACCTGTCCCCTTTAATACACCAAGCTTGACAGATTCGGATGAAAAAATACACTGTTGCTCTCTAGAATGGGTATAATTTACTCACTCCTGTATGTTGCAATTAAAGCTTTCACGCATACCCGTGAGAAAGGAGAAAGCAAGAGAGCAATGGCTCCAGTATAGAAAACACCAGCTGCATCTTTCATGGTCCTGTTGATGGTGTGACTCTTCCATATATCAGGTGATCACCCAGGCTGGTGGGAGCACATCCCACCACGGGGTGGAGGATTACTTCATTTCTCTCATAAGCCTTACCATCAATCACATCAGGTATGAGAGAGAAAGACCTCCACTGCTCCCAATTTTTAAATCGATTGACAGCCTTTATTTTTTCCGTGGGTTTTCAAGCTCTATGTTACAAAAAATCATCTAGAGCTAAACCCAATTCAGTGTGTATTTTACATTTGAAAACAGTCCAATTTAATGTGGGTAAAATTTATTTTTTGGGGAAGTAGATTTAGCAGAAAATCATTGAATCCACTTATAAACATCACAACAGAAGTTGTAATGAAATGTAAATGATTTGATGAAATCGTTAAAGATTACAATGTGTATTCCCCTGACCCTTTTACTGTCTTCTGGTAGATAATGGCTGTTTAGGATTTGAAGTCTAGCAAATGACAAGTGAAAATATTCAATTGTTCTCTTCTCCGAGAGCACAGGACATCATGTTCTTTGTGCGTACAGCAGGTTCACGTTCAATCGAAAGTGTGCACACAGAGATTTCACCCACATTTCACACTGCCACAGAAATAAGGTGTGCGTTTAACCGTAAGAAGCAAGAAAGATGTTTGATCAAGTTTTTTTTCTCACCATTGTCAGAGCAAAACACTGGGTCATTGGTTTTGATTTGCACACTGGTCGTTTATTGTTTAAATTCTTCAATATGTTTCGCAGCTCAGGAAAAAAAAAAGCCTGTAAATCATAAACTTATATAAATCACTTTCAATCTGGTTTCATCAGAACTGGACTGAAATTGTGAAATTAACGTGGCTGGTGTTAATTATATGTTGATATGGTCATAATCTGATTATTTGTGTTGACAGAGAAAAAAAGTAAATATTTAGTTTTCTGTTGAAGAAGGGTATCTTTTTATTTTCTTTTTGGAAGAAGGACTTGTTTTGTGTCTAACAGTTTTGGAATGTAGATTTTACTATTTAGATGTTGCCTGTCTTCTAAACGTAGCATCAAGGGAATAATATTGCTGATAAAAAAGAAAGTAAGTCTAATAGCTTCTGTGCTGTTTTTCTCATTCCTTTACAACTGAGTGGGAGAATGAATATGGTGCTGTAAAAAGTCATACAGCTATTACATCTAATAAAATAAACCAAGCAGAATGTGTTCGTTGGCTGAAGGATTTAGGATCATATTGTACTTTTCCACTAGATGTGGGATTTTTTGTGAGTTGGAAGAGAAAATCTGAAAACGTCTTGCATAAATCAGAACTGACACTTACATTTAATTATTTAGCAGACGCTTACATTCTTAAAAATAAAAGCTCTAAAAGGTTTTTTTTTTTTTTTTGTAGTGATGCCATAAAAGAGTCATTTTGGTTCTCCAAAGAACCTTTCAATGACCTGAAATGGTTGCACTTTGTGAGATACTGGCGCTGCCTGTCGATATTTTTACTGCAACACAACTTGGAAAATAAAATACTGATACGATGACCACAGCTACTGAAAGAGCTTATGTGAATATAAGCGTAGGCTTAAACCAAATGCTGTACCATCGATTTTCCCCACAAAGAGTCTACACGCCCCTGGATATTGAGTGAAATCCACGCTGAGAAACTCCTTCAGTGGCTGCGGGGTCATGACAAGCGTCAGCATGTTGACAAGCGTCAGCATGTTTACGTCCTGCCAGGATGGCATCTAGCATTTTTTATCTCTGCTGTTTGTAAGCTCTTTCAGCAGCTGTGGTCTACTAAAAACCTCAAAAGACATCAGGGCGGGAGAGAATGTTGCACAAAAGTCTTTAGGAAGTTATATTTGTCCACAGGCATCTTCCCATTCTTTTCTCCTCTTCTTATCCACCTGTTTCCAAGGGGCACTACTGTAGAAAAGAACGGTGAGGCGTCAGTAGTAGTATACCAGTGTTATTTTGTGTATTAATTAGTGAGAGGCTAAGTGTTTTACAGATCATTGTTTACTTTGTAAAGTTGCAAACCTTTTTCAGAGATGTCATTACGGTGCTCAGGGACAACATGTGTTGTTCGAAGCTGTGCTCCCACATTGTTAGAAAGTTTGGATCGTTAAATCTTGAATGACTGTTAATTAGTGATGTGACATTTGAACCGAGGCAGCTTGTTTTAAGGGGTGTGCCAGATGACGCCTCGATTCGAGGCTTGTGTTGTTAACGTAGAAACCACGAAACCAGTGACAAACAAAGCCTCACTTTCTCTCCAGTCCCGTGCGGGAGTTACTGTGTGTCGGTTCGAACCCCCAGATCTTACTTATTCATTTATATTTTATATGATCAGCTGTTTCTCCATCTTGGCTGAGCTTTCAATGTTGTTATGGGAAAGGATGAAGCTAATTGGTTGGTTCTTGTCACATGACCCGCGGTGCGCTTGCGGCATTCTGACAAGTTGAGAGGTTTTCATCTTGATGCGGCGCGGACACGCCTGAAAAAACCGAGTGCGTCGCACCGCGTGCGCATCGCGACCGCGTCGCTTCCGTTATGAGCGCGGCTGCCGTGCGTCTACATTTGAAATAACGAACTTGAGCGCGTAAAAGATGCGATATGTGAACGGTCCCTAAGAAAGCAGTGAAGACTTACATCGCTTCTCTTGTTGCCCTTCAACTGAATGTTACAACCAAATGCCACAAAATTTTATTTTCCGAGTTGTTTATTCCGAGTTGTATTGTGGTAAAAATAACAACTAGTAGCACCAATAGCTCACCGAATGCAGCCATTTCGTGTCATCGAAATAATGTGCCCCCATAGTCCAAAATATGTAGAAAACAATGTTGATTTATAAATAACATAAGTCTTTTATAGGTTTTCTACAACATATTTTAGTAAGAGACATCATTTATTGTTTAATAAGCCATTTAAGTCTCAGTAGCCAGGGATTTTTGTTAGTGTAAAAACTATTTTAATAATCTAAAGAACATTTTACTTCAACAAACTAAAAGGTTATATGAATATCATGAATATATTATGATATCACATATCCAGAGTGACTTGAGAAATGAGAAAAAGCATTAGCAATATATTATAAATAAGTTAACATTATTAGCAGCAAAGATATACTGAATTTCAAGCTTGAATCAGAGCAATAAAAAAGCTAGAGCAGAAGTGTGGATAAGTAGAAACTGGAGAGAAGGAGGAAGATAATTTATTGTTGTTAATAGGAAGTGCTTTTATTTACGGTTGCGGATTAATGGCTTGAATTGAAAATATGCTTTTCTTCACTGTCATTTGTTACCCAGACATATTTGGAATAGCCTCCTTAAACCAAAAGAGAAGAAGATTAAGAAGAAAGCATTTGATTTAGAATGCGGCCTCGACTAATGTGGGACTTTTAAACCTTTAGGGAATAAGATCACAGTATGCCTACTGTATTTCAGAAAACTGAAGGTACAAAAACATCCTCTTCCAAACGCTTAATCCCACAGGCCTACCTGTATTTTTCTTTAAAATAATCCAATTATATACTTACGAAACTCTAATGACAAAAAAGGCAGACGTTTTACACTTACACAGCACTTTTTAGGGAGAATACAAATAAAAGTATTGAAACAAGTATCCGACAAGGATCGACTGGATCTGATATTTTCTGACACATGCCTTAAACTCAATGACATACATCTTCTTTAATTCACTTCAGATAGAGATTCCTGTCTGTTTAGTTGACAGTGCACGTCTGATTCAGACCAGTGGAACGGATTATAAGCCCCATGATGAGCCGTATTGATTGGCTGATGCTATCTGTCTATTAACTTAAGGTCGTGCTCTTCTAGCAGTATGGATGTGTTTTGTAATGAGCCAGAGCCTGTGAGCTAATGGATCATTTTTGCTCAAGACAGAGTTTGCACATCATAAGCAAACTGGATGTGTCAGAGAATTTTAAACTTTAATTCTGAACTTCTGCTTTGCATGTAGATTGAAATTAATTTAATATAAAAGTGTTAATAATAAATTAATAAATACCCCAAAACCTGATGGTGGTGTTGTTTTTGTGATAAGGCATAATTTGAAGTTAATTGAGAAGGAATCATTATTTAAAATATTTATTATATATTTTTGTTCTGAAACAGATCTAATTGGATGCAAATCAGTCCATCAATTAGTTTGGAAAAAACCCGGGGGTGAGGGGGAGGGATTTTAGTTGATTTGCTGCATACACAAATACGGAGAATCAAAAAATCAATTAATGGCGGCATTAAAGGCTGTTACTGTTAAGTAGTAAAAATGCTGAAGTAATTTAGCAACCTGACAAAAACTGCAGCATACAGTCTTGCCCACAAATGATTTGTTTCTCATCAGTTCACTGCTAAAGGTTAGGTCAAAGCATCTGAGGCATTTCAAATGAGAAAGAGAGACCTTATTATGAAGTCATGCATCATAGGCTTTAACATACCTGACAGGCGTCTAATGTACAGATGAGATGGCACTGTTGCTATTTACCAATGGCAAATCTCATTATGTGAGCATGTGCATGTAAATCATACATAATTAATAAACCTGGTCAGCTGGAGCATGGCAAATCTCCAGACCTAAATATTATCAAACCACTGTATTTCGGGCAGTTTTGGAGAGAATGGTGAGGATCTCTGAAGCAACTGACAAATAAGTTGGAGACTTTTCAAAAGTTATATGAATCTATTCTAGGAAGGTTCAAAGCTGTATTAAAGACAACTATATATATATTCACATTTTCAATATATTTTTCATCATAGAAACAAACAAAAGAAAATAGTTACCTGACATTTCTGGGTATAGAAACGCTTTAAGTACACCCACATTTTGCACTTCACATTTCTGTGTAATGTGAAGTGGTGTGACTCATTTTGACTTAGTGCATTGTGGTTGTCTTTTGATGTGTTCAAGCTAGTCTCAAACCACAGGTAAACTATAATCAAAAGAGTGACTTTTTTCTAAGATAAAACGCATGCTGCAGCAAGTTAATAAAAGCAAGGATGAAAAGAGTGACATTGTACACTGAGGAAATGGCTCACCTAGATGTTTTAGATGTGGATACTGAGAGTTTAATTCCTGACTGATTTTACATTCATTGCTTAGATGGATATTCATGTTGAAAAAAATGTATCTTTACATATTAACAAGCTGTGGAATCTTAATTTCTGAAATAGTTTAAATGACGTACAATTCTTGATAAGATGGTTTGAATACAAGCAGAATATAAATTTGTGTTTAACCTTGCTGTACCATTTCAATTTTGTGTCTTATTTATATGATTATGGTCAGCCTTGTTTTAGTATTCCTCCCTAAGGGAACACTAATTGAAAGAGTGGAAGAAGAAAGATAATTATTCTGTCTGGAAAAAGTCCTGCTCACAAACCAAGAAAGAATAAGGTAAATTCCACCTTTATTTCTATAGACTTTGAACATGTCCTTGCTAAATTGAAGGAACCTATTATGCCTCTTTTTACAATATGTAATATGTATCTCAGGTGTCCCCAGAATGTGTCTGTGACGTTGCAGCTCAAAATACCCCACAGATCATTTATTATATCATTTGAAAGTGAAAGCAGAAACACGCTGTTTTCGTGCATGTTTCTTTAAATGCAAATGAGCTCCCCTCCCCCTTTTCCAGAATAAAGCTGTGCCTTTACAGCTCCTACTTTAGATGCTCTGCCAAAAAAACACCTGTTTGGTTTTGATTATCATGTCTATCATGCTGAAACCATGTGTTTTATAGCCATATCAGTTTAAATTTATGATACACGCAGAAAACTGTGTATCAGAAATTTAAACTGATATGGTTTGACTGATATATCACACCCATTGGAAGCATGCGCACAAAAAGCGGCTGTCACACGGCATGTGAGTACTAAAGTTCTCTTTCATGTCCTACTGCGCTTTATGTTAAGAACACACGAGTTACAAAAACAGTCCGTTATGTCTGTGAAAGTAAACAGCTGGGAAAGAAGTTGCATGTTTATATTAGATGTGGCAGCAGCGTAATATAAAGTAAATAAATCAATAAATCCACTGCTTACTTGTTTCCTCTGAGGCTGGGACTCTATATAGTGTTTTGTGCTCATCAGTGCAGTCAGTGACAGAACAGATAGCATGCTTTCCTCAAACTTTCACCATGGCATTAGAACTGGTACACCGATGTTGCTTGCGAAAACACAATGGCGGCACCGTGGGTGGACACCTGCAGATTAAGGGCGTTATTATTATAATAAGATCCTCTTTCTACGTCATGTTTTTTCACAAGCTTGCAGAGAAAGACTGGGTTGTTCTTTTTCACATTTACTGGGTTGGTAGATGCACCAGGGAGCAGATTATTGCACTTAAACACTGAAAAAATCAGATTTTATTGATATGACACCTTTACGTAGTTTGTTGTAATGAGATATTGTCCTCATTTGGAGACTAATTAGATTTTGTGTGGTCAGTCCTTGAAGTGGAGTGTGTGACAACTATATTTGTCAATCTGAAAAAAATCCCAGCAAGATGAATTTCATGCTACCTTTTGCTACTTCTAGACATTTGTGACCTTTATATTACACCCGGAATGTAACAAGAACTACAACACTTGCAAAATGGCAGAGTTAAAAGTTCGCATGAGGGTGAATTAGTCCACTGTCAATATGCCGAGGCCAAATTAGCATCAAACCATGCGGCTAAATTGAGGAATCCAACACATCTAAATTTAGCCACTTACATGACCTTTCCAAGCAAATGATTTTATTGCTTTCCTACAGATGTGACAGTAACAGGAGCATGACTGTTATTCATTGCTACATATTGAGAGAAAGAATATATTAATCTCAGTGTGTTAAAAAGGAGTCACAGTTCAATTTAGCTAAAGTGATGCTCAGTTCCATAATGTTTGCCTTTTGACAATTATTTTTAACTAGACATCTAGGTTTGATTCCAGAACCTAGTGAACTGCCTTGCAGTCAACTATAAAAGCTATACCTTTTAAACTTTTTTAGCTTTATTTAACATAAATAAATACATTAATGAAATGAACAGCCAGCCAGTTTGGAATGCTCTACATAGACAGCAACATACAAATAGCACTTCTCACAGCAGGAACTAATGAAGCAAAATTTATTAAACCTTTTTTCACCCAAAACCCACTTGCTTAACAGTGGATCCTCTGCTGTGAAGGAGTGCCATAATGATGGATTTGTTTATTAAAAACATGTAACTTTTCACCCCACGAGTCATTAACTGATGTTCTGGAGTCATTTGGATTACTTGTGGATTATTGCAATGTTTTTATCAGCGGTTTGGATTCTTATTCTGACGGCACCCAGTCACTGCAAGTGATGTAATGCTGAATTTCTCTATAACTGTTCCTATGAAGAAACAAACTATATTTTATATATATATTTTGAATGAGTCTCAGATCGAGTAAAATTTCAGCATTTGTTTGTTTGTTTGTTTGTTTTGGCTAAACTATTCCTTTAAAAAAAAAAAAAAAAAGGTTATTGTTTTCTTTATGCATTAAAGGTTTGTTAATCAAAGTGGTAGTCCACATTACGCAGGCCAAACTGTTTTCTTATTGCACAGAAATGCTATCCTCATTTATTCAGTCCTGCACATTAAAATGCCTGAGAAGTTGTGCTGTACACAAGAGATCCAGATAGTCCCTATTGTGAGTACACACTGTATGTCCCTCGCTCTTTTTCTGCATTCTCGCTAAATACTCGCTATCCTCTTATCATTCTCTCCCTTTCATTCTGTGATGTGTTGGCTAATGGTTTCATGCACGTTGCTGAATGATAGTGGAGAACCGAAAGCGTATGGTCTCAACCTTCATGTCAGGTGTGTTTACTGTAGCTCTCTGTTCCTCTCTGCTTTATTATTCTTTCTCTCTTCATTGCTCCTCCAGTGTAATGCCTGTTTGAAGAATTTTAATTGAATGAATCGCATCATACGCTGATTAATTAATCAAATTAACCTCAGCTAATCATGTAAATCAATATTTGGTGAGAAAAGCTCACAAAGATAATTAAAAATGATTTGAGGCATTACATTATTGTAGCAGACAAGTAAATCATTAAATATAAAAAAAATACTTTAGATTTTTTATTATTACTGGCTTACATATTTAGACGATTAAACAGCATGAATCTGTATTTTGCATTTCCAGCCTAGTTTAGACTAGAATTTCTCTCTCTCTATATATATAGTGCTAAACTAGTTCATTAATTAGTTCTGAAACCGGTACGTCATCTTATATTTCATATAGTTGAGTGTTGACAAATATGATGCAGGGCAACAACTCCATAAATGCAGTTATGCCCTAAAATTCAAGATATTGGTGCAAAAAAAATGTCCCTGTATGGTTTTTGTCTCATATTTATACATATCACAGGACACATGGGCAGCAAGAGCAATATGACACGAGTGCGGATTTTGTCCCGATCTATCACAGGCTTAAATGTGATTTCATACAACAGTTAAGTAAATAAGAAGTTGGTATTGTGTCATATTTTAAACACAATATTGTGTGTTTTTGCTCAATTTTGCAGAGAACACATTACCTTTGAAGCCATAGCAGAATTCTTGCAAAACAACACAGCAGTGTTTAGTTTCTGAATGAATCCGCATTTTGAACTAATCGTGCGAACCGATGATTCAAAGGCCCATTCATAAACAGAGCAATTTTCTTCATTCCTAAATGAATCACCCGTTTGAATGAATCAAATGAAAATGACTCATAAAGACATTTACCGCCACCTGCTGGCAGATTTAGTTTCTTATTTAGAGTATCATTTAAGTAAAATAATAATAATGACTTTTGCTGTATGTTCTTGTATGTTCCATAGTTTACATTAGGCTGTTGCAGCTTAAATGTTTATGTATAATAAATTATGTTGAATCAAATAAAATATTTCTTTCTAAAGCTACAATTTGTAATGTCTACTTGATACTTTCTTAAGTTCCATTGATTGATTCGATCAAAAATACATAATACATATATTATTGCGATTTAAAATACCAGTTTTAGATTTTGATGTAACACATCCTTGCTGAATAAAATTATTATTATTATTTATTATTATTATTATTATTATTATTATTTATTTTATTTATTTATTTATTTTTTTTTTTTTTTCAAATAAAAAAAATGTACTGACCCCAAACTTTGAATGGTAATGTATATTGTTACAAAATACGTAGCACAACTGTTTTCAACACTGATAATAAATCAGCATATTAGAATGATTTCTAAAGGATCATGTGACACTGAAGACTGTAAAGATGCTGAAAATTCAGCTTTGCATCACAGGAATAAATGATATTTTAAAGCACATTAAAATAGAAAACCACTAATTGAAATTGCAATAATATTTCACAATATTACCTTTTCTGTATTTTTAATCAAATAAATGCAGCCTTGATGAGCAAAAAAGACTTCTTTAAAAAACATTAAAAATCTTACTAATCTCAAACTTTTGAATGGCAGTGTGTGTGTGTGTGTGTGTGTGTGTGTGTTTTGATATTTGCCATATTGAATATTGCACTGCATGTAGGTATGGATCTGGCTGTCACCAGTGTGGATATAGCCTGACTGCCTTACACTTGAACAGCCATCAATGGCAGACAACGTGGAATGAAAACACAATGTGCACAATACTACACACACTACACACAGCTGTTAACTTTCTTGGTTTACCAGACCCGCAGAACTCGTGTTGGAAGCTCCGACTGTCAAACCCCAGTCAAAAAGAATGTAAATGTGTCAACAGTATCTGGGTGTCATGTAACACAACAAAAAGCTTCTTGCAAAATATCTTTTGTTAGACTAAAGCAAGCTTCCTCCCAACATCATGTTCAAATTCCAAGCAACCTCACTTTTTGGTTTCTAAAACTGGAAACAATGTATAAGGAATCAGCCAGCACTTAAATATACCACTTAAAATGTAGTGGACATCAGCTTAAAAGCTTTTTAATTATAATGGAAATCAAAATGTACTCTTTATAATAACCTACTGATTTCAAGTGCATTCAAACATACTATAGGTTAAAAGGAACAGCTTTCGGTCTAAGTTCAGCTATTCACTACAGCGACTTGGAGACTCGTGTTAACGTTAGTCAGTTTCTATGACAACATCTCGCCTCTGTCGGCCTGTTCCTATTCCCATTTCATTTCATGGGTTCTCTCACAGTTACGAATTATTAACCACCCCTATTTGTCAGATGCTGATGGGATAGATGGAAGCCTCTGTGTCATATACCACTATCACTTATGCCTGCATGTTGGTATGAATAGAGACAGGCTGCAGTGATATCTCTACAGACCACCGTGGTGCACCATCCACAGCTGAACTGAGAATGACTTTGGATGGAAATTGAAGTAGAAGTTGAAATGAGGTAGCAAACTGGATCCAGAAATGGAATTTGAATTTCAAAAACTATAACTGAAATGCAATGAAATTCAAAGAAAAGTTATCTATGTTCAGTTATCCATATTATCAACATAGGTTTAATAATAATAAAAAAAAGATAATAATAATAATAATAATAATAATAATAATAAAATTAAGGTAATAATTAACTTAATAATTATTTTAGATGGCACCCATATATACTGCATATATAATTTACATGTATTATACAGTATTTTATATTATATACATCTATATTATATATTTAATTATGATTTAGACTTATATTTCTCATTCAAAATGCTCTAATACACTCAATATGTTATAAAATCAGCAATTTCCAAATTTGATATATTTATATAAATAATGTATAATTTACTCTTCTACAAAAAACAATGTGGTAGATATTTCAAAACAGTTTTTATAGGAAATTAAGTTAATTAAAAGTTAATAAAAAGTTACAAAGGTTACATTTTAATTAATTAAAAAATCTAAGTCAAAATACACGTGGACCCACACTGCAAAAAAATTCCCTGTAAAAAAAACGGTAATCTACTGGCAGCTGTGGTTGCCAGCATTATACTGTAAAAATACAGTGTGCTACTGTTTTTGAAATTAACAGCAAAATGCCGTTTTGTCATCTACAGTATACAACTGTAATTTAGCAGCATATATCTGTTAAATTACATATGACACTGTAAAAAAAATTCCCTGTAAAAAAAAACGGTAATCTACTGGCAGCTGTGGTTGCCAGCATTTTACTGTAAAAATACAATGTGCTACTGTTTTTGAAATTAACAGCAAAATGCCGTTTTGTCATCTACAGTATACTGCATCTGTTAAAATACATACTACTCATAACTCCATGATCTCAATTTTCAACGCATATTATACCCTGCATTTTCTATTTGACTATTACAAAAAGAACAAAGTCCAGTTATGTTTTGTTATTTTATTCTGATACACTAGATAAACTTTTACAATATTCCCTAAAACAGGCATGCATACAAACATACAAACATGCTTAAGTCTGTATTTATTCATAAAATACAAATGTACTCTCAAATTAGGCTTCAGTGAACAACAGCTAATGTTTTTTTTTTTGTTTGTTTGTTTTTTTTTAAATGGTTTATAAAAGATATTAGATTAAATGACTAGTGTCTTTAATTAATCATACCTTTATGTTCCTTTTGGAGCTCAAATGTTTGGTTCCCATTTGTCTTCCATTGTATGGGCAAACATTTCTCTATGACAATATCTTAATTTGTCCTCTAAGAGAAAGTCCTACTGGTTTGAGACAGCATAAGGTTGAGTTAAGGATGAGATACTTCTGGACTGATGTTCTTCATCATCTTGGGTCTTCTTCTGCAGTTTTTCCAGTTATTTTAGACACCTCTTTTCTCCGTGCAGCTTTGATCCTCTTTTCTGGATTTATTCCAATAAAGTATCTGAAAAATAAGAGGAGAAAAGCTTCAGAACATATTCTTGTGTATAATTTGATTTGGTCAAATTGAACTTTCTAACTAAAAACTAGCCGATAATTAAAGAAGTCCACTTCCAGAACAACAATTCACAAATAATTTACTCACCCCCTTGTCATCCAAGATGTTCATGTCTTTCTGTCTTCAGTTGTAAAGAACGTCTAGGTTACGTACGTAACCCTCGTTCCCTGAAGGAGGGAACGGAGACGTTACATATGGGAACTCGCCTGAGTGACCAATCACCTCTGAGCTTTACAGAAAAGGCCAATGAAATTGGCGAGTGGAGTTTGCGTGCAACGCCACTCCCCCGTACATACGGGTATATAAGATGGCGGCGCGCATCCACTCATTCAGGTTTTTGCTGAGGAGCCGAGCCGCAGCCCGGCGTCAGCGCAGCCTAGGGTTGTGGCAGGGGATGTAACGTCTCCGTTCCCTCCTTCAGGGAACGAGGGTTACGTACGTAACCTAGACGTTCCCCTTCAGTCGTTTCACTACGACGTTACATATGGGAACAGACCCATGGAAAAGGCCACAACCCTGAGGCTGCGTTACGCAAGACACCAAGTGCCGACAGGCGGACGTGTCGGAAAGTGGAGTCACTACGTAACCTTCCCAACGCCCTAGGGACCAGTAGAGGGGCCCCATAGGGGTGCCAGATGTACTGAAGCATGGGTTGGGGGGGCGGAGCACATGTGGTTTAGGCATGTGGAATAAAGAAATTGAATACATCTAATCTGTTATAGATGTATGAGGGAAAACACAGCCTTCTGGCTGACTGTGGAGAAATACTGAGACATGTTGCCACAACCTTCTGGGCGAAGGAGACCCAGTCGGAGCACAGTCGCGGACTACTCCGCATCTAGTCCTGACTGCGGGGCATGGAGGACCCAGGTTCGCCGGAGGGAACATACTGGGAGATAGCGCACGGATCCCGTGGGAATGGCGCAGCAAGCCGACACCTGCCGGCCTCCCGCAAATTACCTGATGTTACCTTAACACACGGGAGGACACGGGCTCGACGCGGAGATTATAGAATCTCGCGAAGGTGTTAGGTGTCGCCCAGCCCGCAGCTCTGCAGATGTCTGCTAGCGAGGCGCCGTGCGCCAGCGCATAGGAGGAGGCAACACTACGAGTGGAGTGAGCTCGAACTCCTAGGGGGCACGGCTCCCCCTGGCTTTCGTAGGCCAGGGAGATGGCATCTACCACCCAATGGGCCAACCTCTGCTTGGAGACAGCATTTCCCTTCTGCTGTCCTCCGAAGCAAACAAAGAGCTGCTCGGAGCGTCTGAAGCTCCGGGTGCGGTCCACGTAAACCCGTAAGGCACGAACGGGACACAGCAACGCTAAGGCCGGGTCTGCCTCCTCCGGGGGCAGAGCTTGCAGGTTCACCACCTGATCCCGGAAGGGTGTGGTGGGAACCTTGGGCACGTAACCGGGCCGGGGTCTCAGGATAACGTGAGAATCAGCCGGCCCGAACTCCAGGCACGCTTCGTTGACAGAGAAGGCTTGTAGGTCCCCGACCCTCTTGATGGAGGCGAGCGCGGTCAGGAGCGCTGTCTTAAGCGACAGGAATTTAAGCTCGACTGAAACCAGCGGCTCGAAGGGAGGTCCCCGCAGGCCCCGAAGGGCGACGGAGAGATCCCAAGAGGGTACAAGGTGCGGTCTAGGGGGATTAACCCTTCTCGCACCTCTGAGGAACCTCACGACCAGTTGATGCTTCCCGATGGATGTTCCATCGACTGCATCGTGATATGCCGCGATGGCCGCGACATACACTTTGAGAGTTGAAGGAGACAGCCTACGCTCCAACTTCTCTTGCAGGAAGGAAAGCACTACTGCGATCGGACATCTCTGTGGGTCCTCCCCACGGGAGGCACACCAGTCAACAAAGAGACCCCACCTCAGTGCGTAGGCCTGCCTCGTGGAGGGGGCTCTAGACTGAGTGATAGTTTCTATCACGGCCTGTGGAAGGCCGGCGAGGTCTACCGTGTCCCGTCCAGAAGCCACACGTGCAGGTTCCATAGATCGGGACGCGGGTGCCAAATCGTGCCCATCCCCTGAGAAAGAAGGTCCTTCCTCAGGGGAATCTTCCAGGGAGGGGCTGTCGCGAGGAGCGTGAGGTCGACGAACCAGGTCCGGGTGGGCCAGTATGGCGCAACCAGCAGAACCTGCTCCCCGTCCTCCCTGATCTTGCACAGGGTCTGTGCAAGGAGGCTCACTGGGGGAAAGGCGTACTTGGGCCCCGGAGGCCAGCTGTGTGCCAGTGCGTCCCTGCCGAGGCTGTTGGGAGCGTCGTTGAGGGAGTAGTAGAGCTGGCAGTGGGAGGATTCCGGGGAGGCAAACAGATCTATCTGGGCCTTGCCGAATCGACTCCAAATCAGCTGGACTGTCTGGGGGTGGAGTCGCCATTCTCCAGGGTGGGTGGGCTGCCGTGAGAGCTGGTCGGCTGCACGGTTGAGCTCCCCTGGTATATGAACGGCGCGCAGCGATTTCAGCCGCGTCTGACTCCACAGGAGCAGATGGCGGGCGAGTTGCGACATACGACGGGAGCGTAGACCACCCTGGCGGTTGATGTACGCTACGGTCGCAGTGTTGTCCGTGCGGACAAGCACGTGCTTGTGGCGGAGCATCGGAAGAAACCGACGCAGCGCGAGAAGCACTGCTAGCAACTCCAGGCAGTTGATGTGCCAAAGCAGTCGAGGTCCTGTCCAGGAGCCCGAGGCTGCTTGCCCGTTGCATACAGCACCCCAACCCGTGGTGGAGGCATCTGTGTAAACCACAACATGCCTGGAGACCTGTCCTAAGGGGACTCCGGCCCGTAGGAAGGCAGGGTCTGACCACGGGCTGAATAGGCGGCGACACTGCGGGGAAACGCCAATCCGGAGTGTGCCACGGTGCCATGCCCATCTCGGGACTCGATCGTGTAGCCAGCGCTGAAGCGGTCTCATATGAAGCAAGCCCAGCGGCGTTACCGCGGCTGCAGCTGCCATATGCCCCAGGAGCCTCTGAAATGTTTTGAGAGGGACCGCTGTTTTGTGCCTGAATGATTTCAGGCAGTTCAGCACTGACTGCGTGCGCTCGTTGGTGAGGCAGGCTGTCATATTGACCGAGTCCAGCTCCATACCGAGAAAAGAGATCCTCTGCACTGGGGAGAGTTTGCTCTTCTCTCGGTTGACCCGAAGGCCCAGATGGCTGAGGTGCTGAAGCACCAGGTCCCTGTGTTCGCACAACAGATCTCGCGAGTGAGCCATGATGAGCCAGTCGTCGAGATAGTTGAGGATGCGAACGCCCTTCCGCCATAGCGGAGTCAGGGCACCCTCGGCGACCTTCGTAAAGACGCGGGGGGACAGGGACAGGCCAAATGGGAGCACCTTGTACTGATACGCTCGACCCTCGAAAGCAAACCGTAGAAAGGGTCTGTGTCGAGGCAAAATCGAGACGTGAAAGTACGCGTCCTTCAGGTCTATGGCCGCAAACCAATCCTGGTGTCGAACGCACGAAAGGATACGCCTCGAAGTGAGCATTTTGAACGGCAGCCTGAGAAGGGACCGATTCAAAACTCGAAGATCCAGGATTGGTCGTAACCCACCGCTCTTCTTGGGCACGATGAAGTAAGGGCTGTAGAACCCCGACCTCATCTCGGCTGGAGGGACAGGCTCGATTGCGTCTTTCGCCAGTAAGACAGCAATCTCCGCACGCAGGACAGAGGCATCCGTGTCCGAGTGGACAGAGGTGAAAAGGACGCCTCTGAATTTGGGCGGGCGCCTGGCGAACTGAATCGCGTAGCCGAGACGTACCGTCCGGATCAACCACCGGGACGGGCTGGGCAGCTCTAGCCAGGCTGCGAGCCTGGTCACCAGTGGGATCAGCGGAGCGTTGACCGACGTGACCGCGGTGGGGCGGCCTGCGGGAAGGGGAAGGGGACTGGTCCCAGAAGGATGAACGTCCTGGAGAGCAGTCTGGCCGCTCTGAGCAGCACTTACCTTCCTCCCAGGTTCCCGCGCTGGCGAATGTTGGCTCCGAGTCCGAACCCGAGGAGACATCTTGTCTGACAGGAACAGAACTCGGGGCACTTGGCCCAGAGATGTGGAAAATTGCTCTTTCTGTGAGTGGGTGGGTACCGCCGACCCGTAGGTCGACGGCAGCTGAGCGCACAGACGGCCCCGGCCCTCCACCGGGGGCGGGGGGGCAGATGTTGTCGTCCCCCGAAGAGCAGCTTCCATCATCTCCAGGCTGCCCGTGTCAGGAGCGCCGCGCAGACCTGCGGGTCTTAGGTGTATGAGGGGGCTCCTGAGCAGCGGGCGGCGCCGCTCCCCTGCGGCGGCCACGACGTCTGGCGGCGAGGCGCGCATCATGGGCCTCAGCCGGAGACGGAGCAGGTATTTCTTGCTTCTTGGGGGCCGCAGGGGGGCGCCCTCGGCGACGAGCAGGCTGAGGCTGGGCACCCGGGGACTTCGTGGGAGTCGCACGCCGGGGCAAGATGTGACTGATCGCCTCAGTCTGCTTCTGGACTGCCGAGAACTGCTGGGCAAAGTCCTCGACAGTGTCGCCGAAGAGGCCGGCCTGGGAGACAGGAGCGTCGAGAAAGCGTGCTTTGTCGACATCTGCCATCTGCGCCAGGTTCAGCCAGAGGTGGCGTTCCTGGACCACGAGTGTGGACATCACCTGACCAAGGGACCGCGCCGTGACTTTAGTCGCCCGGAGGGCGAAGTCGGTCGCCGCACGCAGCTCCTGCAAAACCGCTTGGTCAGGACTACCCTTGTGCAGTTCTTTTAACGCCTTGGCCTGATAGACCTGCAGGGTGGCCATGGCGTGCAGGGCGGTGGCGGCCTGGGCCGCAGCACTGTAGGCTTTGCCGGTCAGAGCCGACGAAAGCCTACAGGCTTTGGACGGGAGGCGCGGAGAGCCCCGCCAGGTGGCGGCGTCTTGCGGGCATAAATGCACCGCAACCGCACGCTCAACCTGAGGGACCCCCTCGTACCCCCTGGCCGCCCCGCCATCAAGGGTAGCGAGGGCTGAGGAGGTAAGGCGTGAACGAGCCGAATGAGGGGCCCGCCACGCCTTAACCAGCTCATCGTGCACCTCCGGGAAGAAAGGCACTGGGGGCGAGCGCGGCGGCGCCGCAGACCTCGTCCCCAGAAACCAATCATCCAGCCTCGAAGGATCGGGAGGAGGCACCTTCGGGACCTCCAGCCCGATCCCCTTGGCGGCCCGGAGGAGCATGGCCGACAGTTCGGCGTCCGCCTCAGACGGGGCGCTGCTCCGCCGAAGTGCCCGCCTCATCTGCCGACCGTTCACCCTCTGATGCTGAGATAGACATCTCTTCCTCCGGGGGAGCACCAAAAGAGACGCTGGGCCCGCTTTTAGACGGGGGAGCGGTCTGTTTGGGCATCACCACGGGACCACGCGGTGGAGCGGAAGCCCGCGGGGTATCAGCCGGCGGGACATTCTGCACCGTCACCTGGAGGTCCCCCAAGCGCCTCGCCGAAGCAGCCGTAAAGCCTTTACGGCTCGCCGAACTACCTCGGGAAGACGACGAGGGGAGCCGTCTCGCGAACGAGAGGCGGGACCTCAACGTGGCCATGGACATGCGTTCGCAATGAACGCACGAACCATCCACAAACGCTGCCTCTACGTGCTCTCGGCCCAGGCACGTGAGACAGCGATCATGACCGTCAACGGAGGTGAGGAAACTACCGCACCCAGAAACGCACGGTCGGAAAGCCATACCGGGACAATGGCTCTCGACGACCGTAAGGAAATTGCTCTCTTAGATCCCGGTTCGCCCAGGGAGGACGCGGCACAACCGTGCGCTCAAAAACTCGCTGGAATGCGAGAAGCCGGCTCGTTCCGTCTTCCGGCGGCCGGCTCGCAGGATCTGTTTTCGGAGGCTCTTTCTGTTCTCTTCAATCTTGAAGTAGCTCGCAGGCGGTGAGGCTCTGAAGCGAAAATCTGAATGAGTGGATGCGCGCCGCCATCTTATATACCCGTATGTACGGGGGAGTGGCGTTGCACGCAAACTCCACTCGCCAATTTCATTGGCCTTTTCTGTAAAGCTCAGAGGTGATTGGTCACTCAGGCGAGTTCCCATATGTAACGTCGTAGTGAAACGACTGAAGGGGAAATTATGTTTTAAGGAAAGCATTTCAGGATTTTTCTCCATATAATGGACTTGATTGGCGCCCCGATTTTGAACTTCCAAAATGTAGTTTAAATGCAGCTTCAAAGGACGCTGAACGATCCCAGCCGAGGAAGAATCTAGTGAAAAGATTGGTCATTTTTTTTGGAAAATAAAAATTTGTATACTTTTTAAACACAAAAGTTCATGTAGCACAGGCTCTGAGATGCACGTTCACGACACTACATACTATTGAATCATGTCGAAAGGTCACGCTTAACTATAGACCCAGTGTTTACAAAGCGAACGCACAAAGACTAAGAAAGTGCAAGTAAGTCAAACACCGTTTACAAATAAAAAGGTACAATGATGTCATACAATTCTGAAGTTATAGGAGAAAAATAAGATGGAGTTCTATCTTTTTGAGCCAGAGTACACAGACGATGAACTTAGACGTGATTCATAGTAGTGATGGGAAGTTCGGATCATTTTACCGACTCGGATCTTTGAGTCTCGTTCAGCAAAATGAACAAATCTTTTTTCGAGTCATTTCGTTCATTTTAGCAAAATATAATTAAAATGTTACGTGTCACTTCCCTAACACATCTATTGCTTACACAAACGTTGATCACACTACAAACAAGACAAAACTATAATGCTATAAGAAACAGAAAAGATTCATACATTGTTCACCTGGGTCTTTAGTCTATGATTAGCTCACCTCACCTCTTATCTGACAAGTTTTCAGGTTTGAGTCGTTCGTTCATCACGTGACAGCCCCATAAGATGAACGAACAACTCGAAAAACCCGAAGACTCGAAACATTCCAGTGCAGAGCCTAATAGGATGTTGCGCATGCGCAACTGAACGAATCACTTCCTGAGACGACTCATTCTTCCCGAGTCACTTTAAAGATTTGTTTAAAATGAACAAATCGTTCAAGAACGACCCATCACTAATTCATAGCATCGTGGACGCGCATCCCAGAGCCTGTGCTACACGAGCTTTTGTGCTTAAAAAGTACACAAATTTTTATTTTTTGAAAAAAATGGGATTGTTTAGAGCCCTTTGAAGCTGCATTTAAACTACATTTTAAAAGTTCAAAATCAGGGCATCAATGAAGTCCATTATATGGAGAAAAATCATTAAATGCTTTCCTCAAAAACATAATTTCTGTACGACTGAAGACAGAAAGACATGAGCATCTTGGATAACAAGGGAGTGAGTAAATTATTTGTAAATTGAAACTGATGTAGTAGCTTTGTTTTAGTGAAACAAAATGCAGACATATACTTACCAAGAAGGATCAAGCTAGGAGTCACAGGCAGGTTACCCATTTTCTCAAGGTCAGAAGGAGTGGCAGACATCTATTAGTAAAGAAAAAAAAATTAAAATGATCAACAACAACAACAAAAAACTAATGTGCTACTTGTTGCAATATTCTACAGAGGCAATAAAACTGTTTTACTCAGAGTAGAATTCAAAACTGATAATTTTCCTATTTACTTACCCGTATGCTGATTTAAACTCTGATGATGCGATAGATGATATTTAATGGAGATGTGATGTCTGTTTGTCCCTACAATACAAAAGAAAATGGGGACCAAACTTTAATACCAACAGATATACAGTAAATGGAGGATAAAGGTAATTAATTGCATGGTTTAGCCAGTTTTCTGAAGTGATTCAATTTGTTTGGGTGAAAACAATTTTGAATTTTGCAGTTCCAGGTTCTAATTTGTGGTTCTTTGGTCTGATATTCTGATATCAGACAAAATTACTGGTAATTAATCATACCTTTATGTTCCTTTTGGAGCTCAAAGGTTTGGTTCCCACTGGCCTTCTATATGGGAAAAACAGACATCAGTTCTCCAGGATAATATCTTCATTTGTCCTCCAAGAGAAAGTCCTATGAGTTTAAGACAGCATAAGGTTGAGTAAATAATGAGATTTTTAGTGAATGATTTCTTGAACAAACAATAGGCAAACTTACATTTTCTTAAAGAATGAATAATTTGCTTCTCTACAAAGTCAGCCTTTGAACTACAAGGATAAGGAAAACATAATGTAAAGAATAGATAGCTTCTCTAGTTAACTAATTACAGACATCCCACACACAAAACATTAAAATAAAGTTTAAAAATAAAATAAAAACCGACAGATTCTTTCGGTCCATCTGCTGCTATTTTTGCAATCTCTAGCAGCGCTTTGAGTACGTTCACAGTAATCATGCAAGAATTATGAATTTTGTTCATACACATGTATCTTTTGCTTAGATGAAGTTCTGAGAATGTTTCAGTTACATAAATTGTGTGATGGTAATAAATAACAAATAAAATGCAGTCAGGGTATATGCTAACGAGCTAATCATATCTTACTTGGTTACTGTTCCATGATTAAAACATGCTATCCTTTCATCAAATTATGCTTTGCTGACTCTTTATAATGTTAATATTTAGAAGTGTACGCGGTAAGTTAAAACCAAAAGTGTGGTTGCAAATAACAGCAGCAGATAATAGCCGGTTTGAACCTCATGCTAAAATTGTAACCACAAAAGAAAAAACAAAAACATAATTTCACAAAACGTCATATTTTTACTCAGATAAAGTTTAAGATGTGCGGGTTAGAGAAAAAAAAAAGTTTCTTACCAGTTGTGTGTTATATGATGGCAGTCTGTACGAAGGGCTGACACTCCTGTGGTAACTTGCTGATTAAAACACGGTCACGAATCCAATTTAAATCCCAAAAGCTTAGTTGGATGTTGAAACATTAATTTTTAAAAGTAATAGGTACTTTAAAAATAAAATAGATAATAATAAATAATATAAAGTCTAATTTATAAATAATAAAGTCTATCATGCTAACAACATCCTAGAAACATGTTAACTACATGCTAATAATGCTAACAACATGCTAATCATGCTAGAAACATGTTAGTAACAATGGTAATCAAGTTAGAAACATGGGCTGCGTCCGAAAGCCTAGACAGCTGACTTGCTGCCTCGCTGCCTTATTAGTCAATGACTTTGCAGGCAGCATTTTAGAGCTTTGGGACACAGCCATGAATAGCAACATGCTAACTACATGCTAATGATGCAAGAAACATGGTAGCAACAGGCAAATCACAATAGCAACGTGCAAGCAACATGTTAGCTGTATGCTAATAATGCTAGCAACATGCTAACTACATGCTAAAAACACTATTAGCAACATAGTAACTACATGTTAATCATGCTAGCAACATGCTAATAATGCTAGAAATGCTAACAACTTGTTAAACATGCTAGAAAAATGATAGCAACATGCTAGTCACGACAGCAACATGCTAATTGTGCAAGAAACATGCTAACAACAATGCTAACTACATGTTAGAAACAGTAAAATGGTAACTATATGCTAATCATGCTAGAAACATGTTAATCATGTTAACAACATGCTAGAATCATGCTAATCATTATAACAACATGTTAACTATATGCTAATCATGTTAGCAACAGGTTAACTACATGTTACAGACATGGTAGCAGCATGCTAATCATGCTAGAAACATGATTAACAACATACTAACTACATGGTAATCATGCTAGCTACATGCCAACAACATGCTAATCATGATTACAATATGCTAATCATGTTAAAACATGTTAGCAGCATGCTAAACATGCTAACAACGTGTTAGCAACATGTCAACAACATGCTAATCATGATAACAATATGTTAACAACATGCTAACTACATGCTAGCGAATTGCTAATCATGTTATAAACATGATTAGTAACATACTAACTACATGCTAATCATACTAGTAACACATTAATCATGCTAGAAACAGGCTATCAACATCTATCTAATCTATTTTTTTCAAACTCTATCAAACAATCTATATTTTGCAACTGCTTTAAACTTTCAGGCTTCAGGCTAGGCTGTCTCAAGTCAACCTTAAAGTTTGTCTTTACTAAATTTTTATCTAGTTATTATTATTATTATTATTATTGACAGAATTAAACTTATTTGTTTAGTTTGATCAGATTTTGCCTAAAGCCAGTAGTAAATTTTGAACTATTTTTGTCATGATCTGGTCCAGTGAGTGTAGAGTGGAAAGCAGAAAAAAACAAGTGGTGCTGGCAGCTGGAGTAAAATATAGTATATATACAACTCGCTGGATTTGCTTTGAAACATTAGTTACTGAATATTGACTTAAAATTCAACTCATGAACTGAAAGAGAACAGGTTCTTAAATTGTGTTATTTTACTGAACCATGCTGCCAAATGAGTGAGTTTGTGTTTATAAGAGAGAAGAAAGTACACTGCATTCATTACAAGACTTGGGCCCATGCCAGAGATTTATCATTAGGGAAATATTGCTAATCCTGTGACTCGAGGGGTTGCAGACACGAGAAGCTTCTCTTGTATGCTTGTTAGACCAAGCCAGATGTGTGGTAGGGGACCACTGATGCCAAATTAAAATCTCTCTCTTTCTCTCCCTCTGTCATATTGGATCATTCTTACATGAGACAACAGTTGCACTGGAGAAATAACATTCATTTAACATTTGCACCAGCGTTTGTCTGAACTAACGCAAGAGGTCTGGAAAAAGGTATGATGAATACAACGGTAATGGGACTTTGACTGTGAAATATTGAGCATTTGTTTGTTTGTTTCTGGTGCCAGAGGCAGTAGTATAGCATTGTTAGAGCTGAAATTATTACTAAATAAAAGCACGCAGGTGTCAACACACAAATGATAAACACAGGACACAAAGGAATGTGTGGCGTAAGATTCTGGCTCGTGTGCAGAATCTGTCTGGAAGCAGCCCAAAGATAAAATGTTTTTAACAGTTTTAGGCAGCTGCTCAAAGGCACTGGTGAATCAGGAAATTAATTCTGATGCTCTGAACTGAGGGCATCTCTATTTCTGCCCAATAACAGAGACTCTGGCTACAGTCCCACAGCAGACATGCTCCACAACCAGGGTCAAATGTGTTAATGTGGGATTTTAGACTAGAAGAATCTTTAGATTAGAATTCAGTAGACTTAAAAAATAGTAATAATAATAAATGAAAAATTACTTATTATAAAAATTAAGTAATTATTTTCAGACAATAAATGCTATAATAAATTACATTATCATATAAGGTAAAAATTTTATTAAATTTTACTGAAAAACATTGTTACAAATCTGTTTTTATACAATGTGTAAATTACCTTTTAATTTATTTTTTTTTATTTTTTGTATTTTAAGTTATTTTTTTCTTTCATATAAAGTTTGTTGCATTGTTTCAGAGTTATGTGCATTACCTTGATGCTGTTTGACCTCATATTGGGGATCACTGTTGCTTAATATATAAATTTACACAACAGTTCTTTCTGGTGCTCGAATCTGATTGGCTAAGATAAGTGTGATATTCTAGTGATAACGGAGCTCCAACCGTTTCACTGTTTGTATCACTCCGCTTGCAGTATTTCTCATAGTGAGTATCATAGTGGACGCCCAGATCCACTCTTATTTTATAAATAATACTGTTTTTGTGTTACAGAATGTAGTTTTAAGAGTTTTTTTAGGCAAGAATGTACTTTTAGACTTCAAATATGCGATTTGTTTATAAAGATAACGTATATTTGAAAATTTGCTTCAACATTTTCTGAGGTTACAGAGCTCCAGGGCGTCAGCGGCCATTCAGCGCTCATGAATCTACAGAGAGCAGACTCACCTCAGCCAGATTTTCTGGAATTTGCCACTGGCTCTGATGTCACTATAGTGGTTAAACATGAGATATAATTCGTAATTATTTTATTAATATTATTCATTCCAGATCAAACAGTTTTGGCCGAGGGCAAAATATCATCACGTTATATTTTATGTAAATGTAATGCTGTACATCAGAACACTGCCTTTGATCTGCCTAGTTGTTGTTTATTAAAAGTTATTAACAGATGAAAGGATAGTATGACAAAGATAACGCTTTCCTCAGCGTACATTTAGACTAATGTTTTATTGTGAATATGAGATTGGTCTGAAGAATGAATGCTGTATCAGATGCAGGTAATCACACTCGCTCAGTCCATCTTTCTCTCATAATTCTCTACGTAATACAGTGAGCTTTTAATACAGTAATACAGGCTTTCAATGAAGCAACTCAATGTTCCTTCATTACTAGTTCTAAAGTGACGTTTTCAAATTATTAACAGAGGCTTGGGCTCAGCTGTTAAACTGTCAGCTTGAGACTGAAATCCATGGCAGAAGTGGTAGTTTGCACAAAAGAGGGTTTTAAAGACACATCGTCTCGATTTACAAACTTGTGCCATCGAACTTTTGTATAAACACAAATCACACTCACAGCCTTGCTGATATAAAGCCATATTGCCAACATAGGCTCATTGGAAATGCGTGCCTTTATATACATTTCGGCCAAAACTGAAAAAACTTATCAATATGTACAAATCACTGCAGTTTCCAGTTGAAATGAACACTACAGGCAGTAGAACTCCTTTTGACACAAAGTATGACTTACACACAGAGTTTTGGTTAATAAAGCCTAATTTTTACACAATTGCTTGCATATTATAATATTATGGCTTCAAAACAAATTTAACATACTGCGTGATTTGAAAACTGATACTTCTGAACGTTGTCATCACATATACAGCTTCAGATGCACGAGAATTCAGTAGGTTTACTCTATTTGAATTCTGAACAGCCGCAATACGTACCTCAAGCAGCATAATAAAATGTAGAAATACATGCCTGTGCCAACATATTAAAAACGTGCCACAGTCACGTATTAAACGTGTGTTTTAGTGCCACTCTCTGGACATTTCACTTTGAAACTACCACGAAACGTGCAGTAAGGTACGTAATTACGGTGTTGCATAAATGTATATACACTCTCAAAAATAAAGGTGCTTTAAAAGGTTCTTCACAGTGATGTTATAGAAGAACCAATTTTGGTCCCACAAAGAACCATTCAGTCAAAGGTTCTTCAAAGAACCATCTCTTTCTTACCTTTTATAATCTGAAGAACCTTCTTTCACCACAATGAAACTTTTTGTGAAACAGAAAAGTTCTTCAGATGTTAAAGGTTCTTTATGGAACCATTTAAACACAACATCTTCTTCAATGGCATCGTGAAGCCCCTTTATTTGTAAGAGTGTAGGCACGTATTTCCAGTGACCTTAGGTTGCATATCACACTGCTACTGTGGTATTACTCATATAATATAAAACATATTTATAGATATTATATAATTTAAGTAATTAAAATGGGTTATTTGATCAACATTGACTGGATAGTCTGATTCAATAGAAAAGATAAAGCCACCAAGTCAAAGGTCTATATCGAATTTGGTAGACCTCCTAGGAAAAGTTAAAGCTAGAAATCTTGGTCTCAGAATAATAAGCTTATCAGTAGATCACCAGCTTATGCTGTGTTGTATTCTTGCTGAAATCAGAAAATGTTATGTAGATAGTGACACTTAATAATGTTGGTTGTTCCTTTGAAAACACTTATCAGCCGATGTTAAATTGTTGTTTGAGGAGATGAATACACAAACTAATATGATAAACATCAGCTTTACAAACCTTCAATGAGGAGTCTGTGAAATTGTGACTTTGGGGAAAATATCTCATCTGTATTTTGACTGTGAATGTATCTTGAGCCCCACCGTTGAGAGCAACATCCGCTTTGTATATCTGAGGCCTTAAGTCCCACAGAGAGCTTTGACTGCCCCCTTCAGAGGGAGTCCTCTGTGTTCTGTGACCTTCAAATTAAACGGTTGCCATAACATTCTGATCTCTCTCTCTCACACACACATGCACACACACGATTTGTAATCGCTGTCCTTTTGAAAAAACATGTATCATCATCAAAAAGAAACATTTTGACTTTCGTGCTCGGGTTGGCTTTATCCTTGTGAATACTGCTGTAATCTCTTCTGTTCTTTATTTAACAGAGGGCAATTGTTTGTGCTCTCTAAATGAGACAATGAATTATTGAGAGATCAAAGTACAATGAGGCTCATTTCAGAGTGGAAATTGAGTGCTTAGCATATTGACATTTATCATGAATAACGTCATTTTCAACACTCACAGTAAGTAATTAATTTCTTCCAATTGTTCTTTTTTTTTAATTTCATCATTGATACATGCAGCATGCGACAATGTTAAAGTAACTTTACACATTATCAGACTTACCTTTTGTATGCTAATAGGAAAAAAAATTATATTATATTATATATTATAAAATATATTATTTTCCTAGCAGTGAGAGCAGAACTTTAACTTGTTTGTATTAAAACTTATGTTTTTAAAAGAAGTCTATTATGCTTATCAGTACTACTTTTATTTGATCAAAATGCAGTATACAATAACAGTTTTTTGTTTTAAAGTCCCCCTGTAGTCATAGCTTTTATCCCTTAAAACCATAGTAAAAGCGATATAATGGCGAAACACGGATATTGACCGGATAAAACTATCATTTTAAACTTTTTACTAGCGGACAACTACAGTGGATACTGTAACATTCGTTAAGTTACTTACTTGATGATGTTGTGTCCTCAAAATGCCTTGAAGGCTCCAATGCAGCCTAGTTTGTGATACCAGTTCGCGCCCGCGAGTACATGCATGAAGTGCGGACGCCAATGCGGGAAAGGTGGGTCTGACTCAAGCGGCAACCTCCCGGTCTCCCTCTTGAAACCAACACGGAAGTGACTAAAACTGCAATTCATCAACTGGCCGCTAGAGACTGGCTGCAAAAGGGAGTCAATCCCATAGACTCCCCATGTTAAAATGCTCAACTTTACAGCAGAAAAAAAAATGTTTACAGCCTGGTACAAAAAGTGGTTTTGGTCTATATAGCTAATTGTACCCTTCATGTCAACTGTGAGGGGGTGAATTTTTTTTTATAACTCATCAGTTTAAATTATATTAAGCCTTAAATTAAATTCAAATTTAATTAAATTTAAATTTATATTATATTAAGCCTTAAAGTTCCAATAGGGTCTGGCTGCAGACATGCACCTGCACTCTCAGACACCTGCACTCTCAGACGCCTGCACTTCCGCAAGTGACGTCATTTGCAGTCTACTTTATTTTTTTACTTTATTTTATATATTTATTATTTTTTTCAATCGAATCTCTCAACTTTTTACAACAGTAGCCAGGTGGTGAAGACAAGAAAAAATAAACTAAATTACAATGTCACTCGCAATCGCCACCTGCACTCTCAGCTACCTACGACGTCACTTGCAATCCACACAAATCGTGCGTGTTGCCAGTGGAGACAAGACGCTGTGGTGGTTAAACGATTAAAACTAATTTAGCATTACATACAGGGTCCTGCAACTCATCTGTAGGAGATAAAAACAAGACCCGCAAATCTGTGGCCACAGAACAGCAGAATATGAACAAATATGAATATGAAGCAGAATATGAACGAGAGAATATGAAGTCTCTCATTAAGCGTTTTCCTCCCGTAGATAACCATATACACTTAAAAAAATAAATAAATAAATAAATAAAATAAAGTAAAAATAAAATCGACTGCAAGTGATGTCACTTCTGGAAGTGCAGTTGTTTGAGAGTGCAGGTGCATGTCTGCAGCCAGACCCTTCTCGAAAGTTCTGCATAATTTAGGGTGTGGCCACTTGAGTGACAGGTGGATTGCCGCTCCTGTCACCACCGTCACGCTAGGCGGGCGTGGTTTTAGCAACCAGCTCCACCCATGTCCCGCCTCTTTGCCCATTTTCGATTATCCGGGAGTAACGTGCAGTGACGCGACTCCAAGATGGCGACAGTCGACTCCCGCCCACTAAGAGCTTCAAAAATGCTCTTCAGAAACCTACTGGTAACGTCACGGACACTACGTCCATATTTTTTATAGTCTATGGTCTGACTCCGGGCTACTTTTACACTGTTACCGCGGGTTATTATTCAGGTTAGTGGTTTTGCTCTATTTAGTTTTTGGTTTTGTGCTGGTAATCCTATTGGTAATATTTTGCATGCCAATGATAGGAACCTGTGCATTGATGTGATTTGTTATTGGAGTTTGTGACATAGCAAAAAAAGGGCTGTTTTAAACCACGTTTCTGGGGCAGGCTTTGGGAAACTACAGTTTTAAGGAGAAAATACTCAGCAGTGGTGTTGATTAATGGATTGGCACATGGTTTGTCTAAAAGCATATTAAAAACACCACATAGACAAATAAACAACATTAAACATTTGATTTTCACTACAGAAGGACTTATTCTGTTACTATATTTTAAAATGTAACAGTTATTCCTGTGATGCAAAGCTGAATTTTCAGCATCGTTACTCCCTTATTCAGGATCACATGATCCTTCAGAAATTCATTCTGATATGCTGATATTTCTTATTATTATCAATGTTGAAAGAAATTGCGCGTCTTTCTGGAAACAGTCTTAAAATAAAATAATAAAAGTATTAAAATATCCTTGCTTTCAAACTTTTAAATGTCAATGTATGTCTAAATAATTGTAATATAAATAAAATTGTGTTGTCTGTGGATGAAAAGGAAGTTTCACACATCACACATTTGTGCGTTCAGTGTTTTCTTTACAGCTTGTATAACAGCCAGTTTCTATATGTCTATTTTTATGTCTTTTATGTTAATATTAACAATTTCAGATAAACATGCTTCTAATTAGCACATAAATGGCCTGTGCTTGGCTGGTTTGTTAGTTAGATCTTGTTCTTCTGAGTGAGCAATTCTTGGCAAGAATACACTGACTTAATAGTCAACATTCTGGCTACAAAAGACTAGAGGTCGCATCCAATGATTTTTCCTCTCTTGACAGACAGCTCTAAAGATACGATGTGCCTTATTTCAATAGCAGCCATCTGATCATGTTATAGGTAATTTTATTGGATCAAACTGCACATTTAAAAGTGGAAAAGAGGGGTCCAAGATGAGTCAGATGCTCCCATATTTCTCCAGTTCTGGGCTTTCCAGCATATTTGCAGTTGCTTGACATGCTCTGTTTTTGGAAGGGTCAGTAGGAGATTTTAAAGGGTTGAGGCAGCCAGACAGGAGTCCAGTGCCCAGAGCCAATCCCTCCTGAGGTCCTTCCTGTATCCCACTGCAGGTGCCATTCCTATAATTGTCAGTCTGTGTGGGCAGATGTCTGCCAGAAATCTTCTGTCAGGATTTTAACACACTTCCTGTTTTCCCACCCACCTCGAAATGCTCTTTGTGCAAACTAATACACTGATTTACTGGTATTTTGCAGCCTTGTCTGTGTGGAAAATCACTCCTTTTGTTGAGGAATCCAGCACAGATGGCAGACGCTGCTTGCACTGGTTCAGAGAAAGCCATGTCACACATTTCCAGTGTTTTATTATTTTTTTTTTTTTTAGATTTCTAACCCAATAAAACAGTGCAGAGTGAACATTAGAGAGCAACAGGGATCTCAAAGCAGCTGGTAAAGGTGAGGAAGAGAATATAAAGAATGATGACCACAGTTAAGTGGGAACAACTGAACCCTTTTATTATTAATAATTGTTGGAATTACTACTGATAGTTTCTATATTATTTCTATATTTGCTTGCTTCGTAAAGTATATGTGAGGCCTATCCAGTTTTAGAACCCAATTCTTTTATTATATCTTTTATTATAAACTTTTAAAATGACACTTTTTTTCTTCAAATGGGTGTTTTTTGTTTATTTTTTAAATAAATTAGCACATTTTAATTAATCAATCAATCAGCAATATCTATCTATCTATCTATCTATCTATCTATCTATCTATCTATCTATCTACCTTTTGTTGGATTAGCCCAACAAGAAAATATTTATATAATTCAAAACATATCTGGCCTGTATAAAACATCATTAACCACACACCTGCTCTCTCTCTCGCTCTCTCTCTCTCTCTCTCTCTCTCTCTCTGTGGATGATCTAAATGGAGACTGGCAGCTGGTGAGTCATGCCAAACTAAAACTGCTTTACCTGTTAAAGGCCTGAAGGGTTTGGCGAGTCCATGCTAGAGACAAAGAAAATGACTTTGCCAGATCATCAGCTGCTTGTCCTGCTGACAAGATGGACGTTTGTTCGTTTTTCTTTATCTTTCTTTCACTACCTCCTACTCTGAGAACAAGGTAACGTATGTTTTCATCTGGCATAAAGTTGTTTTGCCTCAACCACATGTTTCTTTCCATTTTTATCCTCTGCCATCCTACACATACATTATACAGTATACAGGGATTTTACTAAAACACAGAAAAACTGAATATAAAACCTAATATTCTTAAGATTAATCCTTACTCATAACATGGCATTCAGTAGGATGCCAGACAGTCTGTATGATTTCCATAAATCAGTGGTTGAAGATAACAGAATGGTTAGCACAATACAGTTCCCTGCATTCAGTTCTGTCATTCCTCAAGTCCCTAGTGAGAGTTGCTCTCGGATGTAGCATTTGAGAGCTGATGGGACTCAGGCAGCTGCCAGAGCAATTTAAGAGCTTGAATGATTTCAGTTGGTTTACCTTTGATACGAGCAGTTTCAAAGCATATCCACTGAGCATTTCAAAGCATCCGTGTCTCATACACAGGTCCTTCTTGTCCTCCACAAAGACCTTTGTCAAACAACAAACAGCCAAGTGGAGGTTATACAAGCACACCGGATAAGAAATAATGGGAGCTTTGGATACAGACAAGAAAGTGTTTTGAGGGCCTGTGCACATACAGTATGTATTTAAATACAAAGTTCTGGCATGAAACTCTACATGGTGCAGTTCGATAGGTCTAATGCTGCATTCATGCCATATCATAATTACCGTAATTTTGAGATGACAACATGTGATGTTCTACTGGGAGCTGTTCACACCCTTGGACTCGGACACGGAACTATCGCACTATCAATGCCTAAACATAACGCCTAATGAATCTGAGGTGGTCAGGTGGTTACAAGTTGTAGCTCTCAGAAAGCTCCCAGTTCACAAGTTGTAATTCCGAGTTCTAAGATGACGTGAACGCTTTTTACAAGTTGGTATCTCATAATTACAGTAATTACAATATGGCATGAACGCACCTTAACTCAATCTGACATAATGACTTTGGTTTGGATTGGTTCTCTCCTGTATCAGTAGCCAATAAGCTTGCTGCTCAACATTTAAATATATGACTAGTGTTTGTTTATAGCAGTTTGCAGCGTGCTTCAGAAACCCTCCACCTTCCCCAGCTCCACCTGTATAGATCTGCTAAAAGGTGATTCATGTACGCTATATGGGGGTTATTTTATGTATGTTATATGTGCAGCAGCAGCGTTTCTTACATACAGCAGCGCGTTGTGGATGTACTGGCAGTAGCAAGTCTCGGTACTTGCTCTGCTGCAGCTGTAGCAGCAGCACAGCAGATCTATTCCGCCAAGACCAAATACATTAACATTGTCATGTACATTACCATGCCATGCCATGTTCCTCCGAGAATTTTCATGATAGAAGTGCAGTGTATCTATGTGTTAGATTTGTTGTAGATGCTCAGTTGGATTGAGTTCTGTGGAATTTGCAGGCCAAGGTTTTTTACTTGCCCAACACATGAAATTTAAGAACTGACCTAATATATCCCACCCCTTGACAGGTGCCATATATTTGTATAGCTATTAAATCTGGCTATTTTGTAATTCCTGTTGTCCAAAATGTTGTCTATGTTCTAAGTAAATGGATGCAAGATTGATATGCTGCTATCGCATCTACATGAACTTCACTCGGTTCAGCTATTCAGTGTGTCACAATTAATGAAACCATTCAGAATATAACTTAGTAATTTAGTTGGTAACATCAGTTGGTCTCCACAAGCATCCTTGGAGATGAAAGGTTAGTGTTGTCCAATATGTGGTCATCTGTGCATATCCAAGACCGGAGCTAATTGTGCCATTTAAAGGGAACAGAATTGATCCATGTATCTGTTCAGTCTTAATAGATCAAGCAAAAGCAGAATACTAAACAGAGCATTATAAACACACAATGATAGAGCTACATAGCTCATACACTTGTATGAAACGTCGTAAAGAATTGAAATCCTTTACAAGGTAATCCTTTCATATCATATCTGTTGGAAAAAGAAAAAAGAAAGAGAAAATGAAAATGTTAATTGCTGTAAAATCCTCAGAAATATGCTACTAGTGTAATGATGTTATATGATATAGAAATTTCTGTCATATGATACTTTTTGTAAGGACCAAAAGTAAAGTTTCAGTTGTTTTTGCTAAATATCTTGCCCAGCTTCAATGCTATGAAATCTCATGTAAAAAGATCAATACAAACTTGGTATGTTTCAATCAGTAACAAAACACCTGAGAGCCAATGGCATGTTACATCAAACTCAAAGTGAGATTTATGTTAGAGGGTGGATGGGAAGGATTTCAGAGATGTTCAGGGAATAATTTAAATTTCCCACATTGTGCTATTGTATGATTTTGAAAGCACAAATAGAATGGACTACTTTTATCTACTTTCTGTTTTGGTGCTTTTATCAGTTTTGGAGAAGTATAATTTAGTGTCGACTTTCCTCAGAGAACAGCTCATTATGTAATTAATCAATCAAGCAATAAAGTCCTTTTTGTACAGAGAAGCACACAGGTTTCAAACAGCACAAGGATGAAAATCAATACATTGCAAGCTATATAAATTAATGGTGGTTAATTTGTTATGAACAAATATTTAAAAGTTATGTTGAATATTAAATTGAATATTGCTTGAAACAACAACTAAAAGTAAAAAAAAAAAATAAAAAAAAAAACTGAAACAGTTGTAAAATGTTGTCTATATAAAAAAAATTGAAATAAAAATCTATGACAAACCACATATTTAATTTAGTATTTTCTAAAGATGTTCAAGCATATCTTCAGCCCTTGAGCAAAGTTAAACTGTTCTCCTGCCTGTGAACCCTTTAATCTTTCATGAGCGCTTTTATCTCCACCTTGCCATCTTACATTCTGGTCCAGATTCTCTGGTGGTTTCCTAGTCGTTTTTACAAGTTCAGACATGAGTCATTATGTAATCTGTGCTAGACATTTTCATGGGGCTCATGGCCATCTAACCTCGAGTTTATAAGCTCAGTTTCATTGATGGACGGCTCCATGCTGCATCTGCTCCATGATCAAGGGCTTGATTTAAAAAAAAGTGTTGTCATTAATAAGACATAGGGGAAAGAGAACACCTGTGGCTTGGATTGTGGTGCTTTTCGTTTGTGTACAATCTGGAGCTAAGGCCAAAGAAACTGCTGAACATCTTTTTTTATTCACCAAAATGTCAATATAGTCAATGCCTTTCAAAACACATTTTGATAAATATAAATAAACAAATATCATGGTGATGTTCGAAAAACAGCACAATAGAGAGTGTGATATTGCTTTTATAGAACAGTTCAACAAGCAAAAAATTTGATTTTGTGAAACTTAGATTTTATACAAAATATTGCCAATTACTTATATTAATAGTTGCAGTCAAAGTCACAGCACAAGTCATACTTGCATGTTTATGAGCAACAGTGGTGCTGTTTCATTCCTAAATGAATCAGCATTTTGAACTAGTCATTTGAATGTATGATCCAATAACAACTTCATAAATACAGTCACTTGATTCATTGCTGAATAAATCAATTTTTTAAACTAGTCATTTGATGGTATGATCGAAATGACTCGCTCATAAAAAGTCACTTGATTAATTCCTAAATGACTCAGCATTTTGAACTAGTCATTTAAATATATGATCCAATGACTCACACATAAATGCATTCACTTAAATCATTCCTGAATGAATTATTGTTTTGAACTAATCGTCTGAATGCAATATCCAATGGCTCACTCATAAATACAGTCACTTAAATTATTCTTGAATAAATTATTATTTTAAACTAAACGTTTGCATGTATGATCCAATGACTTCCTCATAAATACAATCACTTGATTCATTCATAAATGACTCAGTGTTTTGAACTAGTCATTTGAATGTATGGTCAATGATTTGCTCATAAATGATTCATTCCTAAATGATTCAGTGTTTTGAACTAATCGTTTGAATGTATGATCCAACGTCTCACTCATAAATAGTCACTTCAATCATTTTTGAATGAATCAGCGTTTTGAACTATTCGTTTGAATATATGATCCAATGACTCCCTTCTAAATACAGTCACTTAAATCATTCCTGAATGAACCGTTGTTTTGAACTAATCGCTTGAATGTAAGATCCAATGAGTCACTCATTAATATAGTCACTTGATTCATTCCTAAATTATCCAACATTTTGAATTTGTTTGAATGTATGATCCAATGACGATTCATAAATATCATCACTTGTTTAATTGCTGAATGAATCAGCATTTTGAACTAGCCATCTGAATGCATGATCCCAGTGACTCACTCATAAATAATCACTTGTTTCATTCTTTAATCAGTTCAATTAATTTGTCACACGCACCGAGTCACGTGAGGTCACGAGGACCCGGAAGTAACCTCACGCAGGTACTTAAGCAGGAAGTAGGTGTCTATCCAGCACCAGACATTGAGTTCATGTTTGACTCCACGTCAGGTCCCGTCTCCAGCTCAACTCACGTGAGTAAAAACTCTCTGCTCTTCGGAGCGCTTATTTACCTGTTTGTGTGCGTGTGAGAACGCGGATTTCTTGGTGGAAATCTCTACTCCTTATCGGAGCGTTCTCAGACCAACTGCGTGATTTACCTGCTCATTCGTGCACGTCCGCGTTTGAGTTTTACGTCACGCTACAAAGGGACTACTCTCGATCATTCATTTCTCGTTCAGCCTCCGTGACATAATTATTCAGTAACTCACTCATGAATAGTCACTTGTTTGCATTAAAAAATGAATCAACATCTTTTAACTAATCAGTTTGAGATTCAATGACAATGTATGATTCAATATCTCAGTAATCAATACAGTCACTTGTTTATATTCTTGAATTTTGAATTTTTTGTCTTTTCTTTATGATTCTCAAGCACTGATTTGTCAAGTTGGTCAACACAGCTAAGAATGTTTTCAAGTCTTTGATAAGCTTTATTATTTATTAAGTTTAATTAGCATGCACGTGATTAAAAGTGAAAGGTAATTAGTTTAGTAATTTATAGCAAACATTTTATTTTTGTGGGAAAAGCTACCTGTTCCGTGCTACTAGAAGGCAAAATTTAGAATCATCTTGCGTCTTGTCTATTTTTCTTTGCTAGCAACGTTGTCAATGAAAAATGGTGCTGTCAAAACTGTGGAAAGGTGGGTGGGATAATGAATATTTTTTGTCAAAATAACAAATCACTGTTCATCAGTCAGAGTTGCTTAGAACGGCCAATTTAGGTCCTTTCCTATTGGAGAATGGTGAAGGGTTGCTGTGCTCTCTAGGTAATGAAGCTTCCCTGACCTTGTTCTGACCAGCAGATATTGAAGAGATGAATGACTACAGCTGCCTGTGTTTGGAGAGCTGCTGCATTTGGTCTAATTGTTTGGCCTTTGTCAAATAATTACCTCATTTTCTGGTGAAAAGCATGATGGGTCTCTATGGAGGTATCACTCTTGATTCAAGAGGTATCTGGCTGCTGAATGCTGTAAATGTATAATGGGAAACTAGTGTATTATTTTACTGATATCAAATATTACGCTGTGAAATAAACAATCATATAAAGACAATAAAGCAAACTTTTGCATGATTGTTTGTTGCAGAAAGCTTATTTAATGGCCGTCACAAGCAGTTAACCATAGGATACTGCTAATGAAATAGGCTTCCTTTTGGATTACCATAGTAGTCTTTTTCTCTGCATGAAGTTTATGGAGTTTATTGCTTTCCCGATGGGATTGCTGCTGAATTTAGAGAGGCCATAGGATGGATGTGGCTTAAAATAAATGGCCAACAAGACAATTGAATGCAAGGTGCAATCCCACATTATTAGCTGTAATGGCTCCTTATCGACAAACTAATTCTCCTCTCGAATTGAATGTGCCACCTCAGAAAAAGAATGAGAGGAAAAGGGAAGTTGTATTTCCTTCAGACTGTTGTCATGTTTGACGCCGTTGCCTCTTTTCCACACCCTACCTTTGATTTTGTTGAGAAAACCTATGGCTAATACTACATGAGGAGTAAATACAATCAAATTTGCCATGTTATGCATGAAAAAAAAGAAAACTAATATTTCAAGACTGAGTATCTGAATATGTTATATTTCTAAGTAACTATATTGTGAACTAACTCAATATACTTGTAATTTAAAATAACTTTCCTATTTTAATATATTTTAAAATGCAATTTATTCATGTGATGGCAAAGCTGAATTTTCAGCATCATTACTCCAGTTTTCAGTGTCACATGATCCTTCATAAATCATCTAATATGCTGATTTAATGTTCAATTATTATTGATGATCAATTATTAATAATGGTTCTCATTATCATCAATATTGAAAACAGTTTTTGCTGCTTAATTGTTCTGCAAAAACTGATATAATGCTTTCCCCCCAGGATTTTTGATGAATAAAAAGTAGAATAAACAGCATTTATTTTAATCGGAAATCTTTAGTAACATATAAATGTCTTTACGGTCACTTTTGAGCAGTTTAATACATGTTTGGTGAATAAAAGTGTCTTTCTTTCTCTCTTTCTTTAAAATGAGCATTAGAATAATTTCTGATGGATTATGTGATTTTAAAATAGAAAACTGAAATACAGCTTTGGTGAACATATGAGACTTCTTTCAAAAACGTTGTCAGGTGCGCATACTGTCCTGATTCATTAAAACTTAATGACTCATGTCAGTGAGAGTCCTCATCCAAAACATGTCATTTTAATGGCTTGGCAAATTACATAACAGGTGGCCATGATTATGTCTGAACAGAGGGACGGTGGCAATAAATTCTCGCTCTTTCTCTTTCTTGCATTCTTTGTGAGTATCTGGCTGAAATAGTGGACAGTGATGGTTGGCCCACTGAGATGTTCAGATCTGAAACGAGAATGGACTTTGGTTGTAATCACAGCCTGGCCCTAAAACATCCGAATCCAGCTCATAAAACAACAGTCCCTTCAAAAGGCAGGCCTCTAAAGCATAATAAAGAATGTCTCAGCAGGTACAAACAGCCTACTGGCAAAACAACTAGGAGATGAATGGATGTGCCTTTTCTATCAGCAAACAGAGAAATGGAATCAGTGGAGTCACACTGTTTGGTACAGTAAAGATTTGTTGGCCTGACCAAGAGTACAGTTTTTTTTTTTTTTTTTTAAGCAGATCATTCATAATTTAGTGCTATTGATCTTTATGGAGTGGAATTGCCTATTGGGGTGAAGTTTGAGCTCAGATGGATTTGGCACTTAGTCTTGTAGAAACACAGGCTTTTATAGCTCGCATCGATTAATTCTGAATGCATTATATGCTTGTGGGAATAAACTGCACAGTAAGGTATAGGTTCATTTACTCACTGTGCATCAACAAACAACCAAACTGCTTCCTGATAGGTTGATATCAGGTTCAAAGCTCTCAGCAGGTTACACTATTCACAGGCAAGATCAGAATGAAGTGTTTTCAGGCGTGACCATCTACGGCCTCTGTGAGTGCCGCAGCGTATCACTGCAGTCATCCAGGTGAAGAGAGTCTCTAAAAAACAAAATCTGGACTTCAATTCCTGAAACAGCTTCTTGCTCACAGCGGGACTGAAAGCTCAGAGGGCTGTTCATCCTTCTATCTGTTCTCTTCCGCTCTCCTATCACTTTTAGCCCCCATCACGCCTCTGTAGATAACAGCGACCTCATCTGAATGCACTTGTGACATAATGTCATATCTGCTCTGGACTCAGCTGGCCATCATGTCTGTTGAAACATCACTGACAGAATGATAAAGAGTCCATTTTAGGCCTGCAGTGGAAGAAAACAGTAGAACAATGAACACTCTTGGGGTCCAGCTGACTAGAAATCATGACACTATAATTTAATTACATGTTTGGTGAAACTAGATCAGCTTTTTTTAAATTTAAGCATATACATACATACATACATACAACCATACATTTAACAATAACATAATACCCCAAACATTTGAATGGTAGTGTATCATGGCTTCCACAAATATATTAAGCAGCACAGCTGTTTATATTAGAATGATTTCTGAAGGATCATGTGACAACGAAGACTGGAGTAATGATGCTGAAAATTCAGCTTTGCCATCACAGGAATAAGTAACTTTTTAAAACAGGGAGTTATTTAAAATTATAATGGTATTTCACAATATTACTGTATTTCACAACATTACTTTCACAATATTACTGTATTTTAGATCAAATAAATGCAACCTTGGTGAGCATAAAAGACATCTTTCAACAACAATAGTTTGATGAAAATTTTGATTATTATTACAAACTTTTGACCAGTAGTGTATTTAATTATTTTATGGCAGCCGCTATTTGCACTTAGTGAAACAAATTGAAAATGTTAAATAGCAGTATTTTTTCCCTCACACCCAAGAGGCACTTTATTTTTTTATTTTATTTTATTATTATTATTATTATTATTTTCATTTTTACTTCGTCTGTAGTTTAAGCTGGATCACGAAAGATTTGTGTGAACATAAACTCATTTAGACAGATCAGGGGTGCATTCCCTTCAAAAGCAAAAGTAATCCTCTGTGTCTTCAGCGGCTCAGATGTCGGGAGTAAATGACCACTGCTATGTTCATTATTACATCCAACAACAATAACACCTCAATCGCTTAGGAGACATTCTTGTCTACTCCCGCTCCAGCATTGAAACAATGGCGGACAGTTTACAGCTCACTCAGGGCGGGTCTAAGGTAAGACGGTTGTGTCAATCAACAATTGTGGGAGCTGCCTTGGTCTGTGTGATGCCACACAGCCAAAAATCTAAGAATGACTTGATTTGAGAGAGGGGTTATTATTTATAGAGACTAAAAAAAAAAACTGGGTGGATTTTTATCATTATAGGGTGGATGTGTACACACATTGCTAACACACATTTACATTCAAACAACATATAAAAGTGAATTTTGCATCCAGTGACCCCTTTAATGTAGTTAGCTACTTTGTAGTGTTACTGTAGCTTAGTTATTAGTCACTTGTAGCTTGAGAAGCTACAGTTTCAGAGCAGCTTCTCCAAAACAGAAAATGAGTAACATTTATATAGGAACGTGACATGATTTGTAATAGTCATTACAAAGCTATACTTGTGTGAACAACTTGGTCTGGTCAAGGAAAAACTGTCCTTTGGGGTTGAACAAAAAACATCAAAGAGACCTATAACACAGAACAAAGAACAGCTTGAAAGGATAGTAAGTGTGTGTGGATGTGAATGTGTTTCAGAAGAGGCCATGGAAAAGATACTGTGGATATAGTCGTTATTCGCTGAACGATCCTGTTGCGGCATATAGATGTAGAGAGAAATGCAAACCATGTCACTGGTAGAGAAATTGTACAACACCCTTAGAATGCTCCATCTCTCTGTTTGTGCACAGATATCACAGAGGCAGGTGGACTACCACCTGTTCTGGTCACCAGACAGTATGTTAATGCAAAACTGGATGTCTAATCTCATTGTGGTGGTGTCATATTGATGCTTGTTAGTTTATTTGACATGGCATTGCCCATTTTCAAGCTACCACAGTTGGAGACATCAGACATCCCAGAATATTAATCAGATCAGTTTTTGTACTTTGGTTGTGAGAGATGAAAGTAGACTCGTATGGGAGATGCACATTTTGCAGGATTTTCAGTCCCCATCCATTAGAATCCCTCATTTTCATTATTGAGTCCAACTTTAACCATCAATCTCAAAATCACAGTGTTCCAGCACTTCCAGTACTCAAGGTTTGGCTAAGCAATGTGTGAAACCTGAGAGATTTTTCAAAGGAGGATAGAGGAGGCCAAATATTAAAGTGTTATAGGACAGTGAAGCTGGTTAGATCTGGTTCTGCAATGGTAGTTTGCAATGCTTCCTTAGTTTAGTAAACAAGCCGATCGCAGCCTCAGGTCCCGTGGGGGCGACTGGCATTTTTCAAAGTGATTGTTCCCATATCTCATTTGTCAAGCATGTGCCCCTGTTATGCCAGATGATCCACATTCAGTCTCAGCGTTGATTTATTATGAGGTGCAAATCTAATCTGTCATATATTGTGGCGTGTTGAAACCACATCTCCCGTTAAAACATGTTCATCTCTATATTTGAGTGCTTGACAAAGTGTTGGCTGTCATGTTTATGCGCTAAAGATTCCTGTAAGTTAAACAGATCCATCATCTTTATCCCTTTGGTAAAATGCCATTCAATAGGCTAAAAATAACACCGCAGCAGAAGTGCAACAAAACTACTTAAACTTCAAAACAAATTAGTAAACAGCTCGTGATGACAAAACGCAAAGACTAAGAAAGTGTGGCTTTTTTATTTAGATGAAAATATGAATATAGGCTTGTTCGCTTAATTATATGTCTGCATGATTCTGACTAGACAATCTTAAGAGTATTTTGACAGTATTGTGTTGGCATGAGGCAATAAAGAAACTCTTTAAGAGATTTTTTTCTCTAATGAAAATCTCTCAAATTAATCAAGGTGGCTTAATGGATAGGCTTTGATATTTTTATATAAAATGTGCACTGCAATATGCAGTAACCATATTTCATGTTCTTCATCATTTTAGGACCAGACTTTAACTAACATTCTAAAATTAGGCTTGTGTACCCAGATCTTTGAGATGTTTTAGGTCTAGGCTACTTTACAGATAACATTACTTAGATATGCTAAATTGTGTTTTTCTTTGAGAATAATTTAAAGAATGCTTTTGACCTCAATTAATTACAGACTGTGACGTCCATGTCTCATTATTTCCAACTGATAAGACAAGATGACTTTTTATAAGGGCAAAGAACATGCCCCTGATTTGGATTAAAAACACATAGACATTCGCTGTCCTGATAAAAATCGGTTCCAGTTTGAAGCTCTTTACATGTTGCCACGCATTTCATCTTCATTGCTTCTATATGAACAAAAACAACAATGCAGCACTCACACATTGTCATCCCCCAGCTAAATAACAAATACATGGGCTCTCTGAAAATTAAAGATTGTCCATAGAAATTAATTTCCTGGGAACAAACTACAGGATCTGAGAGTGACAGGCACTTGTGTTATGAAGATTCTTAATAAGCAAGACCGTATGCAAACAAGTCAGCTCGAAGCCGTTTGCCATTCACGAGCTTTTGCACATTTAAACTTTTGCTTTGGCTTTTGCACAGTCAGAATTGACTATGAAATCTAGGAATGTGCCCAAATCCAAATACCATGTTTGGAAAGGAAATATTGTATACTACGGAACCTGCAGGTGAATAGGGTAAAAAAACTGTTTTACTAATAGTTTATGCCTTACTTTCCCAGTTGATTGATTACACTGATAATTGAAATCAGTGAAAGTTGATTCAACTCAAATATCTAAGTTGTCACTTAGTATAATTTAACATTTCAAGTTGAATAGACTGTTTTTTAAGTTGACTGAACTTAAAATTTTAAGGCAGCCAGGTTACAAATTATTTTAAGTTGACTCAACAAATTGTTTTTTACAGTGTAGTACAAAAAAACAGCATTTTAGCCTGCAGTGTCTCTGCTTAAAGCAATTTTATAGTTGGGTAATTATACTGTATATAAATTACAGGCATCAGGGAGCAGCTATTAATATTCAGGGAACTGAAATGCTTTTGAATTTGTGCTTGCTTTTTACTTTCACTTTCGAGATTCATGATCACACGTACTCTGTGTATCCACCTTTTTCTTCAATGTGGAAGAACCAACGCAGTTCATGATCTGCTATATTCTACAGACTGTATTCTTTCTACAACTGTACATTCTGATTTACACTTAACCTACACATTGAGATTTGTCTCCACATATTCACAACCTACATTTATATTTTCACACTGTACCTTCTGACCAGAAAGAAAAAAGAAAGAAAGAGAAAAAATATGCCTGATGGCAGTAGATAAATTGCTCAGGGACCTGAATGAACATGCCTTCTTAATAGACCACAAACTTGTGTTCACATGAAATTTCACAACATACTGGGACAGTGATTGTGATGATCACACCCGTCAGATTACTTATGACAAATCTCATGGTTATATTAACCTGCAGCGTCTGAGCCATTATGGATACAAAGCTCTGTCCATGTAAACAAAGGACTGACAAAAAGCGCACTTTGGAAGATGACAAGAGGTATGAGAGGTGAAAAATGGAGAAAACAGCAACCACAATAAAGTGCTATCATGTCTCATTTACTGGCAATGCTCTGCCTCTTGTGCATTTGAGGTGAATAAAAGCCCATTGTGACAAAAGCACAAGCTGCCCCTGTCAGAGAGGGTGATGTTTAGCAAGTATTCAAGTACTTCAGAACAAAAGTGTATGCAGCTTTCAAAATTGTCCCATGTTTTTGCTGACTTTTCATCTGAGATTTATAATGGGTCTAAGAAATATAATGGATCCAAATATATTTATATTTAAACACACAGTATGTTGGCATTTATTTATTATTCAGAACACACCTGCTGAATTGCTGCCAGTGGAGAAATATGTTTTCAGCCTGCTTATAACAGCTACAGCTTACCAGCCACGTATTTGACAGAAAATCTCTTAGCTCTTATTTTTGTGTTTTGTGTAAGGAAAGATTTCAAGATATTGAATATTAAACAATCTTTTTGTTTTGAATTAACAAGCATCATCTTTCAACGTGTGATGACACAAATTGCATATTCTATGGAAGGAAACACAGCACCTCCTCTGAGTCTTCCTGCTGACTTGCATTGTAAATGAGCTGAAGCGTGTTAGATTCTCATGAGCCCTCGATGCGAAATATTGAAGAAATGAACAAACAAAAGAGAGGAAGCAGAACAGACAATTCAATAACACCTGAAAAAGCTTAAAGAACGAACAAATTCACAGTTTTCACTGCTCATTCTCTTCTTTTACCCAACACTGGGTTCAGAGGAGGAAATATATGTGTGCTATTAATATACTCTCTTGGGAAACACTTGGGGAAATGTTGCTTTTTTCCAGTAGTTTCTCTGACATCCAAAGCTGTTTGAATCTCTTAGCATTATTGATTTTAATAAGCAAGATGCTGCATTATTTTGTCAAACTCAATGAGATTCCATCTGGTTGTTTGATCATTTTTGTGGGCCTGAAGACCTGTGTTTTGATTAGCTAGAAACAAGATGATGCCCTTCAAATCTCATCAAGCATTCAAAAGAACAAAATGAAACACTGAAGAGAGAACAAACTGGAAAAAGCCTCCAGAGAAACTTTAGATTCGTAATAATTAATTTGGTAGACTTGCCTGTTCTGAAAGATTCACTATAGTACTTTTGTATCTTTTATCATACGCTACCGTTATGTTACATAGGCATGTTTACAACTCATTACAACTCATTTAAGAATAAACCTTTAGGATACCTCACCCAAACCTGTATGATTTATTTATTTATTCCTGTGAAGGCAAAAGTGAACTTTCAGGAGCCATTACTCCAGTCTTCAGTGGCACATGATCCTTTATAAATCATTCTAATATGCTGATTTGCTGCTCAAGAAGCATTCTTATTATGTTGAAAACAACTGTGCTGTTTAATATTTTTGTGGAAAATGTGATAGATTTTAATGAATAAAGTGAATAAAGTGAATAAAGTGAATAAAGACCTCCTGTAGCGAATCGATGTGTTTTTGTAAGAAAAACATCCAACCCAATCTCATAAAAAATACGTACCCCTGGGTACTTTTCTGTAGCACTGTTTTACATACCTTACTGCACGTTTCGCGGCAGTTTTAAAGAGTCCAATGAGTGGTGCTAAAACACAGGTGCAATACATGAACCCTGGCACAATAATTTTTTTTCATATCAGGGAATATCGATAATCATCACTATAAATGTCAAATTTGTATTTCTTTCAAGTTTAAAGGCAGATTTTGCCACAATGTGAAAGTTGTAAAAACTAGACGGTTAAATGTGGCTTTAAAATATTATTTATCCAGTTGGCGCAAACTAGATTAAAGTGATTATTACGTTTTAAATATGGATATTTTTCTTACAAAAATGCATCGATTCACTACAGAAGGCCTTTATTCACCCCCCAGAGCCGTGTGAGGCACTTTTTATTATGGATGGATGCACTTTATTGGACTTGTATTGGACTGTTGAAGAGAAACACCAGCCCATTGCCATGATAGAGCTTGGGAGAGCCAGGATAATGTTTAATATAATTCTAATTGCATTTGTCTGAAAGAAGGAAGTCATATAAACCTAGGATGCCTGGAGGGTGAGTAAATAATGAGCTAATTTTCTTTTTTGGGTGAACTAACCCTTTAAATTCCATGGGTATATTTGTAGCAATAGCCAAAAATACATTGTGTGGGTCAAAATTATAGATTTTTTTTTTTTTTTTAATGGCAAAAATCATTAGGATACTAAATAAAGATTATGTTCCAAGAAGATATTTTGTAAATTTCCTACTGTAAATATATCAAAACTTAATTTTTGATTAGTAATATGCATTGCTAAGAACTTCATGTGAACAACTTTAAAGGCGATTTTCTCAATATTTTTATTTTTTACACCATCAGATTCCAGATTTTCAAATAGTTATATCTTGGCCAAATATTGTCATATCCTAACAAAGCTTATTTATTCAGGTTTCAGATGACGTATCAATTTCCAAAAAAATGACTGATTTTGTGGTCCAGGGTCACACCTGATCTTTATGACAAAAATCTTACCAACTCCAAACTTTTGAATAGTTGTTGTGACTGTGGAAGTGTGATTTTATCCGTCCATCAGGTGTTTTGACAGCATTGAATCCTCCTGTGTTTTTGTCCTAGCTCTAGAAGCTTCCTCTTTTTTCCCTTGCGGTGCACTTAGAAGATTGATATGTCCTTCATGATGATCGATCTCCAGGTCACAAGCTGGAAGACAAAGGAGTGAGAAATGAGGAAGCACCAGCTAAGGTATTGAGGAGCAGACATTGTTTGATTTTTCATTGTCTTTGTCCATTTGATTGTCTATTTGCGTGTCAGTGATTTGCATATTTTTTATTCAGTGTTGCTTTTTGTACCTAGAGATTCTTAAAGAATAATTATTCCGATTCCATCATTCTCACAAGGCTAATTGTTTGTGTCAGCGTATTGCGGGTAAATAGTGCCCTCGAGCCACCAAACAATCACAATCCTCTCATAAAGTCACAGCTATGAAACTTAGCCATCTCCTCTTGTTTATATTCAAGAAGACAAGAGAAAATGGAAAGACTCGATGCATGCAGAAGAACACCTGCAGGCATTATTAGTAAGACCTACATAGGAAATGAACAGTTAAGGGTTTTATTTCTGTTGTCTCCCACAGGCCTCTGTTCTTCACCTCCTGTCTCCAGAAATCCCTGGTGGATCAGGAAACCTAGACAGACGACAGGTAAGACTCCTGAGGTAATAGTCTCTTTTTAACTCTGTGCTGTCGCTGAACTCCAGATCTGAGATTGGACCTGAATAAAATTTTCCTATATGCACCTTTAATTAGTGTGTGATGTGATGGGGTGACAAGCCATAGACAGCCCTTAACGGTACACGCTACAATCTCCAGTCAGACTCCGGCTTTCGGCAGTACTGTGTGTTTCTCCTTGGGGAGTTTTGAAGTCTGTGGTCGTCTGAGAATTTCATTTGGCTGATTTATGCCAATTATATATACTATGCATGTATTTAATATTTGGTTATAGGGATTTGTGCAGACATGAATTATTATTAGATGTGAAATAACATGCTTTTACATAATAATAGGTAATTCATAACAGACTATTTCTGCTATCCGAGATTCACTTTTATTATGCTCAGTAACCATTAAAAAATCTCCTAATGCACTTCACTTTCAGTAGTCGTGTAAGACGCATTAACATTCAGTCCTCACATTCATCTCATTGTTTCAATAATGATGTGGCTTGAAGTGAATTTTAAAGGGAATCTGTAATTGCAGAATCTTGTAGGTTATTGTAGAACTGCAAAACAATATGTTTCTGCGTCTGTGCCAATGTGTGTTTAAATGCAAGCTTAATTTCTGCATTTTAGAAATTACTCTGTTTTCATTAAAATAATGACTCATTCACAAACTGGGCAACATAATAATAATAATAATGAATCAAACAGCAAATTTAAAATACCCTGCAGTCTGATGAAAATATTTGCGTACATAATATGCACTACATTTACTCCAAACAAAGTTTCTTTACACGCTAAGAGCAGCATTTAGTCTCAGTGCTCGCATAACAGCGAGATGCTTTAGAGCGCTGTCAGAGGTCTTGTCGGAGAAAGCGATTGAGAAAACAGAAGTTAGGAAACTCAGCGTGAGACCCCAGTATGTAACTGCTGTGTTTGCCTTTCTAACATATACAAAAATATGTCTGCAGATGTACACAAAGATTCAAAGTTTACATGGCAATTACTTTTTCATTTACTGGGTTGGTTAAGATCGGCTGCTCTTTCAGTTTTATATATCTAGAATAGAAACAATCTTTTCTTTCCGATTAAGTGTTTGCCTAAAAGCTTTTCATTCATTCATCTCAACTAGTGGTGAATGTGGTTGGTACACAGTGAATAGATATGTTTTTCTGAGGTTGAGTGTGTACTCAGACAGGGTCGGTTGAAAAATGATGCACATGACATGTCTACATTATAGCTACAAAAGGACATTTTAGTCATAGCTTCTTATTGTGGACATGACGGGATCAAATATGTCTATTTGAGAGAAACGTTGGTCCCTCATCTGTCCATCACATGCCACTCAAAGCTATGAGCTCAATACTCATTACAGATCAGCTCTTCTTTCTGCTTAGGATAAAAGAAGTAAAAAGAATATACCTTGAAAGATGTTTTTCCTACCCTTTCTTACCAGTAATATTGTGATTGTTAGGAGGAACATTATTAAAATTTCTACAACAGTTCTTTCTGGTCTTCAAAATTGATTGGCTGATAAAAGTGTGATATTTAAGCAATATTGCAACAACCGTTTCACTGTTTGTATAATTTCTATTGCAGTATTTCTCACAGTGTGTGTCATGGAAGACTCCCAAATTCACTATAATTGTAAAAATATTACTGTTTTGTGTCACTGAATGTAGTTTTTAGAGGTTTTCAGTTGAGAATGTACTTGTTTATAGTTCAAATATACAGTTTGGTAATAAAGATCGCATCAACATTTTCGGACATGTTCCAGGGTACCAGCAGCCGTTCTGCTCTCATGAAACCGCAGAGAGCAACCTCACTTCAGCCACATTTTCTGGAATTTGCTGCTGGCTCTGACGTCTTTATATTGGTTAAATATGAGATATAATTTGTTTTGGGTAAATTTAATGGGCAGTCTTAGGTCTTATTAATCTATTATTTGTTCCATAGCAAATAGTTTTGGAAAAATCTTATCATGTTTATGTGAATTCAGTGCTGTATATAAGAGCACTGCCTTTGTACTTCTGACTGAATTGTCTACCAACTTTTGATGGCTGTTGTTGTTGTTGTTTATTAAATATTATTATTCAATCAACAATATTTTATATAAATAATAGTAGTATTTAATAATAGTGTTTAGTATTGAGAAACAGTGTGTGTGTTTGTGATGGTGATTTCGAGTTACATTATTCCGCCATTAGATGGCGACAAGAGAGTTTTTTTACGAGTGAGCAGTAAAGACTTTTTATTTAAAAAATAAACAGTGTTGTAAACGGAAGTTATTTTTAGTTTCAACAACAGCTTGACCCAGCAGCCGTTCTGCGCTTATGAACCCACCGAGAGCAGCCTTACCTCAGCCAGATTTTCTGGAATTTTAATTGTTTTGGGTAAATCTAATGGGCAGTCTTTTTATTTATTCTAGAGCAAATAGTTTTGACTTAGGGCAAAATCTCATTACATTGTATTTTATGTAAATTTAATGCTGTATATCAGAGTTCTGCAGTGTTTTCTGCATTTTTATGCATAAGACGGTGGAGATTTTGACAGGAAGCTAGTGGGAGAGAGAGAGAGGTGGGATTTGGGAAAGGTCTACCAGGCGGGATTCGAACACAGAACACCCAAACTGCGCCATATGTCGGCACTCTGCCCACAAGGCTATAAGCATCGACCTGCCTTCGTACTTTTGACTGAATTGCCTAGTAACTTTTTATGATGGATGCTGTTGTTGTTTATTAAATATTATTGTGCAATAAATATTTTAGATAAATAATAGTAGTATTTAATGTAATTTACATATAACGGTACACATATTAATAGCGAACATTTTTGGTACGGGCCTTTCGGTTCGGTATGCATGTGTACCAAACAAATACACCTTTTTTTCCAGAAAATTCAAACAATAAATGGTGTTTTGACAGTCTTTGATGTGGCTTGAGAGATCACTGCATAAACGCCTTGGAGAGCCACCGGTGACCATGTTGGATCCGTAACGCCCTGCGGCCTTGTGCAGTGTAAATGGGATCTGTTCAAACGGCAGAGCAGAGCCCGAGTGAACGCGATCATTCCTTCCTCTTTACTACTAGTTTTAACATGAATAATCATGAATTAACATTTTATCATTTACAAATTGAACTGCATGTTTGCATACATTTTTTTAAAGTTGAGTGTTGATTTTATATTTAAAAATAAATAGTAATTAAATGTAATTAAATTTATAGTAATGTAAGGTTACAATAATCCCTATAGTTTAAACATAAGCTGAGGTAGATTTTTTTCACTAAGAAATTTTTAATTATAACTGAATTTATTTAAAGAAAGAGCAGCTTGTTTAGTAAACAACTGTTTAATAAAAAAAATAATAATAATAAAAAAAGATGTTTAGTTTTTCCCCCTGCTGTACCGAAATCATATGAACCGTGACGTCAAAACCGAGGTACGTACCGAACCGTCATGTTTGTTTATCATTACTCACCTAGTATTTAATAAAAGTATTTAATATTGGAAAATGGTGTGTGTTAGTGATGGAGATTTTAGTTACATTGTTCCATGTTTTATTGTGAATATAAGATTGTGCTGAAGAATGAATGCTGTATCAGATGCAGGTAATCACACTCGCTCAGTCAATCTCTCTCTCATAGTACTCTACTTCACATAATACACAGCTTTTAATGCAGTAATACAGTAAGCTTTCAATGAAGCAACTCAACGTTCTAAAGTGACATTTTCGAATTAGTAACGGTGGCTTGGCCTCAGGTGTTAAACTGTCAAACTGAGATTTAAATACGTGGTGGAAGGAAGTAGTTCTGCACAAAAGAGGGTTTTTAAACACACTATGTTGTTGTTTCTTATGTATTTACCCATTTGTGTCGTCAAACTGTTGTATAAATGCAAAATCACACTCGTAGCTGTGAGATACGGCGGTATATCGGCAAACTGTGATATATGTATCTGATTAAAGACAACTAAAAGTGTACAATCTTTTGCTCTCTAGTCAAATATATTATTTATAAGTAATTGAACATTGTGTTTATAAAACAACGTGAACAGAAACATAATAAAAGACAGATGTTCACTAAATAATTTATTTAGAATGTACCTGCTTTAATTATTTTTAGAGTATAGTGTAACTACCTTTTTTTTTAAAATAATGGATATGATATTAGCTCTTTTCTCACTGCCTGGGTGTGAAAATTCAATCATAGATACCAAGAGAGCGAATGGTGGTCTTTGTTTTGTCTAGATTAGTTTTCATCAGCAACAGTGAAGAGCAGAAAGGAAGGTAGGAAGGAGCAAGCTGGAGCTGGTTCTTAACCTTTCTCTAAGTAACAGCTGCCTTCTGGGGATTTAGACTTTGATGCCAAGCGAGCGTCTCCCCAGAATGTCAGCCCTAATTGCCTCCCGAATCCATCTCACTCTGCGTTCAACTTGCCAGCCTGTGTGGAGATGTGGGCTTTGCCACAGGCTAGCCCGTCTTCTGCTGATGCTGGATTTGAATTTTTGTTTGTAGATGAGCATGAAGAAACAGCAGTCACTCAGCAGCAAGCAGAATTGTTAATACCTCAAACAATGTTCGCAACTTTTTCAATGAACTGATGCTAATACAAAGGTAGAAAAGTGTTTTTAAATTTTTCCAGCGTTATTTCATGAATAGTTCACAACTCCAGTTTGAGATTAAAGACAGCCTTGTCGAGTTTTCTAGGCATGTTTTCTTCTGTTCAGCTGTAAAGAGATTCATTGAGCTTGTGTAACGATGGAAGCTTGTGCATGTTTGTGTGAACCATGTCTGTGTGAGGCTTATTAAAATGGTTTAGGGAAAATGATAATATTAAGCAGACGAAAGCTGATTAATTCGTCCAAAATACATCCACCCAAATACAAAAAAAATGGTGCCATAATCCAGAAACAGACTAAATGCTTAGAACTGCAATGCAGAACATATTTCAACTTAAATATTTTTTAAGTATAATCAGATTGGTTGTACAAGTTATTTCAACTTAAATTATATTAAACTGAGTTTAAAAAATCAATCTCATTCAAGATTCAATCTCAAATTAAATCTCATATAATTTAGAAAATAAAATTATAATTGGTTAAGTTAATTTAAGAAAAGTAATGGAAGACCATATGTTTTCATGACTTGATTATGAATGATTATTTCATTTTTAACAGTGTACTGTTGCTGAAGTATATAGTATGCAGATTTGTTTCCAAATATCTGAATGATTTGCCACAGTATAAATACATATTAAATGCACTTAATTTTCTATTTTCAGTGTGACGAATGAACTGAAGGTAATTACAGATGTGATTTTCAATCTTCTGACTTTTCATAAAATCGGATTTAAAAAGCAAAACATTTTATTTGCTCAATAAAGAATGCCAGGTAACTGAGCTTAACTGTCAAAATGATGTACAAATTGCAAATTTGCTAAATTCTCTACATAGCCCTAAACAACAGACACACTATTTATATTCTACAAACAGGAAGTAGACTAAGCGTATTCATTCAACTAATTTACAAGCTAATTCACATTAAGTTAACATTAATTGATTCAAAGTTAGTAATTAAAGCCAATGATTGATCTATGTCTCATCAGCCTTACTTCACCTGTTTTCTCCCATAAACATTGTTCTCATTTAGAGAAAATGTATTGGGTTACGCCTGATTCCAGTATTTATTGGTCATTTGGTTCCTGTGAGAGAAACAAGATGGGCATACGTAATTCTCACCCTCTTGTGATGTCTATTGTCTGTCAGTGTAATTTAATTCCCTATTAAAATGAGTGACGGTGGGTAGTGAATGAATCAGCTCAGGTTCAGATGCTCTCTAACTCTTCTCACCGTTCGCCAGCAGACTCATTAAATCAGTCTAACTCCCGGCCTCGTTTGACCAACCTGTTTCACGACACTTATGACTTTAATGAACAGTCTGCCTGGGTGAGATAAGACTCTGATAAGCAACGATGTTCAGAAGAGATCAAGTCAAGTAATAGATTATTTTCCACCAAAGCAGATTTCTGAACACTTAAGGAAATATATCTGTATGTGAAAAAATATTCTTATAGCTACTTCAAAATAAAGGTCACTTTTCATTAAAATATACTTAACTATGTATGTTAAAGTTGTATGTACATCTTTTCTAAATGATGGCATGTCTTCCCACACTCTAAGTAATGTAACTGCTAATCTTAATCTAATTTAGTTAAGTAATAAAGCTCCATAATGGATATAATTCTCCCAGTATTCAGCCCTCAATTAACATTCCTCCTCCGTGGCATTTAGACTTTGGCTTTCAGTGGGTCTGATTGGATTGAGTTCAACAGATTTCATAACAAAGATTGGTGTGACTGTCAGAATTAACACCTTATCAGCCATGTCTAGCTTCAATATGGCAAAGACACACAAATCCAATTGCATGCTATTTATAACGATTAACATCTCTACCTTATGATTTCCATTGTGGATGTGGACTCACTCCCCTCTATTTCCCCTCTATTTCATACACTTTATTTTGTTTTCTGTGTATTTTGTGTTGCATCATGCATAAACCAGCTCTGGTAATTGTTTGTAATTGTTTTAAACAACTCATATGTATCACTAGAACAGGCTGTAGAAAAGTCTGCTAAGTGCTTTCTCTTTGCCCATATGTACAGGCTTCATTTGACTGGATTTGACTTTACTTGAGTTTAGTGAGAAATGTGAAAAACATAATAGAGCACATTAGCAGTGTTCAAACTGAGGATGTTTTTATCCAACGTAACTGTTAACATAGCTAAAATCAAATTGCAAAAACAAACAAAAAAAACCTCTTTGCATAATGTGCTATTGTGTATATAACATATCGGAGGCAGAAGTGTTTTGTTTACAGCCTGGGATGAAGGCTTAAATGAGAGTAAGAGTCATTTTAATGTTCAATAAATTAAATCCTCTACATCTGATATTTGCTGTAATTATGTTGAAAGAATATTTTGCATTGACTAACAATAGCACATAAAACAAATGAAATACAGTTTTTCCACATTAATATATATATATATATATTTTATTTACATGCAGATTGTTGTTTTTGCCTTGATGAAGAATCAAATGTTATGAATGTCAGATAAATAAATGAGGCTAAACTTTTTTTAAAAAAAATAAATGAACAATATACACATTGGCAAAGGATGCATTGTCTCCTAAAATACTGAATGAGAAAACATTCATAGCACAAAAATAAAACAATGCCAATATTACAAAATATAACATTAAAAAGTCACACTCTTAAAAATAAAGGTGCTTCACAATGCCATAGAAGAACCTTAAAGAACTTTTAACATCTGAAGAACCTTACATATTATAAAAAGGTAAGAAAGAGTAAGAAAGGGTTCTTTAAAGTATCTTTGACTGAATGGTTCTTTGTGGAACCAAAAATGGTTCTTCTATGGCATCACTGTGAAGAACCGTTTAAAGCACTTTTATTTTTAAGAGTGCACTCGTTTTTCTAAAGCAATATCAGCAGGTAAAATTACAGTGGGAGTCCGCATCTCTCTCGTCTCCCCTGAGCCCATTGAGTTTTAACACACCCCCTAAAGCATGGGATGAGTTTGTTGGGGGTAATTGAGAATGAATAGGGGAAGTCAAGTGAGAGGAGGCAATGCCTCCATTGCAATATGATTGGATATGACTGATTATGTTCGGCTGTGATTGGTTTGTGCAATAAATCTTATCTTTTGTGCGTTTTGTTTAAAAAAGTAAGTAGACAACTCACACGCTTAGAAATAACCATTTTGTTACAATCAAAATAAGACTTAAAATGGCCTGAAAACATGATCTGTGAGAGTTTTAGTAAGTAATCAGCTTTAAAATTTAAAGTAGATCTCAGTTTCTGTGACCAATATTCACCAACCTTTGATGACTGATGATCCAAAAAATAAAATAAAAAAACAGTTAAAAGTTAATTATCAAAAAGAATAGCTGAACATAAGTTCACAAATAAAATATATTGTTTAAATTGTTACTGCCTTGAGATATTATTTTGGAATAAATGTAAAATTCTTAAAGGGGTCATTGGATGCAAAGCTCACTTTTTCATGTTGTTTGAACATTAAAGTGTGTTGGCAGTGTATGTACAAATCTACCCTATAATGATAAAAAATGCAGTGGTTTTTAATCACACCGACAGAGGCCGCTCCCACGACAGTTGATTGACATGAGTGTCTAACCTCAAATCAGCTGTAACAGTCCAACCTCCATTGTTTGATGCTGGAGCAGGGATGTAAGTTAGCGATTCAGGTGTTGTGTTGCTGGATGTAATAATGAACAAAGTGGTCGTCATTTACTCCCGACATCTGAGCCACTGAAGATGCAGTAGATTACATTTGTTTGTGAAGGGAATGCGCCTCCCAATCTACATAAATGCATCTATGTTCACGCAGATCATTCGTGATCCAGCTTCACCTACAGCAGAAGTGAGTATAAGGTTTTTTTTTATGAATCTCTGCAATCACCTTTCCTAATAATGTGCTAGTTAGCAAGTTTAGCAGCTAAACACGGCTAAATGCAGCTAAAGTAAACAGGCTCGTCACTCCACAAAGAGAAGAGAGGGGCGGGGCAAGCAGAGCTCATTAACTTTTAAAGCAGCCTTGACCAGAACAGGATGATTTTTGCTGAGCTGATTTCGGCAAGGTAAAAAGGGTGTTGTTTTACACAACCATTGAGAGTTTTTAACCAAAGTGTATTATAGACTTTTCATTAAGACCCTAAGAAATCATATCAACTTGTGGAAATGGGCATCCGATGACCCCTTTAAAAACACTACCTTGATGAGATTCATACTTGGCTTTAATAAATAGAATATTAATATAAATATTTCATTCTCAGTGTTACTGACAATTGAAATTTGGTCGAAATTATGTTAAATCTTCTTATAGAAACAATGATGCTGAGGCAGGTCAGACAATTGTGCAAAAACTTGTGCAGAGCCAATTATGGGGTATAAAAAAATGGCTTATTTAACGGCTTATGATATTGACCAGAGACATTGTTAGCAGGGTGAGAAACAGGAGTCAGTTTATTACCCACGAAACAAATAAGGGGTTTGAATTACGCTAATGAAGTCCTGACCGGCTCCCAGGGCCATTTAGGACAAAACATCAGTGACAGAGTCAGACTTCTGCTGCTCTATAAAAAACTAAATATGAGATATCTGACCTTTGGTTTAATGTGTTTAGTGCTATTAAATTAGGCCAGACATTCCCTCTCTGTTTCACACTCTCCTTCTTTCTGTCTCAGACAAAGGGCAATTGACTTAATTTACAGCTCTCATTTGTCAGTAGAGTGTTCTCCATTAAGACTGTTTATAGTGCAGTGGCTGAAACATTTAAAGATGAATAGGAGAAGCACACTGGAGGAAATAGTCCTATCCATTTGTCTTTTAACACATGGCATTAAAGAGTGTCACGGAGGTAAACATGTTGGGAAAACAAATGAGTCATTAAATACTACACAACAGCTAAATCTATACTGTGCCACATAGTTACTGATGGTCATAACATAAAAAACTGGTTGTGATTATGAGCAGGATATGAAATACATTTCGAATATACTTGGACACGGGACAAAGCTATTCAGTTACTTGGGATGAATTCTGTGGAATTTCGAATGATGTCTCTTATTTTGAATCAGCACTCAGTTGTTTGTACCATAAGCCTTTGAATGATTTAAAGTATCAGTTCACTTTCAGTATAAAAATTTCCTGATGATTTATTCACCCCCATGGTATCCAAGATGTTCATGTCTTTCTTTCTTCAGCTAAAAAGAAATTAAGGTTTTTGAGCAAAAACATTCCAGGATGTTTCTCCATATACTGGACTTTAATGGTGGCCAATGGGTTGAAGGTCCAAACTGTAGTTTAAATGCAGCTTCAAAGGACTCTACACAATCCCAGCCAAAGAATAAGGGTCTTTTCTGGTGAAACAATCGATCATTTTCTAATAAATAAATAAATGTATATACTTTTTAACCACAAAAGCTTGTCTTGCACTAGCTCTGCAATCCGCATCCGTGACTTCACGCATTGCGCGATAACATTGGAAAGGCCACACGTAGTTTGTATTTTCATCTGTGTACTCCAGTTCAAAATTGTCGACTTCAAAATCATCTGACATCGCTGTTTTAGCTTTTTTTTCTTTGTAAACGCCATTTGACTTTCTTTCCACGTTCACTTTGTAAACACTGGGTCGATACTTCAGACTACATCATGTGTGACCTTTCCAATGTGACTACGTAATCCTTGATGTCGAGCTAGTGCAGAATGAGCATTTGTGGTTAAAAAGTATATCATTTTTTATTTATTTTTAAGAAAATGACCTATTGTTTTGCTGGAATAAGACGTTTATTCCTCTTTGAAGCTGCTGAAGAAAGAAAGACATGACATCTTGGATGACTTGGGGGTAAGTAAAATCAGGAAACTTTAATTCTGGAAGTAAACTATTCCTTTAAATCAAACATTTTTGAATTTGTTGGTGCATGAGCTGAAACTCCACCCGCAAGCAGTGATGTCATACATGAAAGTTTGTAAAACAGTCAATGCTTTAACATTTTGTGTGTTCCGTTCATATTTCTTCATTTTTATTTCTATAAAATCTTAATTTGTAAAGTGCATGAACTATGCCATCTTGCTAGATGAGGCTAAAAAAAAAGTTGTGCTTTGTTTGTTTGAGAAAAGGGTTTGATGTGTAAATTGGGTTAATTTTGTATTTTCCAAACAAAAAGTGTTTGTCTATGTGTGCTCTGGTCCTGCTGGGTGAACAGAGCGGTTTTGTTTGCTTCTTATGCCACCTCAGAAAGCTGAATGGGAACAGTAGCAATTAAACTGCTATTTGGGATCGGAGCAAAAAGCAGCACAGCAAGGTAAAATACAGAGAGAAAAAAAAATTTCAAATCTCCACATGAAGGATTTCACACAAAGCTGCTTGTATTAGTGCCTATTAAAACATATTTTAATATTGTTTCTAGTAACAGCTGCCATGGAGCAGCCCTCCAGTTTTGTATTTAGATTAAAAATAATATTATTCTGGATAGTTGCTAGCAGGGCCAGGCCTTCCACAGGCCATATGGAGATAGAGCCTCAGCATTCCCTAGTGTGTTATTCCAATGTTATATACCACAAACGTTTATAACCACATGCTCACTTTTGCACATGAATGCAACACATAATTCAATTTTGTCACACAGATATTTATTTTAGCGTCATTATAGTGTTTTTTGTTGTTCTTACTTTTTATTTCATGATTTGGGAACTATCTAATTAACAAGTTTTTACTGTTGTGAAAACTTGTGTTAATATTCTATTAACATTTCTAGAACATTTCCCACAGTGCACCAAACTTACAGTACAGCACCAAAGCAATGGTTACAGTTTAGTTGTTTTTTTTAGACAGCTCTCTGCTTTACACATTCATTAATGCCGTTAAAACGTTTTATGTGGCAAACCTAAATATAGCGATCTTCGTATAAGGCCAAGGCTATTTACCCTACACCGTACAGTTTACCTGCCATCCCTGTCAGATTCACCAGCAGAGTTTTTGTCTGATAATTGAATTTGGTTGTTTATGCCTCTTTTCTGTTTCAGTGCCTGCATGTGACGTGCTATCACCACTCACCCTTCACACTCATTTTCATACGCTCAGCACATGATTAGGTGCCATTTTATAATTCACACATCCATCCAATAAGCGCCTCTTCCTTTGTCAGGAAGATGAATGAGGCCAGAACTGGGATGCGCCTTCACAATTATTCAGTTTTCATTTTAAAGAATAGGTGGCAAGAATGAAACATGGGATTTTAATTACAGCAAGTATAGAGGCTAGTGCGGTGTTTATGTAAAGGATAACATACAATCAATGAGTCATTGTTGCAAAATACATTGACAGAGGACAAATGCATAGCTATTAAATCAGTAAACGGATAAACACAGGTGTAAACAGGGTCCAACACATCTTGTGATATAATCACTCAAATTATACTGAGAAACAATTTGCTTAAAATTGACTCACCCTTTGGTGATCATCAAAAATGTAGATGCGTTTGTTTCTTGAGAAGAACAGATTTGGAGAAATTTAACATTACATTACCAATGGATCCTCTGCAGTGAATGGGTGCCGTTAGAATGAGTGTCCAAACAGCTGATTAAAACATCACAGTAATCCACATGACTCCAGGCTATCAGTTAACGTCTTGTGAAGTAAAAGACTTTTTTTTTTTTTACTTCAAACCATAACTTCTGGCAAAAAAAAAAAAAAAAAACTCTAGTCCTCTGTCTATATTACTGCTTTCTCCAGTGAAAAAAAAAATCATCTCGCCTGAATCAGGAGAGAAATACACACAGATTAAGAATGTTTACAAGCAAAAGGAGTCCACAGTGGTTCTAAACAAACATGCTGGTAGATTTGGTGCAAAAGGACAACAGTGGATGAGCCATTTTTTTTTTTTAATTCTCATTTGTATTTTGGCCAGAAGCAAAAGATTAAAGTTAAAGTGTCCTAATGATGAATTTGTTTCTTACAAACCCTAGTGAAAAATAAATATTCAGAAGTGGTGCTGAATTGTGCTACGATTGTGGAGCTATTGCAGGTATATTTTATATATTTTGCATTTAAAGACTGATGTTATTTAGATCATGCAGTCCTCATCAGTAGTGACATTAAAACATATTTTAGGCTTATTATTAAGAAATGTGCATTGTGCAGAAGCAGTACTCCAAATAAAGTTTAATTACAATTTTATAACAGGAACTTGAGCGATATATCAGTAAATACATTAATAGACTTTAACTATACTTAGTATAAAATAAATGCATTTTAAATTATTGTTTTTTTACTAGGGAACGTGTTAAGTTGTTAAATAATCAACCACTGCATTAAAAAAGAGAGAAACTGATTAGAAAAGCACAACAATATCAACCTATCAACATGCATAATGTGCAGGACATTTTAAGTTAAAAGTCTGACTAAAAATCTATTTGTCTGTCTGTCTGTCTATCTATATCTATCACTGTACTCAAAAGTCATGTTTAATTAAAAACGTTTGAAGATTAACATTTTGATTTTACCTAAAAGCAACAATCACAGAGGCAAACATGCAACAATTAAACCGTCTCAGTAAGTAATAAAAAGTTGATGAAATTTAAACTCACCCAACAGAATGCTTAAAGGCCTAACCTAACCTGAAGCATTTTTTCATTTTAATAAGGAAGAGGAAGAGACCTGAGTAACAGCGTTATAAAGTAGTCAGAGGACACAAAAGAGCTTGCTAAACTGTTGACAGAGTTTTAGATTTTCTGAATTTTGCAAAGGGTATAACTATAATTACCTAATATTTTCAAATATTAAAGCATAAAGTGTTGCTGGATGAGAAAATCAGAATTAATAGCTTGGTTCTGAAGATTTTCTGTTACTCTCAATGCAGATCACTGAAGCACAGAGGTGTGTAAAACAGATTTAGATGATTTGAAGGTTTGTTAGTGATCGTTTTTAATGCCACAGCAAGTGTTTTGAAGTGCTTTGAATCATTCAGCGTTATTCTAAGTGTTGACATAATTTCAACTGAAACAGGAAGGCCCTTTTATTAAATATCCAGTATTGTTTTGTTTATATTACAGCTTGGACCAGAGCTGTGAGCTCGGTAAAGCCGCATTTGACAATGACAGCCTGTCTCGTCCATATTGCTATTAAAGCATTCTGTGTAGAATTCAGATTAGTCCAATACATTTTGTGGCATATGCATATGATTCACGCATATGATCTGCTCTGTGCTATCCTGCCTCTGGACCAGAGCAAACTGTGTGCACGCTGCGGCGGTTTGGGTGACCCAACATGAAACTCATTTTGCCCAAATGGAAAGCATATTTACACTGTCTGAATTGTTCCCTGTCCCATATATGGTGCACTATGTGCCATTCACCATACAAAAAATACTAACTCTATGAACAGGTGACCGATTTTCACCGCAGCTTCATTGGCTATTTATAGTGCAGGGGGTGGGACGCTTCGGATTCTAGAGATCATTTGATTGGACAGAAAGTGCAGGGTGATGTTATCAAAATCGCTGATCCATATTGGTGCAAGTTAGAGACTGAAAGTTTTGAGTGCTTATATCTTGTAAATGTGAATGTTGTCATTGTTTTGGAGCACACTAGCTTATAGATAACCTTAAGGTTAATATATTCATACTAAAAGCCAAAAAACTTCAATTTTGATTTCATGGGGACTGATGAATTGGCTGGAGTGCACACAGTTCTCCAGAATGATGACTTGAGAGGATATACGTGATGGAGAACGATGGAGGTACAGGGGGAAACACTAGAGGAGATGTAGTCCGTGTACCAGCGAGTAGACCAGACAATGAGCTTGGGAGAAGTGTGTGCTTTTATGCAGAAGCTGATAAACTGAGGTGATCAGTAATCGGGGGATTGTGAGCAGAGTGAGGGAGTGACAGTGGAGCCTGATGACTCCGTGACACAAAGTAGAAATTTAAGATTTTACATTTGTATTTGAACTTGCTATTTTACGCAGGGTCTGTCTAAAAAAAGCACAATTAGATCCTCACATGTTTTATCATGACAGCAATTTGAGACATATTAAAATGCAGATGGCTGTGCTGTCACTAGTAATATGAAGCACTTATGGGTGTGAGAAATTAATGAGAGCTTATCTCAGATGAGTTACAGCTCACCAAAGGCGTCTGACTTAAATATGATAGATGGAGCATGCAGATAGCGAATTACAAATTCCACCTCAGGAACTTTGAGTGACATAACTGCTAATGACCAAGTTTGTTGTTTCTTGTTTGTGTATGCTAATGTAGTATAATCATAATGACCTCATAATATTTAGCTGTTATTTCATGCCCAAATTATGCAATGTTGCTGTAAAGTAAAGCACAAGAATCCATCATAAAATGCAGAGCGAATTCATTCGACTGAATTGCATGAAAATATAAAATAACCACGAGAACCTGCTGAGGCAATGACAGCTTGATGCACGTATATATTTGAAAGAAAGAGTGCTTATTTCTTTGAAGAATAATTTTGCTACAATCCCCACTGAGACTTCTCAAAAGCAAACGATATTTTAATAAGGTTAGCCAAGGAAAATAGTTATCCAAAAGCTTTTCAAAGCTCACAAAGGAGTGCATGCAAAATGATTCCTGAATATCACAAAGCTCACAATTCTTCTTCTATTAGTGTACCTGGCTTGGTCTTAATTGAAATTTGGCCCATTTCTTAGGAAGTTCCCCCAATACAAATTATTTAAAAATCCTCAGTCATTTCATATAGCTGCATGTTGTTTGGATTAAAGACAATTTTAGATCTTGCACAATAGGCACCTTAATGTCTTAAAAGGTGATGCTGAGGGTAACATAATGTGCTGTGATATGTGCATCTGCTGATAAAGGAAGACTGGAGTGTCAAGCCTTCTGTCGGTCTATTCTAGAATTTTCTCATTATAGTCTCACATCTGGTATTGATGGCACAAGGCCAGACGCTCTCAAGCACACCCACACCAGGGAGAGTTGGCATAAGCAGTGAGTTTACTGTACCACTGAAGATCCTGCTAGACTAGTTTTATAGCAAAAAATAAATAAATAAATAAAAACAAAAGGACACATTTACCAAGCATGTGCCTATTTTACACCTTATTTCCCCCAAAATACCTGCATCTTAATCACTATGCAACATGTTGGTAGTCTGAACTGAACCACAAGATTGGAAATTGCAGCCAACACAGGCATTTTTCAAAATATTTTGTGTGTGTGTGTGTGTGTGTGTGTGTGTACTTGTTTTTGCTACATTGTGGGGACCAAATGTCCCCACAAGGATAGTAAAACCTGAAATTTTTGACATTGTGGGGACCGGCCTGCAGTCCCCACAATGTTAAAAAATTATTAAAAATAGTAAATGATGTTTATCTGAAAGTGTAACGATGCAAACATGTTTTCTGTGAGGGCTAGGTTTAGGGTTGGGTTAGGGGATAGACAATATCGTTTGGTCAGTATAAAATCTATAGAAGTCTATGGAAAGTCCCCACAATTCACAAAAACAAACATGTGTGTGTGTGTGTGTGTCTTCCACTTAAGAAAGAATAAGAAAAAGACATACAAAATGACATGAGGGTGAATAAATGATGGCAGAATTATCATAAAATAACATAAGTCTTGTTAATCTCATAGCACTGGAGATTTCTACACATTTAATATTTAATGCCAGAATTATTAATTTGTAACTGTTTGACTACTGTTGATCTTTATCAAAAAAAAAAAAAAAAACTGAATTCTGACCTCCTCTGTCAGATATTTTAGCACACTCTGACGCAGGAACATATCACACTGCTGTTTATCTGTCTGCTACAGTTCTCAAGATCACAGGGCAAAGAGAAGAGTGTGAAGAGTGAGTCACCTCCCTCTATGTTCAGTTTGCATGTTTAAAATATAGGCAATAACCAATGAACATTGCATACGCATTTCAAAGCAAAAGCAGATGAGTAAACATTCCACAGGTGTCTTATGCAAAATTTTCATGAATTATATTCTTTCATAAATATTGTGTTTTTGGAGAGTCACACAGAACATTTTACATTCTGAAAAAATAAAAACATAAATAATAGAAATAAATAAAGTTATTTTAAATTCAGATATAGAAAAACATCAAATATGCTCATCATTGAAGTATATTGATAATTTTATATTTAAAAAATGCTGGGTTAAAAACAACCCAGCGCTGGGTGAATATTGGACAGAACGCATGCTGGGTTATTTTGACCCAGCTGGTTGGGTTAAATGTTTTTACTAAACATGCTGGGTTATTTTATTTAAGTCAACTATTGTTTAAACATTATTATATTGCTGGCTTACAATGGACTGGAACTTATAAAAAACTTACACAGAATTACTAGAGGCAACAGCAATAATCAAAAGATGAACATTTATTATTAAGTAAAAACACATACAAGACAAGTTTAATTTATCTGGGTGAATACAGCATAGTTTACAATATTACATACATTTAAATGCATTTAAATCCATTTAACAGGCATTTTAGACATAAAAAGATGTAACATTTAAAAGTAGCATTTTAATATGAAAGTATTCAACCATTCTCTGTAATCGCTTTTTACAGAAATAGCGCCAATTCTCTGCTGGTGTGTCGCCAAAATCTGAGATTCTGGGATCTGGGATAACTGCGAACTTCAGACTGTGGCCTCGCGTTTCACTCATACCTGAAAGATGTTGGGATGAGTTTTGTGTCACATATATACACACACAAACATACAGTGGAGATCAAAATTAGAGAACAACCTCTAAATTTCAAGGATCGCTGCTTAGTCCTATGTGAAGTTATCCTAACAGGAGTAGAAGGGCAGTTTTTAAGCATATTTCATAAATGAATTGTATTCTGAAGCACAGTATTAAAAACACATATTTGAGATATTTGAAAAAGAGCTAGAGAACACTTACAGGTACCTCCAAATGGTGTTAATCTGGCACCTGGTGCTAATTTCCTTAATTAGATCAGGGGTTTTCAAACCTGTCCTGGAGCGATGAGAGCAGGTTTAATTTAGTTGGGGAGCATTTTGTTCAGCATCAAACTGAGGAAAGACTGAAGCCCAAGTGTGTAAAGAACTCAGGTGGAGGAGGAAGTGTCAGGGTTTCGGGGGATGGTTTCTGCAGTAGGAGTTGGGCCTCCTATACAGCTACATGGCAGGGTGAATGCAAATGTTTTTCAGAACCTCCTTCAGCAACATGCAATTCCTTCCCTGCAAGCTTTTCCCAATCAGCCTGCAGTTTTCATGCAAGACAATGTTCCCATCACACTGCAAAACAGGTAAATCGGGAAAATCCTTGGCAACAAAGTTATGGCTAAGAAACCCGCTATAGTTACCAAACTATATATATATAGTATAATACAATATAGTACTGCTGTTAAATAAAACATACAGAACAAATGAGCAAGTGCTCTAATCCTTGGTCCAGCAGATGGCTGCAGGCTTAAGCATTTGAATACTAATGTCCCCCTGGTCCACTTCAACCTTCTCTCAGTCACGGCTCAGTTCTGCTGCTCTCTCTGGATGGAGCTGTCCCTCACCAGTTCTGTTTGCTCTGGTTTGTCAGATCTCCTTGAGTCTTCTGGCCCTCGTTCTTGTACCTCAACACAGCACAGAGTCTTCTGGTCATGGGTTGTCGAGTAGAACAACAAACATCAGTGCTGCTTTTGGCATCTGCAGTAAATGTTGTTTTCTCATGGGTTAAAACACAGAACACAGTCTGTAAATAGTTTCACAGAGGTGTACATCAATATCCACGGTGGCTGATATTGATTTAACATGTCTGGTGTAAAGGTGAGGGAAAGAATTTGACGTTTCAACACCTTAGTCTCCATCTCATGTGCACAAGAGGTTGAAGGATAGCTGTGTATGCTGACCTTACATGTCAAACTCTTTACATGCTTTTGTCTGTAGATCTTGCAGGTTCTCGTTCACATTGCTGCATTAAGTATTAAGTACGTCTCTTGCTGTTTTCCAGTAGCTGGAAAGCACATCTGCCCATGGAGCTGCAGTTTAAGGGAGAAGGGTTGACTAATGCACCCATCTTGTGCTCTCCTGCGCTCTTTAAATGGTTGACAAGATGAATCACATCATTCTCGATGCAGCACTCTAAATGAAAAGCAGGTTTAATTTCGTGAAGCCAGGAGAGAGCGGCTCTAAAAGTGACTCTTACTGCATAAGATATGAAACATGATGCTTAATTTTAAATGGTTAGAATCTCTTCCTGGAAAACAACTTAAGTACATGTTCTTCTGTTTCACTCTTATTATAAGGTATGCAGCAGGAAAATTTCAAATCTAATTCAACTTATGCTCTTGCAATAACATTGTGATTGCACAGAAAATAATTTTGACCTTTCAGTTTGAAAAAGCAAAGAAAAACTTATGCAAATCGTGAGACCATGTATAGCAGGCTACTTAAAATTGATATAAATATCAGTTGAGACTCCATATCAGTTTATATCTTACCAAAACATGTAATTTAGAGTAATACAACAATGATTGACAGATGCAGATACAAATAAACATCCCTCAAAGCCAGATGTATGATGTTTCATACTCATAATTATTTTTCAAAAAAAAAAAAGTTTTTACAATTTGTGGCGGGAGGAGCAAACACATTGGGCGTGAGGTCAGGCCTTGGAAAGGCTTTTATTAAACAAACAAAAGTGTCCAAAATAAACAGGGGATCTGGTGTCCTCCTGGTGCTGGGGAGTTCAGTGAAGGAGGGGCAGTGTTCGAAAGGGAAGGGTCCAGGTAAGGGGCGGAGTCCGGCGGCCGCACGTGCTCCCCTCTCAGTTCCGCGGCTCTAGGGGCGGCGGCTTCCTTCAGCGGCTACGTCCTCCCTGGCTCACGGCACTTCTGGGGGATTCAACAGCCCGGTATCCTCGCCCGTCACCCGTCTAACGGGTGCAGTACTCTTCCGGACCACGGGTCCGGCAGTTCGTTGCTTTTGACAGCGCTCGATCCCCTTAACACACCCTTCCTAGACCCACGAGGACACCAACGTGCATGCACGGGGTAGAGGTCGGTCTCCTGAGGAGAGGCGAGCTCGGCATTTCAACACCGGCCGTGATGGGGCTTCATTGACGTCAGGTGTGCCTCATCACACGCCGCCAGACTGGCTGTTTCAGCACCCATCCTCTCTCGCACGCCCACTCCCGTCGGGAGCCTGGTGAAGGGCGGCAATTACCGGATGGGTTGACGATAATAAGCAGAGGGGAGGCAGCTGACTCGTCACAAATTACACTGAAAATCAGTACTATCAGGTGACATAAGGCAAGTTTTATCAGCAAATCTTTTGATCATGTTGATCATTCAGAGGCCATATCAAATATAGGTTTTAATAATTAGAAAAACAAAAATGTAGGATCTAGTTTACCTGATTAGCCACTTGATACCACAAATAAATAAATAAATAAATGGAATGGAAAAATACTTAAATTTTGGGGGTTCCTTTTAACCCTGACCTGTGTGAAGCTCATCATCATACTGTCTAAAGCACAAAGTTTTTTAAGCATGCCTATACTTTTGAAATACTTTGTGCACAATTCGCAAGGTCTGACTGTGACATTTCTCACCTACCAGAGGTGTCCTCAGCTTAGATGCACATACAGCCTCTAAAATCACACTTAAGACATTCTGAGTCTTCAATCTCCAGCAGCAAAGCCACCAGATTCGGTCAGAGAGATGCATGAGAAGAATGTGATGTCAGTCAGTCATGTTAGAACAGTGGAAGTGTGAAAGTATGTGAAGGTCACCTGTTCAGACACTTCATTTTCAATATTTTATTTCTGTTCATGTCTACTGCCATGCAAGGACATAGAGATGGTCTCAATGAAAACCTGTCTCAGACACAACACTTCTAACTTCATACAGACAATGTGCACATGTGAGCATGGGTTTTAAAAAGTACTGAATGCAGAGTTGCATTAGATTGGAACTTACACAGCTGGTATATAGAACAAATAACCTTTAAAATTACTGTAAATAACCTTTAAAAGTGTAAAACACACAAACACCATGCATAATACACAAACACAGTGCACACATACTGTACACACACTTTCACACACAAACACATTGCTGCCTGCAAGTCATCTAGGGAGCACAAGTCCTTGCTTTTTGATCCAGCAACTTTTTTTCCCTACAGCCTTGCATTTATTTGGAAACAATTAATCATTCCTGACGACTCAAGTCACTGGCTTACACGGCAAACATCACCTTATTACTGGTCAGTGGAGCAGAGGCACCACCAAGTGGGGTGATATGTGATATGCATCACAGACTCACAAGAAATTGTAAAACATGACTTTATATTGACATAACCTTAAAGACAAATAAAGAAATTACAAAAGTCAGAGCTAGGTCCATGTCTATCAGCTTTCAAATCATCTGTATGCTAGTATATGCCTATGTCACCTTTGAAAAAAACAAAAAAACATTTCAATTGTAAACTCTTCCCTTTCCAGCTTGTGATGTTCCTCATTTGTTAGCTATTGTAAAATATGATATGTCCCATTTATATTTTCTGTTTTAATAAAAAAATGTCAAGGGTAAGAAAACCGCACCTCCAGTGTCAACCCGTTCTGGTGGGGTTTTTAAATATATATGTGTTAACGTGAAAATAAAGGTTGTAGCTAAGATAGAAAATACTGATTATCTCCACACCTGAAAGGTCTGTCACTGCTGTCTGCTTCTACACTCTGAGGATTTTGGGTTTTGTGGCCTGCAGCTGACTGTTAGGCAGCTCACGGTGCAGTATTGCCTCTGTCCAGCCATCAAACGCCCCCTAGTGTAAGACATTTGGACTCCACAAAGGCAAAGCAGCAAATAAGACGTGTGATTGATAGACATCACAAGAAGTCCACAATTTTCAAATTGCTAAAGGACCCCAAAATATGATTATTACCTTGAAAGAGAGTCACTTTCTAAAATATAACTATGACAATTCTAATATATTGTTTGCATCTATATCTACATTTTATTTAGTATATTGTTATTTTATATTTGTGTAGAAACACCGAGAAATTGATAGTAAACTTTGGTTTATTTAATTCAGCATAATGGGTTGATTAATTTTTGCTACAATACTATTATTTTTAGTATAGTATTATTTACTACAATGCTATTATTTTTAGTATAGTATTATTTACTACAATACTTTTTTTTTTTTTTACTTCATACATGAATTAATGTTTACGTATTAACTTAAATCCATTAAACTTTTGTAAAATCTCCAAACAACCACTGGTTTGCATGATTTATTTTCTCTAATAGCATATTTGTGACCCTGGACCCCAAAACCAGTCATAAGGGTCATTTTTTTTTTTTAAATTTAGATTTATACATCTGAAAAAATAAAAAATAAACTTTCCACTGATGTATGGTTTGATAGGACAATACTTAGCCAAGATACAACTATTTGCAAATCTGGAATCTGAGGGTGCAAAAAAAAAAAAAATCTAAATATTGAGAAAAAGTTGTCCAAATGTAAATTTTAGGACATTTTAGGAAATTAATAAAATATCTTCTTGGTACATATTCTTTTCTAAATATTCTAATGATTTTTTGCATAAAAGAAAATTTGATCATTCTGACCCATGTAGTGTATTTTTGGCTATTGCTACAAATATACCCGTGCTACTGAAGACTGGTTTTGTGTTCCAGGGTTACTTTTTTTTTTTCAATACGTAGGCCTATACATATTGCCTATATTAGAACTCATTTAAAAACAATAGAAGTAAAAAGTAAACATTTAAAAATAATTAATGTCTAATCGACCAGGCTCTGTTATCCTGCTTTCATCGTAACGGTGCTGGTTCTCATGTCCGAGTTGGAATCGTGTTTGGTGGGGAACTGCTATGTGAAGAAGAAACTCTCTTTTGGCTGCAGTATCCATTTTAACCGCTAGATGCCGCTAGATATTACACACTGCAACTTCAAAGTAACAATTACAGGTTAGGCTGTTCACACTGCACGTTTCACATTTAATATGTAATTGCCCGTGTGTACTTATGTTGGACTTGTTTCTGATTTCATGTGGGTTTAAATATCAACTATCAATGTTCACATCTTTAATAACACATGTAACATGTAGTCATGTGTTTATAAATGGAAGCTGCAGACACAGGTTGATTAATGAGACAGTGTGCCGCTAATTAGGACAGTGATTTAGTCATTAATGAGTGTGTATTACAGCTGGAGGTAGCAGGAGGACTCTGGCTTGGTTACAGTGTCACCTCTGTTCGGGGAGCAGGAGAGCAGCAGCAGCAGCTGGACCATTATAAAAAGGTTGCTGATGCAGATAAGCCTACTGTACTCTCACACAAACACATACATGAATGTAGACAAATACTTACTACATTATTAGTAGTAAATATTATTAATTAAATCCAAAGAAATAATTTACACAAAATTCTGAATTTCACCCATGCACATTAGAAACAGAAAATGATTAATAGAGATAAGAGTGGAAAGTATTTTTTTAAAAAACACATTTTGATAATGTTCCTCACAAGTTCTAATTCGGAATACATTGTAAAACACAATGTTTTAGGTGAGCAGAAAATGACTGAAAAATGAATGGCAAGTGGTAACTGAACTCTGAATTAAACTGTCAATTATAGCAGATTACATTTTAAGATTATTTCCTGGATGTAAAAGGCATAATTTGAGAGACTGTATTTCAGCTCTAAGTAGGAGCATTTTGGTAGCAGAAGTCATGCGTACTAAAGTGCAGTATGTTTACTTGTCCTGACAAGTGGTATCAACTTAGGTATTTAATTTAAATGGGGATTTAACATAAATTTTAGTTATGATAATGTCAATTTTAAAATCTTTTAGGGATAGACTGCTTTATTTATTTATTTATTTATTTATTTATTTATTTATTTATTTATTGTGGGCATATTTGCTGACGTAATTTTATACCAGATGTTCTGATGTTAAAGGGTATATAATAAATAATTGAATTCAGTTGGAATTCAGTAGTAAGCTTAAAAACGTCTCGGTTACGTATGGTAACCCTCGTTCCCTGATGGAGGGAACGGAGACGTTGTGTCGAGTAGTGTACGACACTAGGGGTCGCCCTTGAGAGCCCAAACACCTCTGACAGTATTGAGAAAGGCCAATGAAAATTGGGTGTGCAGATTTGCATAGCTGGCCACGCCCCGGACATCCGGGTATAAATAGGGCAGCGTGTGCATCTGCTCACTCGTTCTGATTCTGAGGAGCCGAGCGTCTCAGCTCACTCAGAGGCGGACCAGAGATGTGGCATGGGAGACACAACGTCTCCGTTCCCTCCATCAGGGAACGAGGGTTACCATACGTAACCGAGACGTTCCCTATCTGTCGTACACTCCGAGTTGTGTCGAGTAGTGTACGACACTAGGGGTCCCCGTAAAAACACGCCACATGTCTGACCGCGTCACGAGAGACAAGTGCAGAAGTAACAGGGCAACGTGTAACGTAAGTGCAGCTCACCTCCTCCGTGACCATCCAACGTCCAAGGACTGACCTGTACAACGGGGTCCTGCAGCCGGGCCTCCCTCAAGGGCGGCTGAGTGTCTTGAGATCGTTGGGAAAATGCCTGCTCCCGAAGGAAAGACATTGCGGAGTTCACAACCTGCCCGACAGGGGGGGTTTAAGTGACATGGTTAGACATGGGACCTGAGGTGGGTCTCACACCCGGGAAGACAGCCAGACTCAGATCCTAGAGAACCTGTTCTCAGGGGAAAACACCGCACCACAAGAGTTATAGGTGGAAATACACATATGGGGCCACATAAGGGGCCACTACATATGGGGCACAATCCAATCAAAATAAGGGAAGTCATACCTTGTGAAGGGATTCCATAGCGGGTTTCTCCGCTAAACTCCGCCATGTGCAGAAGTGCCAAAGATGGAGATGGTGTCCAGGGTTCGCATCAGGAAACCTACTGAAACTCAGAAGCGTAATCACCATTAGGGGAAGCGCTTTATGCAAGCTCTACACCAACCAGTGTGCTGAGTCAAGAGTTAGCAATCAAGACTCTAGCTGACACTGGTTCCGTGCGCAAATTATAAAATCTGGCAAATGTGTTAGGTGTAGCCCAACCCGCAGCTCTACAGATGTCTGTTAATGAGGCCCCATTCGCCAGGGCTGCTGAGGCAGCGATGCCCCTGGTTGAGTGGGCTCTTACCTCCAGAGGGCAGGGTAGGCCTCTGGCCAGGTAGGCCATACGGATCGCGTTTACCAGCCAATGGGAGATCCTCTGTTTGGAGACAGCTTTCCCCTTCTGCTGTCCTCCGTAACAAACAAAGAGCTGTTCCGAACGTCTGAAGGGCTGCGTTCGTTCCATGTAGATGCGCAGGGCACGGACTGGGCATAACAAGGTCAGGTTGGGGTCATCTTCCTGGGAAGAGAGAGCTTGCAAGGTCACTACCTGATCTCTGAAAGGAGTGGTGGGGACCTTGGGCACATATCCAGGCCGGGGTCTCAAGACAACGTGAGAATCCGCTGGTCCGAATTCCAGGCACGAACTGTTCACGGAGAGGGCTTGGAGGTCTCCCACTCTTTTGATGGAAGTGAGCGCAGTCAAAAGAGCCGTCTTGAAGGAGAGAGCATCGAGTTCGACTGACTGAAGGGGCTCGAATGGATCTTGTTGTAGACCTTGGAGAACCACAGCAAGATCCCAAGAGGGGATGAGATGCGACCGAGGAGGGTTCAGCCTCCGGGCTCCTCTAAGAAACCTGATTATCAAATCGTGTTTCCCCACCGATCTGCCCCCCACCAAGTCATGGTTAGCTGCTATAGCTGCGACATGAACCTTGAGTGTTGAGGCAGACAGGTGCCTGTCCAGGCCTTCTTGAAGGAAGGATAACACTGATTTGATGCCACAGCTCCGTGGGTCCTTCCCATGAGAAGAACACCAGTTAACAAAGATGCGCCATTTTAGGTCATACAGCCGTCTCGTAGAGGGGGCTCTTGCCTGTAGAAGTGTGTTTACCACTGAAGGTGAAAGGTCTCTGAAGTCCTCCTGGTCGCGTCCAGGGACCAAAGGTGGAGGTTCCAAAGATCGGGGCGCGGGTGCCAAATTGTGCCCTTCCCCTGAGAAAGGAGGTCCTTCCTCAGGGGAATGCGCCAGGGAGGGGCTGATGCCAGGAGCACCAGGTCCGAGAACCAGGTTCTGTTGGGCCAGAAGGGGGCTACCAAGAGAATCTGTTCCTTGTCCTCCCTGACTTTGCACAAGGTTTGTGCGATGAGGCTCACTGGGGGAAACGCATACTTGAGCCGGCCCCTCGGCCAACTGTGTGCCAGTGCGTCTATACCGAGGGGGGCCTCGGTTAGCCCGTACCATAACTGGCAGTGGGTGGATTCCGGTGAGGCAAAGAGGTCTACTTGTGCCTGGCCGAATCGATCCCAAATCAGTTGGACCGACTGGGGGTGGAGCCTCCACTCGCCTCCGAGCGAAACCTGTCATGACAGGGAATCGGCCATGCGATTGGCTTCGCCCGGAATGTGAGTGGCTCGTAAAGACTTGAGTCTGCGTTGACTCCAGAGCAACAGGTGGCGGGCTAGTTGTGACATGCGAAAGGAGCGTACACCGCCCTGGTGGTTGATGTAGGCCACAGTCGCAGTGTTGTCGGACCTGACCAACACGTGCTTGCCCTGAATCATAGGTCGGAACCTCCTCAGGGCCAGGAGCACTGCCAACAACTCCAGACAATTTATGTGCCAAAACAGTCGGGGGCCTGTCCAGACCCCGGAAGCTGCCTGCCCGTTGCAGGTGGCACCCCAGCCTGTCTTGGAAGCATCTGTGGTGACAACGATGCGTCTGGACACCTGTTCCAGGGGAACTCCTGACCGTAGGAACATAATGTCTGTCCAAGGGCTGAGTGTCTGGCGACACGATGGTGTGATGTTTACTCGAAATGTGCCTCGAGGACATACTGACCGAGTCCAGCTCTACACCGAGAAAAGAGATCCTCTGTGCCGGGGAGAGTTTGCTCTTTTCCCAGTTGACCCGAAGTCCCAACTGAGCCAAATGGTTGAGAACCATGTCCCTGTGTGCGCAAACCAAATCCCACGAGTGAGCTAGGATCAGCCAGTCGTCGAGATAATTGAGAATGCGTATGCCCATTTCCCTGAGGGGGGAAAGGGCGGCCTCCGCTACCTTCGTAAAGACCCGGGGCGACAGGGAGAGGCCGAAGGGGAGAACCTTGTACTGATATGCCCGTCCTTCGAAGGCAAACCGCAAGAACGGCCTGTGTCTTGGGAGGATTGAGACATGAAAGTACGCGTCCTTCAGGTCTATGGCCACAAACCAATCTTGAACTCTGACACACGTGAGAATGTGCTTGAGGGTTAACATCTTGAACGGGAGCTTGAGCAGGGCCCGATTCAAGACCCTCAGATCCAAGATTGGTCTGAGACCACCACCCTTCTTGGGTACAATGAAGTAGGGGCTGTAGAACCCTTCCTTCATCTCGGCTGAGGGGACAGTTTCTATCGCACCCTTCGCCAGAAGGACTGCGATCTCCGCCCGAAGAACCGCGGTGTTGGGGCCCTGGACCGACGTAGTGAGAACACCACGGAACTTGGGCGGACGCCGTGCAAACTGGATGGCATAGCCGAGCCGAATGGTCCTGAGGAGCCAGCGGGAAGGATTGGGGAGATTTAACCAATCCGAAAAGTTCTCCGCTAAGGGTCTCAGAGGAGTTACATTCGGTGCACCAAGGGTGGGGGTACCGTCGCTGGGAAAGCAGTGTGTGGCCGGAGGTGAGAAGCCCCGAACCACACTGGCTGCTCTGCCCAGGGAGTCCGATCCGTGAGAGCTGTGCAGAAGATCCGCCCGAGAGGGGAGATCGTCTGAACGAGCTCGTTGTTCCAGAGCATACGGGGGCACAGGTGTTGTGCGACCGTATGTTTCTGAAAATGGAAACAGCATCCGACCGTCGAGTAGAGGGTCGGAGGTGCTGTATATTGCGCCCAGAGAAGAAGGAAATTGCTCTTTTATTGACCATGTGGTGGCCGTCTGCCGAGTGGCAGACAGCCGGGTAGAAGCCGAATCCAGCGCTCGTCCCCTCGTCGAGTGTGGATCCGGACAGGTCAGATGATCCTCCTTCCCTGGGCTGCCCGTCTCAGGAACGCTTCGAAGCCTGACGTGGGTTCTTAGTGGCCTGAGGACGGGCTGGCGGTGCCACCTTCCTACGAGTGCTGGACCGTTGGACGGGTCTGGCTGCAGGACCGGCAGGTTGCGGGCCCTGAGCCACCCTCGTAGGGGGTCTTCCTCGGCGGGGGGCAGGCGGAGGTTGCTGCGTCGGCTGAGCTGGGCCAGCGCTCGCTGCACGCCGAGGCAGGATGTGTTTAATGGCCTCCGTCTGCTGCTTCACCGTGGAGAACTGCTGGGCAAATTCTTCCACGGTTTCGCCGAAGAGACCAGCCTGGGAAATGGGAGCGTCAAGAAAGCGAGCTTTCTCGGCGTCTCGCATCTCGGCCAGGTTTAGCCATAGGTGGCGCTCCTGGACCACCATAGTGGACATCGCCCTCCCCAGAGCTTGCGCCGTAACCTTCGTAGCTCGAAGAGCATAGTCGGTCGCAGAGCGCAGCTCGTGCAACAGCTCTGGGTCAGGAACACCCTCGTGCAGGTCTTTGAGAACCTTAGCCTGATAGACCTGCAAAATCGCCATAGCGTGTAAGGCGGACGCAGCTTGCCCAGAGGCCGCATAAGCCTTCGCTACAAGCGCAGACGAAAACTTACAAGCCCTGGACGGGAGTCTCGGGCGGCCCCTCCAGGAGGCGGCGTTTTGCGGGCACAAGTGCATCGCAATCGCTCTCTCCACCTGGGGAACCTCCGTATACCCCCTCGCTGGACCGCCATCGAGGGTGGTGAGGGACGGGGAGATAGCGTGCCGTGAACGAGCCGACAGAGGGGCTTTCCACGACTTCGTTAACTCCTCATGCACTTCCGGGAAAAACGGGACCGGGGAGGAACGTGGCCTGGAGTCACGTCCACTGCCCAGGAACCAGTCATCCAGCCTTGAAGGCTCAGGGCTGGGCGGGGGAACCCACACAACCCCAATCTCCTTGGCTGCCCGTTTTAGTGCGGCGGCCATTTCGGCATCTGCCACAGACTGAGACTCTCCCGCCGGAGCGGTAAGTTCAGCCGTGACGTCAGCCTCTGACGGCTCTCCCTCCGATGCTACCGATCCTGCCTTTTCCTCAGCAGGAGCCCCGAACAAAAGATCCAGCCCATACTGAGACGAGCTTTCAAAATCGTCCAGAGACTCCATCGGTGGACACACAGGGTGAACGGTTTGCGGGGATGTACCCGGCAAAGCGTCGTTCAAACCCTGCCGCTCTTCTTCAACGCACATCGCTGCGGCCTCGTACCCGGAAGTAGAAGGACCGGAGCGGGAAGCAGTTGAATGGCGCCGCGGCTTCTTCGAAAAGAACGCGGCTCGTGAGCGGAGCGTGCCCAAGGGCATGTCCTCGCAGTTCTGACAACCTCCCTCAGCGAACGCTGCTTCAGCATGCTCACGCCCCAAGCACTGAACACAGCGATCGTGCCGATCGTTAGGGGAAAGGTAGAATCCGCAACCAGTTGGACACGGACGGAAAGGCATAGTGAAACACACAATCCGCCCGTGGAGCTCTTTTAGAGAAAATTTGCTCAATTAGAGGAAAGTCTTCTCCTGAAGATCGCCGTCGACGCACCCAGGGGAACTCTCACAACACGAGCCGTGTCAGAGAGGGAGAGACCGCTGTCTGTGCCGTAGATCCAACGACGAGAGAGGTGAATGTTGCCGCTTCTCACACAGAGACGCTGCATTCGGCTCCGAAGAACAGAACGAGTGAGCAGATGCACACGCTGCCCTATTTATACCCGGATGTCCGGGGCGTGGTCAGCTATGCAAATCTGCACACCCAATTTTCATTGGCCTTTCTCAATACTGTCAGAGGTGTTTGGGCTCTCAAGGGCGACCCCTAGTGTCGTACACTACTCGACACAACTCGGAGTGTACGACAGATAGGGAACCTAGTGGATTTTATAGGGTATGAATGTCTGTTCACTTAAAATAAATAAATGCAATGCAGTGTTACATAATGTTGCATAATTCAGAACAATTTGAAATAGAGCTTAACATATGAATATCAACAGTCAATTGCCATTACATGTTACTGAACAACAGTTCAAACAGTTCCACCAAGATAAATAAAACTCACAAACTTTAAATTCTGTAACCAAACTCAAATCCATAAATTATCAGAATAGAATTAAAATATAATACAATAACTGAAAACACACATGAACACAGCATGCAGTTACAATGGCTGGTAAACCACAGAACCCCTGTCGTGTGATGAAGGAACGATTCATCCATCTTCACACTGATCTTCAACAGATCCCTGGAGCTATGTATAGTCCCATCCTGCTTCAAATGTTCCACCATCATCCCTGTACCCAAGAAACCAAAAACCACAGGACTTAATGACTACAGACCTGTTGCTGTAACATCTGTGGTCATGAAGTCATTTGAGAGACTGGTGTTGGCCTACTTGAAGGACATTACTGGACCCTTGCTGGACCCCGTGCAGTTTGCTTACCAAGCAAACAGGTCTGTGGATGAGTCAATACGGGATTGCACTACATCCTTCAACATCTGGACAAACCAGGGACCTATGCAAGGATCTTGTTTGTGGACTTCAGCTCTGCTTTCAACACCATCATTCCAGATATCCTTCAGAATAAACTGTCACAGCTCTCTGTACCCACCTCCATCTGTCAGTGGATCACCAGCTTCCTGACAGACAGGCAGAAGCTAGTGAGGCTGGGAAAACTCACATCCGGCACCCGCACCATCAGCACTGGAGCTCCCCAGGGCTGCGTTCTCTCCCCACTTCTCTTCTCCCTCTACACAAATGACTGCACCTCTAAAGACCCCTCTGTCAAACTTCTGAAGTTTGCAGATGACACCACAGTCATCGGTCTCATCCGGGATGGTGACGAATCTGCTTACAGACAGGAGGTTGAGCAGCTGTGTCTTTGGTGCAGTCACAACAACCCGGAGCTCAACACGCTCAAAACTGTAGAGATGATGGTGGACTTCCGGAGAAAGCCCCATGCACTCACCCCTCTCGCCATCATGAACAGCACTGTGGCTGCAGTGGACTCATTCAAGTCCCTAGGAACTAACATCTCCCAGGACCTGAAGTGGGACATTCACATTGACTCCATTGTGAAAAAAGCCCAGCAGAGGTTGTACTTTCTTTGTCAATTGAAAAAGTTCAATCTACCACAGGCACTGATGACACAGTTTTACTCCGCTGTCATTGAGTCAGTTCTGTGCTCTTCTATAACTGTCTGGTTTGGGGCTGCAACGGTCTGTTAGGACAGCAGAAAGAATCATTGGTGTGCACCTGCCTAACCTTCAGGACTTATACATATCCAGAGTGAAGAAACGGGCAGGAAACATCACCCAAGACCCTTCTCACCCCGGACACAGCCTGTTTGCACTCCTCCCCTCAGGCAGACGCTACAGATCCCTGAGCACTAAAACATAAAAACAGCTTTTTCCCAAATGCCATCTCCAGCTTAAACAGATAAACATGAATCATTACCTGGGTTCCACAATTCATTTCTGTATTTCTTTCTCCATTTCTAATTATTGTCTCTTTCTGTAGTATTATTATGTAAACTTCTGTAGTATTATTATGTAAATACTCATGCACATCTCTTATTTATATAGCTGTATATAGAGAAAATAATGCACAAATCTGTACATAAATCATCTGTTCCAGATTCATACATTATTATTTATTTTTAAGTTTTTATTTTATTTAAATGTTGTATGTATGTATGTACCAGGAGCACCTTAAAAAAACCACAACAAATTCCTCGTGTGTTTGCGCACACTTGGCGAATAAAGCTAATTCTGATTCTGATTCTGATTCGAACCCGAAGACTCGGGAGATGAGCGGTTAAGGCTTGAAGGAATACAGCTAAAAAGTGCTGGGTTATTTCTGTGAACACATTGTTGGGTTAATTGTGCTGGGTCAAAATTCTGGGTTGTTTGAGGTACTGTAAACACACACTTGTACTGTGTAATTTTAATCCAACGTACCGATCTGAGAAACCCATGGCTCATAAACATGCGTGACTTCACCACACTGCGTCAGTGCGTGCAGTGTGTGTGAGACCTGATGAATAAAATCAGAATCAACATATTTATTTATTTATTTGTATTAAATTTTAGTCTTTATTCTGTCATTTTTCAATCACAGTCATTTCACTGTATGTAATTCACGTTTATGCCAAAATTGTTAAATAATACTCAAATCACGATGTCAACGCGTTATACTGTCTAGATTAATTAGCTAAAATGTTCAACATTGTTATTTCTTTAAGGCAACGCCCGCGCATTCATTCATCTATTTTAATACCGCTCTTACGAAAATTAACCATGGTATGTGTAGTAAAACTATGGCAATACAATTGGAAATCAGTCCGCGGAAAAAATAAAAATATAACATGGTTACTACATTTACTATAGTAAATCCATGGTTAATTTAGTAAGGGTGTTTATTTAAAATGTATTTTAATGTAAACGGGTATAAAATATGATGAGAAAGACATTGTTAATGAGAAGACGAAATTGACTGCAGCAGGTTAAATTTATTTATTATTCAGAATGCACATTTGGAAGAGAAATATATTAATAGGAACATTTCAGCAGGTGATATGAGATGTAGGCCTAAACATTCTCAGTTTCGAAATGCATACTCCCGCGTAATATTTTAGAAGGACCTTAATTCATCCCATGCATCTCATCCATGTTGTGTCAGGAAATCGTGAAAACTGAGGCAGTGTGTCATTGTTTAGAATAAAAGAAGCCAGGTACACTGCAGTAACACCACTGATCTATATATACAGTGAGTAACACCGACGAAAGAAAGGATTCTCCCATTAGTTTTCATTGCGTTGCGATGGGACCGGAAGTGGGGATAGACTGCTTCGCTTACCGGATATAGGAAGTGAGATAAGGGTCCATTGATGCGAAGCTCATACCTGTCAAGTTTTGGATTTGAAAATAAGGGAAATTTTCCGGCGCCCGCCACAAGCAGTCCCACCACCCCAACCAAGCTCCAGTATCCCTTACATTTTAAGACAGGTGACAAGAAAGCTAAAATCACCACTTGTCAACCACTTATAAACTACAATCGGCTTTATGCACAGCTGCACTACTTCCTGAACTTCAGGCAGCTCCTTTGTTTCCTGTCTGCCATTATTGGACAAACTGATTAATCCAGGTGATCAGTTTGTCCAATAATGGCAGACAGGAAACAAAGGAGCTGGCTGAAGTTCAGGAAGTAGTGCAGCTGTGCATAAAGCCAATGATAGGCCTACCTTTGTTGACATTGACATTCTGTGAACATTCATAGCCTAAATGAAAACACAAAAGGGTATATATGAACAGCATTTATTTAAAGGCTTATTTGCATATTTTCTGTTCATTTAACATTGCTTGTCTTTACATTTACATTTCATTTTCATTCCACATTCTTTTCACATTCACACACTCATTCATTTCATATTGCTTTTTTGTACAGTTTTTCTTTTCATTTCACATAACTTTTCTTTACTCTTTTAGTGACTTATTGTACTTATTTGTTGCAGACTTTGCATTCTTTAAGACTGTTTTGGCAGAAGTGCCTTCCTTCTCTGTCCTGGCGTCCATCATCTGTCTGTTTTTTCTTCTTTTTTCCCGCGTCGTCACTCATCAACTCATCGTCTGACACATTGGTGATATATATATATATATATATATATATATATAAAATTAACAAATAATTGCATTTGTATTTGTGCATTTTTTTTCTCCTTCATTAGTGTTTTTTATTACCAAAAACAGAACATATAACAAACGATATTACATGAATAGCTTACACTGCTACAAATTTACATATATAAATGGTATACAGAACAAAAAGGAAAGACAGACAAATGTGTACACACAAACCATGTATATGTCAAAAGACTACATATGATTGTGATAAACATCAATCAGAGCCTAAAATGCATGTCAAAACACCTACTTTTCTATGCATGTGGTTATATGCAGTTTCATATTATATCAGATTCAACTGTCCAGGAACTTCAGGAGTGGCTCCATATTTTTTCAAAAGTGGACATTCTATTCCTGAGTGAGGAAGTTAACTTCTCAAGTGTAAGAGTGTCTGCTAAAAGATTGAACCAATGAGTAATAGAAATTTGAGTTCTGTCCTTCCAGTTTAATAATATTATTTTTTATTATTTATTTATTTATTTATTTATTTATTTATTTTGCTAATACAGATGAAATAAAAATAAATGTTTTGATTTCTTTTGGGAAAGATCACCTAGCAGTAATAATAAAGGAGATAGAGAGATAATATTTCAAATCTCTTCTAATTTTTCCACAACTTCTGTCCAAAATTTCAATATTTGTGCATTTTTTAACAATGTGCATGTTTGTGTTCTTTTATAAAGAAGACACAAAATGGTGCAATAAGAAAATTGCATTGGTCTAATTTATTGGCGTATTAAACATTCTATTTAGGAGGTGAAAAGACAGAAGTTTGAAAAATGAAGAACGTAAAGTCTTTGTCATTGTTTTGTGCAAAGTACAACACATTTTGGAAACTCTATCGCTGCACACATGCTAACCTTGCTAATGACATATATGCTTATAAAATTCACAAATAAACCTTACATTGACACCACAATAAACAAAACATCTGAATGACACATTTTGTGTAAGACTTTTTATTGACCACCAGATGGCGGAGTAGAGAACTGTATCAAAAGCTTCGAAGCATCAACGCAGTTTGTTGTAAAAGCCTCACTGCTTCAAGAGCCTCGTTCGGCACATCCCTATCTCGGTCCCATATCTACTTGGTTTGCTTCTGTTTCTCCACTATGATGATTTAAACGGTCTTTACTTTACGGCTCTGTATACTTTCAGTTCACTGCTCAATGCAACAGTACCTTCAAAATGGCGCCTCGGTGACGTCACACATAATAAACGCACGTGACTGACAAAGACCGATAGAACTGATCTGTGTTTAAACGATTGTGCTGCATGTAAACGCATTAACCTGCTTTCTATATAAAAGAAGTCATTGTAAAAACGTTCTTGTGAGATTCTAATTTTCTAAATCTGAAATTTCATTCTAGATATGTGAGATTCTTGCTGGTGCAGATGGACAGCTTTGTAATAGAGAAGTTGAAGGAAAGGCAGCTTGATACCTTGGTTAAAACATTTGAAGGTAAGTTACATCGTTCAGTAACATTCAATAACCATGATTTGTTTTAGAATTTGATCTTTTCATTAAAATAACCATAGTTACTAGTATGGCAATAAAATCAAACAATCAATCTAACATTTAAAAGCTTTATCTTATTTAACCACATTTGTGTGTGTTTTTTTTTTGTTTGTTTTTTTTTTCACAAGACTTCAGGAAGCTACATTTAGAGGCAGACTTTTTGTAGACTGGGCTAAAATTGCAGATCAAATTGTTGCCTATGCCCAGCAAGATGGAAAGGTACATTAAGAGCTGGGTGACATGACTTCAGGTAAGGTATTTCTTAAAATATGTCAATCTATAGAAACAAAATTCAACTGTATTTGATACATCAACTGGTAAATACAATGGTACAGTAACACTTAACTAGTTGCTTATTAGTTTGTGTATTGGCTGTTAATTAGTACTTATAAAGCACATACTGATGCCTTATTCTGCATGAGCATATTCTACATCCCTGAATCCCACCCCATACCTAAACTTACCCTGCAGTAGTTGAATGGGGGTGGGGATTCATTTGCATTAATACCATTATAATTTTTATTTATTTTTATTACAATTTCATTATTTAAAGGAATGAAGAAATTTTCATATGAAAGTGTTTCATTGTGTTGTTTTGATTATGAGATAAGTTTCACAGTTTGCACTGTATTATTCTTATGGTCTAGATGTTAAAGGGGAGAGTGCTTTCAAAGTCCTGCCCATTCTGGAGGAAAGGTCCACAGAACCACAACCACAGAATTCTGGAAGCCATTCATTGACATACAAACCTGTAAGTTTTGTTTTTCTTTTTCTATATATATAATTATTTTTTGGAAATGCAAATTAATATTTCCCACTGACACACTACAGCAAAAAATAGAAATCACTGACTTAAAACAATTGTTTAGCTGGTGAAAACACCTTTGTTACAGGCTGTGCCACTGAAGCGGACTCGTTGCCTGGGAATTTCTCCAGCTTGCAGTATATTATATTGATGGACATAAGTCTTCATGTGTGAATTTAAGGCCAACAGTTTTTTCTGGCCACTTGTAACATGTTTTAAATTGTCATATGTATTGTCTGGTAGACACTTTGTTTGGCTTAGTTTTAATACCACAATGTTTGGAACAATTCTCATGTGGTAATAATTAATTTTTGAGTGTTCTGCTGCTGAATCTACAGTGCCTAGTTTACACAGTTTTGTGTTTTAAATGAACTGATCTACTATGTTTTATGTGTCTGTAATGGTTGGATAAAATGTGTGACAGCTGCACCCATTTGAAAATTGTTTTAAAAAGAAATAAAACTGATGAAAATTAATGTTTACCATTGCATTTTTTGTGTTTTTCTAACTGTATTGCAGAAAAGCAATAATTTTACATTCTTTTGTGATTATTTATTATTATTGGTAAATATAAAGGTAGCAAGGCAATAAGACAACAAATAACCCAATGATTAGGTTATGTTTAACCCAGCAACACAGTTAACCCGACCCACTGGTTGGGTCAAATAAACAACCCAGCATTCTGGGTCAAATGGTTAAACCCAGCACTTGGGTCAAAACAACCCAACGCGTGTTCTGTCCCATAGTTACCCAGCGGCTGGTTTAAGGTTGGGTCATTTTTTAACCCAGCACTTTTTAGAGTGTGGCTACTGGGCATGCACACATCAAACTAACGTTATTTTTGTCACACTGTACAACAATAAAACTGTTTTTGTATTATAGTAAGGGCTACGTTTAGGGTTGGGGTAGGTGTAGATGTTTAAAAAAAAACACAATCCAATAGGTAGAACAATTAATTTAATTGTTAGTTTCCGGTCGGAGTTGTATCCCTTCTAGCCACAACCGAGATGAACTAATCAATTTTCTTTCCAGCTCAAACTACATAGGATAAGCTTATGGGAGCTGTCACGTGATGAACGAACGACTCAATCCCGAAAACTTGTCAGATAAGAGGTGAGGTGAGCTAATCATAGACTAAAGACCCAGGTAAACAATGAATTAATCTTTTCTGTTTCTTAAAGCATTATAGTTTTGTCTTGTTTGTAGTGTGATCAATGTTTGTGTAAGCAGTAGATGTATGTAAGCAGTATATTTTGCTAAAATGAACGAAATGACTCGGAAAAAAGATTTCAGCATTTTGCTGAACGAGACTCAAAGGCCTGAGTCAGTAAAATGATCCAAACTTCCAATCACAATTGTTTTCCCCCGGTGTGGGCGTGGCCTAAATGCACTCTGTCTCTATGGCATTAGCCAAAATGTTCAAAGGGAACCTGAAAACTTTTATGAATTTCATGTGGAAATAAAAAAAAAATAAATAAATCTGTCAACGTCACACATTTATGTGATTAGTGACCCAAAAACTATGTAGAATATTTTAATTAAAATCTTTATTATTATTAGGGGTTCGAGCACGTAGTGCTGAAACCCTATTGTAATTGTAAGGATTTTTTTTTTTTTTTCTGCCATAAAACTGATCGTGCAGACCAAACCGTAAGTCCTAGAGACTTCAAACTTGGCCAGATGGTAGACCTCAATTTGGGCAGAACCTATCAATGTCTCAGCCCAATCGGCCCATTTTTGATTTTTGGAATCCTTGGGTCAAGACGGTAAAAAAGCCTAGAAACTCAGATTCACTCTACGGGGCCCGGTTTTTCCGCCATTTTGAAGTAAATTCAAAACCTACTTTTGCAAACTAGTCCTAGGTTTTTCGCCCGATCGGAACCAAACTACTGCAGAAATGTTCTCTGGACAGTGAATACCAATAATTATCAAAAAAAACGTTACATTTTGACTCATCGTTGCGAAGGGGCCCCAAAACGTTTGTCAGGTGGGGGGCCATTTTTACTAAAATGGCTATAACTCATGAACCAAATGAGATATCTTCACCAAACTTGGTACACATGTGTATAAGCTCAATCTTTGGTCAAATAAAAAAAAAATTGCACAGCTCTGCCACTTGGTGGCGCTATAAGCCTGAAAAAAACATAAAAATGCCTATAACTATGCAATCGTTGGTCCGATCGACCTGAAAATTGGTATGCAGTGTCTCTGTCCAATGTGCCATAAGGCTCTATAAGGACATTGGCGTATCTCAAAAAACATGGCCGCCATCGGCCAATGAAGTTTGAGCACCTATTAGACAAGGTTAACGGAGGCCGATCAGAACAAAACTCACTAGACATGTTCGACTCATGGCCCTAAAGGTCTGTAAGAATTTTGAAAGAAATCAGCAACTAGTTGGCGCTAACGAGTTTTTTTTGCCTCTGTAATCACGTGGTGTTTCACACATCCACACAATATGCATATCATTTGATAGATCTTCTCATGCTAAGCAACTTTGCCTCAAGAACCATTGCTGTCAATCAAATCGTTCATTAAATATTCACAAATATGTTAAAAACCTACTTTTGCAAACTAGTCCTAGGTTTTTTGCTCAGTCTCAATCAAACCACAGCAGTGCAGTTCTCCAGACTCTCTAAAACAATAATTATCAAAAAAATGTTGAACTTTGTCCTTCGGTTAGCTATAACGGGGTAATTTAGAAAAGGGGCGTGGCCACACATACCTAAAAGCCTATAAAACCTAAACAAAAACTCGAAAATTGGTGAGAACGTGTCAGATGACTCTTAACAAGCATGCAAAGTTTCATGGAGATTGGACCATAGGTGGCGCTATAACAGTTAAAAATGCTTCAAAAACACAGGATTTCAGTGGGAAATGGTCTTAAATTGCTAAAAAAAAATGCTCATATATTCACACAAACACTAGATCTTCATATCATATAATAGAGCTCCTCCTTCTGAACAACTTTGACTCTTGGACAATTAATGTCAATCCAACTGTTTTTAAAATATTTAATACTATTTGAAAAACCTACTTTTGTGAACTAGTCCTAGGTGTTTAACTCAAAATCAATAAAGCCACTGCAGTGCAATTCTCTGGACTCTCTAGATAAACAATTATCAAAAAAATTTTGAACATTTGCATTTGGACAGTGATAACAGGGCCAATTAATAAGATGATCATGATCTGCTTTACCCAAAAGTCTATAAAACCTAAAACAAAACTAAACTAAAAGAAAAAAAGACAAAATGTTAGACATATATTTTGGTTTGGACCACACCCTAAAGCTATAGCACCTCAAAGGCCTTATATGCTCGAACCCCGGTAATTGCTGCTTGCAGCTATATTTATTATTATTATTATTATTAATTTATTTAACCAATTGGCTGAACTGTTGTACAGTACTATTTAATGGAAATTAACTGCTCATATTCATATTCATGAGTTCTATTTAAAAACTTTCTGAATTATGCAACATAAGATTGCAGTCTTGGGTGTAGGTTGTGTTGGTGTGTAACCTTGATGATCCACTGATAAATGATTCAGCTTACAAGGACTATTTTTTTTTTTAAAGTTCAAATTCATCTTCCATATAAAAACTCAAACATCTGAACTGAGAAACAGACAAGCTCTCAAGCTCTCAAGCTCTCAGCTCTCGGATACAGCAAGCTCTCTGTTAGTATCACTAAATTAAATCAACATAATATGTACACATATTTAAGATATGGTTAATGTGTTTCATTGTTGTTTTAGATGTGCAGTATTCCTGGCTGATTTCAGTGAGAAACAATGGGAGTCTGGACTGTCTATGTGTCTCTCTGTCTGCTCTTTGCTCTGAATGCTTCAGGTGAGATACATCATGATAATACTGCAGGATTTGCTGAACACCTCTAAATATGTTGTTCAGTTTAGTTATTCTTAAAGCTTAATAACTTTTTTTTAAAATAATTTCCACTGGCAGACAAACAGTGCTGTTTTACGCAATATCGTTAACATGGCTGCAAGTAACTGAGGCACAAGGCTGCTAACATTTAGTACAAAAATACTATTACACAGGTTATACTGTTTAATTAAATCAAATATATTGCCCTGCAAACAGTGTTGTGTAAGTTACTCTGGAAATGCAATTAATGTAATTATTTCAGAAGTAATTAGTTACATTAAACTAGTTACGTTACTTTTTTTTTCTGTATATCCGTGAAATTTCTATAAAATATTAAGTTTTGTGTCGCCTATAGCCACAACATCCCAGTATAAACACTCCTGATAAAATATTTGTTATTAAAGCATCAACATTCACAAACTACTGTTATTTTTAACTAAATGCAAGCAAAGGCTACTGTATAAATAGAAATGGGTGACAAAGTGACAAAGAGATTGTCCATGTTCTTTTTTTGTCTTTTAATTGATAATAGATATATAATGCAATTATTTAAAGATCATTTAAACTTACAATAACACAAACCAAATCTCAATGTAACGGCTTGTCAGAGTGAATGGACTCAATTTGGACAGAGATGCTTCAAGGTTTTTAATAATGCAGTGTCCTGGAAGGATGCAGAGGTATGAAATATTCAGCAATATCTGAGTATAAATAAATTACCTTTTTTTTTTTGAAGATTTATTTAAAGTTTCCATCTATCTATCTATCTATCTATCTATAATAGCGGTTTCTCCTCATGTCATTTATTCTTCAGATGAGTTGCTTGAACTATGGCGGGAACCTTGCCTCTGTGCACAGTTACAAGGAGTATACCTTCTTAAAGCTCCTGATCTCAAGTACAAAAACATTCTGGATAGGAGGCTATGATGCTGTTTCAGTATGTTATTATGTTGTTAATTTCTTCTTTACTTATTTTTGTTGTTTGTGCTGTTGTCCAAGATAAATATGTAACACTTTACTGTCTAACATTAAATCAACACTGCCTAAAGTGAAAATAGTGAATGTTAAAATTTACACTTAAGTGTGCAAGTAGCATCTGTCATATCCTCAAAGTCTTTATTTTACACATGCACATAATCCCAGGCTGTCCTAAATACAGTGATCTTTGTGCTCTTCTGTTTACAGGAGGGAACATGGTTCTGGAGTGATGGGTCCAAAATGAATTTCCGACTTTGGAGCCCCAAAGAACCCAGCAACCTAAGGGGAGCTGAGCACTGCATTGAAATGAACTTTGGAGGTAAATAATTTGAATGATGTAAATTGCCGCCTTGGAATTATAAGGTTCTATTTGACATTTTTGTCAAAATTAAATTATTATTATTATTATTATTATTTATTTTTTTTTAAGTTGTGCACATTTTAGGACTTTTTATTTAGAAAACAAAATTCTATCTACGAAGTTCTATATCTGAGCCAATCAGCACCAGTCAGGATCAGCTTTCTTTGTCATGTCGCCGGACTATTCTGTGACAGCAGGAAAGATTAAATGTGAAATATTTTATTTTTAAAATCATTTTAATATATATATAGTCAGTTAAACATTTTTCAGTGTTTATTAAAAGCATACCTCGGGTGTTTTGCAACCCGGGACATCACTGATTACCCTCCGCCTCAGTCAGACAACAACCTTCTTAATATTGCTCAGTCTAGTCATTATAAACACTATGAAAACAAAATAATTATAAAAGAATATGATTTTTTTTTTTATTCCCTTTTTTTTGGCAAAAAGTGTATAGGGTCACTAGCGACCTGAGGTAAGCTATGTAATAGTGTTAGTGAATTATTTCTGCATATCAATGGCTTTGATGTCCGATGACTCTATACGTGCAATTCACCTTTTTTCCTCAAAGTGGCGCTGTTTGATACACAATGATGATGTAATTTTTATTTGTAATTATCGCAAACATAAAACAAATAAGATCTGCAAAAATTGAACTGGCTTGAATGGCTTTACTGCAGAGCAATCACTGTACGTAGTGAAGTGTCACTGATGTTGTGAATAGCGAGCAAAATGTTTTTGAAATCAGTGAAAACGATAGTTTTGACAATGTGGTTGAGATCGCGAAGATGAGCCAGATGCCGATTTTACTGGGGAAATGTGCTCTGAAGATAACAGTGATAGTGAAATAATCTCCTCAAATTGAACCCTTCCGAGTTTAAAAAGGTAACGAAATATGCTTTATTTTATTATTTTGTAATTGTTATTAAAATATCAGGAGAGCTTTATGCTGTTCCAGCAGATCCATCCGTGTATATCGCTAAAGACCCGAATATGTAATGTCTTTGTTAAGCAACTTAAGCATTGTTAGTTTTCTTGCAGTTTAAAGTCTTAAAATATCTTACATTTTACAGTATAACGCCTTAAAGCCAAATAGTCAACCATCTTATTGCTGGGGTATTAACTACAACAATAAAAGTTAGCAGGTTATCTCAGACATACTGATCCAGAGAGAAAGCAAATTTACCTCTCCCAATTTCTGTGGAATAAACAGTTCCTGGAATAATGTGTTTAATTACCCACCATATTCCTACCTAAAATTAACATCTTCTCTGAACCAAATATTTAGCACAGCCTTGTATGCTTAACTTGAACAAAATAAAAGTGACTCATCCTACAATGTCATTGTCACACCCCTGTGGACTGTTTGTGTTGGTTTCTCCCTCTTGTGCCCATATTTGGTTCTTCCTGCCCTCGTTGTGTCCTGATTAGATGACTTGCTTTGCCTGTTTGTGTATCATTAGCCACCGTGTATAAGTTGTTTCCGTTCTATGCTTTGTGTCCAGTCTCGTCTATTCACACGTGTTTTGCTGCCTGTTTGTTTCGTCATTGTGGATTATTATTAAAGATTTGTGGATTTCACTTTCATCCTTGTGCAAGTTCATGCACGTGTTATGACGGTCATAGGAAGCATTGGATTTACCTTTCTCATTCATGTCGACACATTGCAACAACACAAATTTTATGTTTTAAAACAAATCATACGTAAGTAAACTGTTTCTATTTCTTGAAAAAATGTTACTTAATGTTTTGCAAGATAGAACCTTATAATCCCAAGCGGAAAAATACTTTTTAGAATTAGAAAGTTCTATCTGCATTTGACCTGTTCCCCAAACCCCCATTTACGAATTTAAGAGGATTTTGATATTGTACTTTTAGAATACATTTAGGGTCATTGTAATTTTCATATCATACCCATATCGTTTTTGCTACGTGGAATGCAAAAACTTTGAAGCTCAGTATCAAAACTGCTCAGAATGCAGATAGAACCTTATAATTCCAAGACGGCGAAATGTCATTTTATGTTTTCAGTTCAGGACAGTTAAGAACTCTCTTCACTTCCAGTGTTTACGTTACAGGCTAGACATTCTTTATTTGTCTTTCTAAAGACAAATGCTCTCTTACTTGTACAATTTTTTTTTTTTCTCACAACAGCTAAAGGACAATGGAATGACGCAGAATGTAAAACCAAATTATCATTTGTGTGTGCCATTTCTGGCTGATCTCTCCCTCTACATGCCATGTTAAATCAGAAATGTCATGCCTATTCAATCTTATTTTTTAATCTTTTAAACATTTTTAAAACAGGGCAAAGGTACCAAAACCACTGATTCGAAGTTCAAATTTACATTGTTGCATGATGCCTCTTTGTTAAACATCTTTCTTTCTGTAACTCAATAAAACAAATAGCATTCAGTTATTGTCCTGAAAATCTGTTGCACCACAAATGTGTGTGACCAGTAAAACAGAAATCCTATAGTTGACTACACCACCCGGAATACACCGGGCCATAACAGCCCTTTGCAAGGGCACACAGGTTCGTTGCCAAAGGCAGGGTGAGCATGGAGACGTAGACAGAAATATATAAACAATCACTTTATTTAAACATACAATTAATTAAAAAAAAAAAAAGAAACAATACAGTACTTCACACAAGGTCTTAAATCACATCACAAACACAATACCAGTAACAAAACCATAAGTACGTGTGTGTTTTTTTTTTTTTTGTATATTCACCACATTTTGGTGTGATTTTTTTTTTGAGTGTGTGTTTTTGAGTGTGTGTGTTTATAAATCTTTTTTTTTCATTGCAGAATAGTTACTATATACAGTAAGCTTTTTTTTGTAACTACATGCACTGAACATTGTGTTTTTGTTTTTTTTTTGTTTGTTTGTTTTATGTAGTGTGTGATCTGTAGTGCGCATTTTCATTAAAAGATACAATTTAAAAACTTTTAATCTCGAACGCTTGTCTTGTCTTGCCCTCCCTGAACACTGTGTATTGTGGTTTAATACAGTTAGGGTATGTCAAAAAAATCCTTTTAAAATCATCCTACATCACTGCAGAAGTACCGACCCAGGCAAAGTGAACATGCAAAGAAGATCAAACACCCTCAACAAAAAAGGTAAAACAGCGATATAAGGTGATTTTAAAGTTGATCGGAAAAAAACAATTTGACACAAAAAAGATGAGCATTTGACATAAAAAAGTGTATAAATTGTATTATTTTTATGAAAATAACAGATCCTTTTGCTAGATAAGTCCCTTCGTCCTCAACTGGGATTGTTTACAACCACATTTTGGATCGTTTGAAGCCGCAGTTTAAAAATCGGGGCACCATTCCAGTCCATTATATGGAGAAAAATCCTGAAATGTTTCCCTCAAAAAATATAATTTCTTTATGGCTAAAAAAAGAAAGACATGAACATCTTGGATGGCATATGAGTACATTATCTGTCAATTTTTGTTCTGGAAGTGGACTTCTCCTTCAAGTGCTTACTAGTAAGCGTTGTACCTACATGAAACAAAATGTACTTACTATGTGACTAAGTTATGGAGCAGCCTGTAGTTACAGTTTGTAATTATGTAGATATAATAGGTATACAGTTTTGATACACTTTATTTTAAGTAGCTTATGCCTGTGTAATATTCTGTAATTTTAATGTAATTAGAAAAGTATTACATGTATTTAAGTTGAGTACTGGTGGGTTAAATCAAACTAAGATGCAGCTGGATAAGGTGTACAGTACAGATGCACTTGAAGTACGCTTAAGTACAATCTTTTAGAATTACAATGCATAGTGCTTTTGACGTTTTTGAAATGAGTAAATTATTGTGATTGCACTCATCTGTCTGTCATGTTTTTCTTTATTACTGTACAGAAAAGTTTTGGTTATGTTTAGAGGTAGGAGTGGGATTAGTGACTACACTGTGTGCAGAATTATTAGGCATGTTGATATTCTGGTCATATTTTTTTTCCAAACACATTTTACCAATTCCAAACCACATCAGTCTTAATAACTACTGTCAATTTTGTATTTAATCATTTATATGTGATATATAATTGTCCGTGAAGGCTGGAAGTGAAAAACTCCTTATATTCAGGTGTGCATAATTATTAGGCATGTTTTCTTTTACAGATAAAATGAGCCAAAAAAGATATTTAACCCAGACTGAAAAGTCCAAATTATTAAATGCCCATGAGAAGAATGCAATACTAATGCAATAAAAGAATTTGCAAAGTTAAGACTTGACCATTGGACAGCGAAATGCTTGTTGAGTCTGCATGGTCAGAAAAAACAGGTGGAGAAGAATAGATGCATGTTTACTGCAAAAGAATTAGAAATTAAGGTGAAGAATTAGGTGTGACACCATCAGGAACCGTTTCCAGTTCTCCAGCGCCACCATTTTCCAGAACTGCAACCTACCTGGAGTCTTCAGAAGTGCAATGTGTCAGGTTCTCAGAGACTTTGCTTGGTAAAAAATCCTAAAAAATGCCCCTGACTTAATAAGAATAACAAGCTGACGTGTTGTGAAATACATGAAGACAGTTTTTTTATAGGCTTTATAGACAGATAAGTTGAGAGTGACTCTTGAAGGACAAGCATCACATCCTCTTGTACCTCTGATTCAAGAATTCATCTTCCAAAATCTGGCAGTAAGTTTTGGGAGTTCATGTTTAGTCTCCTATCCTGAAAAGTCTGACTTGCAGAGATGGGCTAAAATGAACTCCCAAAACTTACTGCCAGATTTTGGAAGATGAATTCTTGAATGTGCCTAATAATTATGCACACCTGAATATAAGGAGTTTTTCACTTCCTGCCTTCATGGACAATTATATATCACATATAAATGATTAAATACAAAATTGACAGTAGTTATTAAGACTGATGTGGTTTGGAATTGGTAAAATGTGTTTGGAAAAAAAATATGACCAGAATATCAACATGCCTAATAATTCTGCACACAGTGTATAAAAAATATTTTTATGCTATTTAGTTACTAAAATGATCATTTCCCAAGATATTTTGGTCAGTTACGTTTTACATCCTTTCATATTCCCTATAAAATGGGTAGGTTTAGGTTTGAGGGTTAAAGAGGTCATTGGATGCCCATTTTCCACAATCTGATATGGTTTTAATGAGAAACATACTTTGTTTAAAATTTCTCAGTGGTAGTGTAAAAAACACCCTTTTTTCCTTGTCAAAATCAACCCTGTTCAGAGCGAGCCATTCTATTGCATGTTCCTTTAAATGCTAATGAGCTCTGCTCACCCCGCCCCTCTCTTCTGTGGGGTGACAAGCCGGTCTGTTTACTTTAACCACAATTTGTCGTGTTTCGCTGCGAAACTTGCTAACTAGCACATTATTAGGCAAGGCGATCATGACTGCCCAAAAGATAAGCTACATGAATTACCCTGAAATCTTTTTATGCTCTCAATGAGCATGCTCTCCTTAGAGTTTTATTTTGATGACTGTTTGTGTCCACATTTGTGGGGCAACCTTTTGTGGGGCAAAAGATTTAAAAATAAGACTGAATAGACATGATACTTCTGATTTAATATGGCATGTAGGGAAGCAATCAGCCAGAAGTGGCACACACAAACTGTCTTTTAATGTTACATTCCAGGTCATTCCATAGTCCTGTAGCTGTTGTGTAATTACACAGGTATTAACATCATAATGCTTATATTTAGAAAGACAAATAATAAATGTCTAGTCTGTAATGTAAATAATAGCCTGAACTGATAACATAAAATGACATTTACATCATTCAAATTATTTACCTCGAAAGTTCATCTCAATGCAGTTCTCACTACCTTCTTCGTTGTTGGGTTCTGTGGGACTCCAAAGTCTGAAATTCATTTTGGTCCCATCACTCCAGAACCATTTTCCCTCCTGTAAACAGAAGATCCTTGTATTTTGGACCAACTGGCATTATGTGCACGTGTAAAATAAAAACTCTGAGGCTCTGGCAGATGCTACTTGCACACTTCAGTGTAAATTTTAACATTCACTATTTTCACTTTAAGCAGTGTTAATTTAATGTTAGACAGTAAAGTTTTACATATTTATCTTGGACAACAGCACAAACAAAAATACGTAAAGAAGAAATTAATAACATAACATACTGAAACAGCATCATAGCCTCCTATCCAGAATGATTTGTCACTAAAGATCAGGAGCCTTAAGAAGTTGTACTCAGTTTGACTGTGTACAGAAGCAAGGTTCCCGCCATAGTTCAAGCATGTCACCTGAAGAGAAAATGACATGAGGAGAAACAGCTATTGTAGATAGATAGATAGATAGATAGATAGATAGAAAAACTTCAAATAAATTTTCAAAAAACAAACAAACAAAAACTTTTACTTTTAACATTTTACTATTTATACTCGTCTGTCAGATATTGCTAAATATTTCATACCTCTGCATCACTCCATGATGTTTCATAGTAAAAAGCCTTGAAGCATCTATATCCAAATTGAGCCCATCCACTCTGACAAGCGGTTACATTGAGAATTGGTTTGTGTTATTGTAAGTTTAAGTGATCTTTAATTAATTGCATTATATATCTATTTTCAGTTTAAAGACAAATTAAGACAAAGAGTAGGCTATAACACAACACAACATTCACTACTAATAACTAAATATACAGGTATATATATATATATATATATATGCAGTGTTTTTATTGTAAGCTACATACCCCCTTATTGTGTTTTATTTCTCTTTTCTTACTTCTATCTTCTTTTCTTTGTTAATGTTCTCCTAAAGGTGATTGTATATTTTCATCGTTTTTTTTTTGTTTTTTTTTTAATACGGAATACAGTGTTTTATCATCTACATTCTAAAAAAGGGTGTAGCACACGCGACATCCCCTATATGAGATCTATGTTGACTGGTACTACCAATGAAAACAAACTCAACATGGTAAAAGATAAGTATGCATTCTGTAGATAGAAATACAAGCATTATTTTGAGTTTATTTTGGTCAAAGGCATTATTGTGCTTTGTCAATTATGTGTCAAAAATGTACATCCATTTTTAAACACCTGAAACGGCATGATAAAACTTTTATTCATCTATTGCACAGAAGCAACAAGAACATCTAATATAAAATAAAAACAATTAAAGGAGAAGTCCACTTCCAAAACAAAAATTTACAAATAATGTACTCACCCCCTTGTCATCCAAGCTATGGTGCTCCGAGTTTGAACTTCCAATATGCAGTTTAAATGCGGCTTCAAACGATCCCAAATGCATTTGTAAATTATCCCAGCCGAGGAAGAAGGGTCTTATCTAGCGAAACGATTGGTTATTTTCATAAAAATAATGCAGTTTATATAGTTTTTAATGTCCCTGACCTTTTTTTCCAGTTCATGACAGTTAGGGTATGTCGAAAAACTCCCATCTCATGTTCTCCCTCAACTTCAAAATTGCCCTATATCGCTGATGTTTTACCTTTTTTGTTAAGGGTGTTTGATCTTCTTTGCATGTTCTCTTTGCAAAAACTAGGTTGGTGTAGCGATGTAGCTTTTCTTCAAAAACATAATTTCTTTACAACTGAAGAAAGAAAGACATGAACACCTTGGATGACAAGGGGGTGAGTACATTATCTGTAAATTTTTGTTTTGGAAGTGGACTTCTCCTTTAACAGACGCAAGCATAGGCAGAGTGTCCATTTATAACACGTGTTTGCAGGATTGAGCAATGTTAATTTCTGGAACGCAATGGCCAATCAGAGGTGTTAGAATCCACTCGCTGCTAAGATTGCTGCAATTCCTGTGCAGTGCTGAAATTTGCGTGCTCATTAATCCTCTCAATATAACACACGAATTGCAGACATTATAAAAGATTCATTATAATTATAATTAAAATATTCAGTGTGTTATAGCAGAGCTTTGTGAGACTGCGATGAATCAAGACGTCTGCTTTTTGAAGATTATAGCGCTCTGCTATGCCAAACCATGCAAGCAGCAGCCTATGTTTGCTTTTAATTAAAATTAACAGTAGTTGAATGTTGATGCTATAATAACAAATATTTTATCGGGAGCATATTTTATCGGCAGCTGGGATGTTGTGGCTGTAGGCGACACAAAACTATTTACCATTTTATGTAAATTTCATGGATGTACAGAAAAAAATAATGTGACTAGTTTAATGTAACTAATTACTTTTGAAATAAAGTAATCAGAACAGTAATATGATTACTTTAATTAAGCAATATTACTTGTGCAATAATTTTATTGTACTGAATGTTAGCAGCCTTGCGCCTTGCAGCCATGTTAATGATTTTGAGTAAAACAGCAGTTTGTCTGCCAGTAGAAATTATTCCAAAAAATAAAAGAAAAAAGTTCAACTAAACCGAACAACATATTTAGAGGTGTTCAGTAAATCTTGCAGTATTATCATGCTTTATCTCACCTGAAGCATTCAGAGCAAAGAGCAGACAGAGAGACACATAGACAGTCCAGACTTGTGTCTGAAGCACAAGTGAAAACACTCCAAATCCATTAACCCTTTTTTTTTTTCATATGAAGGGCCAAAAATAAAACTTGATTCATGGCCGTAGGACAAAGGTAAATTTTGCATCATATACCAAACTGTATTACAATAAAGTTGCCATGGGTTCTCCTCATTTATTTCATAATATTTAAAAATAAATAGAAAACAATTTCAATCTTATTAACTTATGCAGTTTTATTTGTAACGTTTTGCATTTCAACTTATTACAATAAAAACATAAACAATCAATGTTCAATAGGGTTCAATGCCAAATACATTAATCAAGCTGTAAGAAATAATAAACCATGTAGTTGCAATGTCAGTGACCTAATAAAAGATATAAAGATGGTCCTTATTTTTCAGAAGTTTTTCAAGATTGGACTGTAGCTGACTTATAGACAAAGACAAGATATTATGTAGATGAGAGTCAGTTAGTTTGCTTCTGAGTTTACACTTGATCAGGTTTATCAAACTGAAAGTCTGCTCGCAGAGCAGTGTAATGTAACAAGGTAATAATACTTTGTTACAGTACTTAGGTATTTTTTGGGAGTTTCAATACTTGAGTTTTTATATTTCAGCAAACTTTTACTCCAATACATTAGTTAATTAAAATGTATACTTTTACTCTGATACATTTCCCCGAAACATATTCGTTACTTACTAAAAAATAGTCAGAAGAACATGGACTGCAGGAAAGCAGGTTTGATGAATCAGTGGTCTGGCGCTTGTATGTTAGACTCCTAAAAACGCCTTTGCTCATGTGCAAACAACCGTGGATGATTCATTTTCACTCAAGTCGAGTCTGGGGTGTGCGATATACCCCAGTTAGCACACGTACGTCTGCAAGATGACTTTTAAAGATCACTTGATCTGGAAAACATCTGCTGTGTACAAACATCTGACAGATGTCTATAAGATGTCAGTTTTACATACATTCTAAATCGAAAGCATCTTAAAGACATCTAATAGACATCTATTTGACATCCGATAGAATGTTTGCAGATGAGGAAACACTCCAAAAAATGCATCCTCCAGATGTAAATGCAGACATCAAATAGACGTCTCCATGATGTATGTGTGCTATCAGGTACAGTATGTCTTCTGCGATAATATGGTAAGTGTTGTTGTAATGATGTGCGATCTAACATAATCAAGTAAGCAGTGGTGGGCAGTAATGAAGTATTTGTACTTCGTTACTGTACTTAAGTACATTTTTCAAGTATCTGTACTTTACTAGAGTAGTTTTATTTTGAGTAACTTTCACTTTTACTTCACTACATTCCAAAGCGTAAGATCGTACTTTTTACTTCACTACATTTAAAAAAACATATCGTTACTCCTTATAATATATCACGTGCTCTGAGACGCACAAGCGGTGTCTGATTCATAAACAAACTGATTCTTTTCAGTGAACCTGTTGAATTGATTCGCCAATCGCACCAGACGATTCATTCACGAATTGGAATGATCCGATTGCAGCTGTTCTCGAGACAACAACTCATTGATTCAAATAATCCGTTTAGAGCGAGTCTCCGGTCAACTGAATTCCCAGGTAAGAACCGGGAGATCTTGTGCGCGCGCGGCTGATGCTGCGAAAAGTAAGTTACTAATGTCGAATTTTAGGATTAATTATTATAACTGAAAATCATATTTAGGTCAAAGCTGTGCGTTGTTTGTGAATTACATCTGCTGTAAAAGGGGATCTGTTTAAGCGCACTGAAATGCTTGAATTCAGACACATCAAAAACGAAAATTTTAAATAACAGCTTAAATAAAATAACTCCTGCACGTTCATATTCCTCGCTGATGTAACCTTAGCAGTTTTATTAAAATGCTACGCATGTAGCCCTGCGTGACGTCTGTTTTTATATTGTTTAGCAACAGTATAAATTTTTATATTGTTTGGTTCAGCTAGATTAGACAGATATGAATGTTTATTCAACCATACTGAAAATAAGTAAATATTGTTAGCTGATGCTAACAGTCTAGCTGCTTGCTGGTGCTAAGTTGAGATAATTTTTAGATATAAAGTCCACATATTTTTATTCAACCACCTAGATAGATTAAGTCCGAGGGAAAAAGAAAGGATGTCATGCTAAGAACATGGTAACTACAGTAATTACAGTGGAAAGTGATGGCCTCTGGGGGCATTTGGCCAGGGGTGACACAGACAATATTTGAAAGAAAAAAATCATTATGAATTATTTTCCTTAAAATGTTCTTGCTAACTTCAGGCCTTATTCTCATGTCAAATATAACTGTGACGTTATGCAAAACAAGCTTTAAAACACTTTTTTCTTACTGGTGAAAATTTGATGGTCAAATCTGGTTTCTCTCAGGTACATCGCTGTGTAAGCTTCACATTGGATATTACTACATCACTCTCGTCAACATAGTCCATATCAACAACAAAAATGTATTTTTTTGGAAAATCCCAGGTATTTTGAGCAGTAGGATTATAAAAAATATGTGCCAATATAAAATTCAATTAAGTAGCCTATATAAAATTGCAAAATAAATCTATCAGTACTTTTTACTTAATTACATAAAAAACCGGGTACTTTTGTACTTTCACTTGAGTAAAATTGAAAGAGAAGCACTTTTACTTTTACTGGAGTAATATTTTATTATACGTATCTGTACTTTTACTCAAGTACTCAACTTGTGTACTTCGTCCAACACTGCAAGTAAGCTATATCACCAAATCGCACTTGATTTATTAGTCTATTAAAACTCAAAATTCCAGGCATTCTAAATTGTAGATGGCAAAAATGTGACTGTATGCTTCCTATACTTACATAACTTATTAACTTACTCTATATAACGCAAAGAGTATCTACCGTTTTTCTGACAACACATTTAATATTTTTATACAAGCTGAGTAAAGTAATACGTGACTTACATTTTACACATAAAACACATTGTTTTTGCTACATTTTTGGAAAATAGTTCCAAACAAAGATCACAGCATTGTATTGCGTCTCTGAGCAATGGACAGTGTTTTCTTGTTGAATTTTACTTATTACTTGATACTTATTGCTTTTTAAACGAATCAGTTGATAAAAATGATTCAGTGATTCACTCATTAACAGTCAAATGCTTTGTTCCAGAATGAATCATCCATTTGAATGAATCGGTTGAATCTCAATGACTCACCAGTGTTAATTTTGACAGGCATTTTTGATTTAAATGCTTAATAGTCTTAGTCACATTTTAGTCATTTGAGTCTTTCTTTTAGTCTACTTTTAGTCGATGAAAAGTCATTGCATTTTTATCAACTTTTAGTTATTACTTTTAGTCAAACTGCAGTTACCAACATTTATTTTGGTAGTTATTTTAGTCCAAAAATAAAAATAATCATTCATTCTTTAGACCAAATCAATGCTTATGATAGCTTTGAATCAAGAACTGAATTTGGGAATATATATATACATATATATATATATATATATTTTTTGAAAAAGAGGCACAATAAGACAAATACGCTAGAGACACAAATTAAACTATTATTTAAGATACTGTAAGTTTCACGAGTTCGCCTGCCCATCCAGTCCTAATGGGCAATGGTAAACAAACTTGGCTTGCTGTCCTTAATGGAGGCTCGAACCCGATGCCGGAAGAACGGAGGCTGGGACGGTGCAATAAGAGCTGCTTATATAGGCTTGTAATGATGATTGACAGGACTGAATGATTAGGCTCCTCCCGAACCTACGTTTGGAACTTCATTTCACGAGTTCGCCTGCCCATCCAATCCTAATGGGCAATGGTAAACAAACTTGGCTTGCTGTCCTTAATGGAGACTCGAACCCGAGGCTCGGCTTGAGCGCAGAGTTCGAACCCCCCAAAAAGTGCTTACAAGGGACAGCAAGCCGGGCAATCAACTGCGAGTAGTTTTTGTGATACGAGTAGAGAAAACCTTTATTGATTCTATCTCTCCCCCCCAAGAATGTGCAGAATATGTTTCCCTGTTGCCGCATTAGGGCAATATAAGGCAGTTGAAGGGCTAACAAACGAGATCACTCCTGTAGGAGAGGGGTGGGAAAGCACTGCTGCGGCAGTGACGTAAAGAAACATTTTCATCGGAGGAGAAATCTCTGCTCTTGCAAAACTGGAAGAAAATTAATATATGAAGATTAGTAAGGGCGCTGCAAGGGTGCTGTGCAGAATCACTGCTGCAGCAGTGAGAAGTGGAATTTAGCATGACATCTGCTGCAAGGGAAGTGGGAGAGGTTATTGCTGTGAAGGCGAGAAAGAGTTTTAGTATATCTGCTCTTAGACCGGTGGAGGAAATCACTGCTGCGGCAGTGAGAAATGGAGGTTAGTATGACATCTGCTGCAGGAAGGTGGGGATGTCATTGCTGCGGAGGTGAGAAATAGTGATTTAGAATGGAAACTCCTCCAAGACCAGTGGAAGAAATACTGACCTCTACACATCTGCTGAGACTGGTGGAAGATTTCACTGCTGTGGCAGTGAGCAATAAAGTTTGATGTGACGTCTGCTGAGGCCAGTGGGAGAATTCACTGCTGCGGCAGTGAGCAACAGAGTTTGGTGTGACGTCTGGACTGTGGGAGAATTCACTGCTGCGGCAGTGAGCAAAAGAGTTTGGTGTGACGTCTGCTGAGTTTGGTGTGACGTCTGCTGAGGCCTGGGAGAATTCACTGCTCTGCAGTGAGCAATAGGATTTAAATATAGCGTCTGCAGGCCTGTAGGAGAATTCTCTGCTGCGGCAGTGAGCAAAAGAGTTTGGTGTGATGTCTGCTGAGGCGGTGGAAGAATTACTGCTGCGGCAGTGAGCAATAGAAGAAGTTTGTCTGGCGATCTGCTGAGGCCTGTGGGAGAATTCTGCCTGCGGCAGTGAGCAAAAAGAGTTTGGTGTGATGTCTGCTGAGGGCCCGGTGGAAGAATTCACTGCTGCGGCAGTGAGCAATAGAGTTTGGTATGATGTCTGCTGAGGCCAGTGGGAGAATTCACTGCTGCAGCAGTGAGCAATAGAGTTTGGTATGACGTCTGCTGAGGCCAGTGGGAGAATTCACTGCTGCGGCAGTGAACAAAAAAAAGTTTAGTATGACATCTGCTGAGGCCAGTGGGAGAAATCACTGCTGCGGCAGTGAGAAATAGGAGTTGGTATGACGTCTGCTGCAAGAAGGTAGGAGACGTCGTTGCCGAGGAGGGGAGTAATAGAGTTTGGTATCGTATCTTTTCTGGGAATGGTGGAAGAAATCACTGCTGCGGCAGTGAGAATTAGAGCTTAGTATGGGGACTGTCTGCTGCAAGAGTGGTAAAAAGAAATCACTGCTGCGGCAGTGATTTCAGGTCAAATCAAGTGCCCCCCTACATTTTAACAGAGCTTTAAACGATAGAAATTGCCTGAAGTGGATTGCGGGATTGATAGTAAAGTAACAGAATTAATGATGCCAATTTGTCAAGGAGATGAATTCGAGTTCTGCTGTAAGTCAACTGAAGCAAAAAATAGTGACTATTCAGTTCAATTCTGATCAGTGAGGACTCAATTGCATGTAATGACTGTGCAGAGTTTTACCAAGTTTAGTTTAGCTATGAGCAGCTCTACTGTAGACAGTAAAAGCAAGTGCGGTCATAGTTGATGGGTTAGAAATCGCTTATGTGGGAGTAAAATTGTAAATTTTGTAGGGGGGAATTCACTGCTGCGGCAGTGAAGTAATAAGTGATTTGTTAGGGTAAATCACTGCAGTGTCACTAAGAGATAACAGAGCTGATTTGAAAATGGTGGAAAATGTCACTGCTGCAGCAGAGATATACTGAAGAATTTCTGGAAGACAGACCCAATGAGAGGGAAGCGAGGGTCCAAGACGTACAGTTTCCTGAAAGAAATCTCAAGGTGGATGGCTCACGGTGCTGTTGAAATCATTTTAAGTTTAAGTACGACTTTAGAAAGCTCAGCTGGCCAGCAATGCGACAATGCCAAGACAGGGTTTCTTTGAGCATAACAAGCTATTTTCACGAATATATGACTCGGCCTGAAGGTCAGAAGCGCTCAGTCAATTTCTCTTTCCTTCGCTGTCTGTTTGGGCTTGTTAAGAATAAATCTACGCAGCCTCTGTAGAAATCAGCATGGTACACATTATCATTAACTTATGCATAGGCGTAGAACAAGAAGGGCATGAACTTACAGAAAAAGGAAAAAACATGTAAATATATAGTGGTTCCTGCGGTTTTTGCAATCCTCTGCGGTTGGTTCGTTAATAACGTGGTATTTTTTGCAACAGCCCAATGGGAATCTTGTGGTTGCTGAGAAATGGCAAATGAGAATCCAGATGACTGGGTAGAAATTTTTGGATGTATTAAAAGGAGGACGGTGTATGGGTTATTAATTAATTAATAGCAGGGCACTGCTGACCAAAGTTTAGTTTAACTGTATTAGTTCGGCAGAACTTGATCTGCATTTGTTGGGACAATAGATTACGGTGCACTCCATTGAATTGTCCCAATGGAAGGAAATGCTTAGGAGGCCATTCTTTGACCACAGGGTAGTGGACACGAGAAGCCCAGGGAGAAATCACTGCTGAGGCAGACAAGTAACAAAATGTAATTATGAACTTGCTGTAAAACGGAGTAATAAAGAAATGTAATGTGCTAATGAAACGGGTGAGACGTCAAGTACTGATGATACAAGCCATTTAAAGTATTCTACTTCGTAAGCCAAAGTATGTAGCATCAGGGCACATGGTAACTTTTACTTAGCCTGAACTGAGCGGACCATCTTCAGAAACATGCAAAAGAAGATGGTTTAAACACGACAGAGAACTGTGGTAGAGGTGATTCAACTTGCTTATTTACTAAGGGATGAAAGCAATTGAGACATTCACATGCAAATATTCATACAGTGGTTTAGTAAAATTGTTAAATATCTTGCTGTGGGCTTCACACGAAAATGTAAGTTCTCAACTTAGTTTGAAGAAATCTGCCAGAAAAGGCAGCCAGGAGGAATAATCGCTTTGAAACGGAAGCATCTGATTTCCTGCTAAATTGGATTTTGCGTACATGAAGTAAGCTTGGAGCCATTTGTGTTCACAATGCACAGGTTAAAGAACCATATTGATGGCTGAAACTGAATCATACTCACCTCCAAGATGGGCTTGGTTTACAAAGTTCTGCAACATTTTTAGTGCTGACATATGGGCCGAATCCAGTGGGACATGTTAGACAAGGATAGAAAACACCCAGAAAGGCAGAGGTTCCACAGCAGCAGTATGGGTTGGGGCTGCTATGTGAGAGGCTGTAAAGTTCTTTGCGGAGGCAGCCTCACGCTAGGGTACCTGTGAAAGAAAAGTTGTAGAAAGAAAGGAAATAGTTATGCAAAGCAGCAGCCAGAGCGGTTCTTTTTGCGGAGGCAGCCTCACGCTAGGTCACTTCTGGAAGAAAGGTTCTGGGAAGAGAAGAGAGATATATACCAAGGAGAAGCCGGAGCGGTTCCTTGTTGCGGAGGCAGCCTCACGCTAGGGCACCTGTGGAAGAAACGTTCTGGGAAGAAAAGAGAGATATATACCAAGGACAAGACAGAGCAGTTCTTGTTGCGGAGGCAGCCTCACTCTAGGGCATTTCTGGAAGAAAGGTTCTAGGGTTCTAGGAAGAAAAGAGAGAGAGATATACCAAGCAGCAGCCAGAGCGATTCCTTGTTGTGGAGGCATTCTAACGCTAGGGGCCACCTTGGAGACATCTGAGGAGGAAGAAAATGGAGACGAGCGAACATGGGTGTGTTTTGGGTGAAGCAAGGTAAAATGTGAATTACCACTTTAGTTGATGGGGATCTGAAAAGGCGTGATAATGGATAGTCAGGATAAACAATATTAAAATCTCAATTAGTGAAATGCACCCAGTAAATTTGATTTAGATCGAAGAGTTTACAAAAATGCCATGTACATGAATGTAAATGGTAAACGCAGTAACACAAAATATAAGGTATAATAATCGCAATTTTAAAGTGGTTCATCTCAAATCAAACGAGCCTATTCACAATATAAAGTGATGTGTAGAATTTAAGCAATGTTTGTAGAGTGGGTGATGTGCTATTTGACTAAAGCGGAGATTTCCGGGATCCGGTTAGGCCACGATGAAGATTCAAAATTAAAAACATAATTTGAAAAACAACAGTAATCCGACCAGAGCTCGATGTATGATGCTATGATGCAGTGAGTGGGGAATATATGTGGATACCAATCGTACGCTGTTTAACAGCTGGAGCGCGTTGGATTGGATCGTTTGTTCAGATTAACGTGTCTATCATTACCGTACGCTGTAGAATAGGAGCGCACGACACTGAGCTATTACGCACTAACGATTTGTAAGTTATGCGATAAGATTATACATTTAGGAATACAGCTGAAGAATGAGATGATTATAAATGCTTTCGGGATGTAAAGTGAAATCGCTCAGTGAGTGGACGGGAAGGAGCGACGGATAAGGTAAACAGAGCTGAATTTCTGATTGTTTTCGTGGGAAATGAATGTTTGATGCGGCAAGCGTGCCTCAAACATTCAGCTGTATGCGTTCCTATTTTAAGAGAGGTAGATTTTACGGATGAAAGCGGTTTAGCTGTAATTTGGATAACGTTAGGAACTGTTACGATACCCGGGTGGGAGAAGCGCGTTTGGCATTTGATGGAGGCGGCTGGGCAAATCTGCGGGACATCGTTGACGAGCTGTATTACCCTTGTTGAAGCTAAAACTGGAGCCGGATTAAGCGTGACTTTGCAGAGCGTTGTTAGTTGGAGAAGTGCGGGAGTTCATCGGGCTGGGATTCACGGACAGGGCGGGGTCGTATGCCGGAAGAGCGGAGGCTGGGACGGTGCAATGAGAGCTGCTTATATAGGCTTGTAATGATGATTGACAGGACTGAATGATTAGGCTCCTCCCGAACCTACGTTTGGAACTTCATTTAATTACCTGTATGCTATACATTTATTTAACATCTTTTGGTTAATATTAATGACAGATAGGTATTTAATTAGGAATGCTGTCCCTTTAAGATGGAAGGCATGCATGTAATACTGACACATTCAGTTTTTACCCACCTGTTTATGTTCACTTAAGCCATAACTTACATAATTTACATGAGATACTCACATTTGGACTATTGTGTGTGCATTTAAGCACTGAGAACTGATTGCACGCTGTCTAAGAACAGAAGAAGTGGAGCCTGCGCGAGAGAGAGCACTTCTGGTGTTTGTCTATCAGCGCAATTCCGCCTATCCGCAATTCCGGATAGGCCGCCTATCCGCAATCCGCAATTCCGCCTATCCGCAATTCCGCCTTCACTAACTTTAAGTTAATCGACAACGAATTGTGACTACCGGGGAAAACGGGACATCTGGTGATTCTATCCCTAATCCTTTAGGTGCTGAGGCCATTGTTTGAGATCGCAAGTTCACGTTTTGGTAGCATATCTTTCCATTACGGCTGCCATGCTGAGACTAGACATGCAAAGCCCCTTATCCAATTGCAATCTAACGACAGAGACGCACATTTTAAAAGAGGACAGTTAGCCTATAGCATGTATTTTCAATGTCCGATAGTCCTCAAATAACATTCTCGTCCCATCTCGTCTTGTTAATGAAGAGGCGGCATAAGTTTCGTCATACTTTTTATCATCAGATATTAGTTTTAGCTCGTCAACGTCTCGTCTTCGTCTAAAAAAAAAATGTTCATTAACGAATCTTTGTCGTCGTCATCTTCGTTGATGAAAAATAAACAAAAACAAGAGGGGTTTAGATAACAAAGGGGAGACAATGAAGACCAAACAGGGTGCAGGTGACGGGGGAAAATTAGCTAACAGGGATAACAAGAGGGGTGGAGTGGACACCACAATGAGATCGTGACAGTCAGTACCCCCCTCCCCAAGGGACGCCTCCAGGCGGCTCAAGGAGGAGGTCTACCTGGTCTCCGGTAAAAGTCCTCAATCAGCAACAGATCCAGAATATCCCGAGCCGGAACCCAACTCCTCTCCTCTGGACCATAACCCTCCCAGTCCACCAGGTACTGGAAACCCCAGCCATGACATCGAACATCTAGCAGTCTCCTAACAGAATAGACAGGAGAACCATCCACTAGACGAAGGGGTGGGGGGGCAGGGGATGACATGTTGGCATTAAGGGAAGATCTGAAGACAGGTTTAACCCTGGATACATGAAAAACAGGGTGCACCCGACCAAGAGAAGAAGGTAACTTGAGCCGTACCACAACCGGATTGAGGACCGTGGTGATCTGTTATCTACCAATGAACCTAGGCGCTAACTTGCGAGAGGCAGCCTTGAGAGGCAGGTCCTTGGTAGAAAGCCATACCTTCTGACCACAGACATAGTGAGATGCTGGAGTCGGGTGGTGATCGGCTGCCACTTTGGTCCGTCTGGAGGCCTGGGCCAAGGCCTTCCTAGCCTTTTTACAGACACGTCGACATCTCTGGACAAAGGCTAGGGCATACGGTACCACAGCATCGGGTTCCTGAGAGGGAAACAAAGGCGGTAGATAGCCAACAGAACATTCAAATGGTGACATACCTGTGGATGCCACTGGGAGAGTATTGTGGGCATACTCAACCCAAGAGAGCTGTTGGCTGTAGGAGGCAGGATTGTGAGACACCAGGCAGCAGAGAGAAGAGGTCTCAGAAGAGGGCCCCCAACTCCACCCCCTCAGAGAGTATGGCATCGGCCGGAGACTCCTCTCCGGGCGCTCGAACTGACGGGATAGAGCATCGGGCTTGACGTTCTTGGGCCCGGGCTGGTACAAAAGGGTGAAGTCAAATCAGTCAAAGAAGAGTGCCCAGCGAGCCTGGCATGAGCTCAGCCTCTTGGCCGAATGGATATATTCTAAATTTTTTAATGATCCATCCAGACCAAGAAGGGCTCCTCCAACCAGTGACGCCACGTACCCAAGGCCAACCTAACCACCAACAGCTCCCGGTTGCCAATGTCATAATTACGCTCAGCTGGGTTTAGGCGATGAGAGAAAAATGCACAGGGGTGCACTCTCCCATCCTTGGGGGAACACTGGGACAAGATTGCGCCTACCCCAACATCAGAGGCGTCCACCTCAACAATGATTTGCCGTTCAGGATCTGGAATGGAGAGAACAGGAGCAGAGATAAACCGGGACTTTAAATTATCAAAGGCCTCCTGAGCACTCCAGGTGAACGGTACCTTGATGGAGGTGAGAGCCGTTAAGGGTGCAGCTACCTGGCCAAAGTTCTTGATGAATCGCCGGTAGAAGTTGGCGAAACCCAAGAAACGCTTGGAACTCCGCAACAGCCTTGACCTTGGCTGGATCAGGCTTAATCTCCCCAGCTGAAACAATAAAACCCAGGAATAAGACCAATTTGGCATGGAACTTGCACTTCTCCGCCTTGACATATAGCTGGTTCTCCAGCAGTCTTTGGAGGACCTGGCACACATGCTGAGTGTGTACTTGAAGGGATGGGGAAAAGATGAGAATATCATCAAGGTACACAAAGACAAACTGGTTAATCATGTCCCCCAACATGCTAATGACCATGCCCTGGAAGATGGGGGGTGTTAGTGAGCCCAAAGGGAAGGAACAGGTATTCATAGTGTCCCTTGGGGGTAACGAAGGCTGTCTTCCACTCATCTAACTTAGTGGAGACCTTGGCTCCCTGCAAGAGTTCAAAGACAGACGACATTAAAGGCAAGGGGGACCTGTTTTTAACAGTGATGTCATTTATACCTCTGTAACCTATGCAAGGACGCAGAGAGCCATCCTTCTTCTTAACAAAGAAGAACCCAGCGCCAGCAGGGGAAGACGAGTGTCGAATGAGATGGGCTTTGAGGGATTCTTGAATATATTTGTCCATAGCCTCTTGTTCAGGACCTGACAGGGAAAAGATGGGAATCCGGGCAGAGTAGAGCCAAGGCAGAGAGCAGAAGAGAATCCTAGAGGTCAGGCAGGTAAAAAAAAAAAAAAAAAAAAAAAAAAAAGTGACAAAAAATGACAAATGACAGTAAAGCTAGACTGCCAGGACTAGGACAAATAAACAAAAACAAGACAGGCTTGGATATACCAGCAAGCTGCGAGATCATCAGAGCTTCCGGACATTGAATAACGGGACTAATGCATGACAGAAAACACAAGGGCATAATAAAGGCGAGATAACGAGGACCAAACAGGGTGCAGGTGACAGGGAAAATTAGCTAACAGGGATAACAAGAGGGGCGGGGTGAACAACCACAATGACAGAGGAGCACATGGCGAGCTGTCAAAACAAACAAACGCGCTCCAGGACAACAAAGCACCCAAACAACGAACACAAGACAACAAAACCTAGGCAGACCACACCGAGATTGTGACAAAATACATCTAATGCTATTTCAGATGCAGAATCCAGAAATGTTTTCTTATGTTGGAATGAAAGACACTAAGTACTGGAAAGTGCTTATTCTTACCCAAAAAGACAACATGGAAAAAAGAGTTAAAACCGAACACAATCTTGCTACTCAAGCTGTGTATGAACATTTGATATATATTTATTTGCTTCTTTTCCATTTTGCATTTACTTTTACTTTTACTTTTACTTTCAATAGTACATTTAAGATAAAAAAAAAATACTTTTTGTATTTAAGTACAATAAATATAACATATAACTACGTATATGTTATATACACGTAGTTATAAGAACAATAAATATACTATTACAGACTTGGGGGGTGGGGGTAATGTATTGGCACATAACTCATTTTTAACGTGATAGTTTTATTGTTACATGTACTATAATCATACATATATTACATGCATATATTATTAGCCCCGAGATAATTTATGTCAGTGAATAAATACATAGATACGTACAAAATGTTTGTATTCCCAAGCAGTCTAGAGGTAAAATTTTCATCAGGTGTGTTAGAGGTTTTGGGTTCTAATCTGCTCTCGCATAAATCAAATATGTTCATCAGTGATCCTATATCAAGAGGTTCTCCATTATTAAGTGTGTAAATTTGCTGATGTTGATTAACGTGGACTGTCACAAAGCGTGCGGCGCTGCACCTTGAATTGCGCATGTACAGAAAAAAAAAATCAAACTCATTTACAACATTTAATTTAAATATTTAATTTCAGATTACTCTTTTGTAGCTCAACAATAAAACGTTAAGGCGAGACACTTTTTTAAACATTAACTTAAAAATTTTACCAATGAATTAAACACATTATTGTTAACATTTTTTGTATTGCAAGTTTTCTGACAAAATATTGTTTAGATATGCAAATGAGCGGATATCTCATTAAATACGTTCTTATTTACATATATTTAAAAAACAAAAATCTAGACACCGAAAACAGTCACACCTGTAATTTTTATTTCATTTTAACAACATATCAGTGCTACAAATTTTTACAAAAAAGATTCTCAATATCTCGTTATATAGTTAAAATACTATGAACACATTAAAATATTTATAGATATTAATAAATTCTTCTGTAAAAACCTTCAGAATATAACTTGGAAAGTAAAGCTTATAGTTAACTGCTACACAAACTAAAATTTTTGGTTCAGAATGTTGAAAAAAAAAGGAGTAGGAGGTTGAAAGAGGAAAGGCCCCAACTTAATCTGCCATGCCTGCATGTCGTTTGACCTTTTTGTCACAGCTCTTTCTTTTATTCACAAGCAGAGGTCACAAAATCTGCTTTCACCATCTGAAACTTACCTGCACTTTTGATTGCACCAACTGTGACCTCTGTGATAGCATGGCAGATAACATGGCAGAAGCACCTTCATTGAATGTTGAAATAGCCATGCTGGCTGCTGCCCCCACTCTGTTTTTGCCAACAAATACAGTTTTGGGACACCTTGACCAAATGACAGAATTTAAGCACTCATTTGCATTTTGGGTGCCCCAATGTTGCATTCTCTGCAGTAGGCTATCAAAAAAGACAAACTTATGTTGATGACAGCATCTGCATCCTCCCTCAGCATGTCTGCCACATCTGGGTCAATGTCTATCTGACCTGCTCTCTGGCCCTTCCTAGTGACTCCAAGCCTTGCTCTATCTCTGCTACTAAAAGTAAAAGCATATTTTATCAAAATGCTATTCAATGCAATCAATTAACATTAATGTATACAAACACTAAAATATGGTAATACACTATTGTAAATGTCATCATAAATCAGGATGATTTACACGTTATTCATTCACTGTACAGTGGGAATATAGTTAAGCTGTCTGAACAACCTGTTACAATGCACTTTTTGTCCTCTATATAGTGTTTTTATGGCACTAAATAAGTACATTTTGTTATGCTAGCATGTGAACACGTTACAACTATCCCCATTTTAGTTTGTGCCCCGCGCACCCCTACTGTATAATGGCGATCTGTAGGCTGAGCACAAAGACAATCCCTAAAATGTTTTTCATTTAGTTAGCATGAAACGCCATTTATTCTATCAGATAACGCCTGACATTTTTTCTTAAGAAGAAGAAACAGAAGAAGAAAAGATGTTCTTAAGAATTTGTCAAAAACTGCACTTACGTAATTGTGTGTTGCACTAATATTCTTATGAACTTCTTGAAAATTATCTTAAGAAATTTCCTGATACTAATAAACAAACTCCCCTCCAGTATGTAAAAACCTACTGAACTGGTTTGTGTCCAAAAGTATACTTTATATTATTATGTTTTATGTAATTATATTATGATATATTATTAATTATTATTTTAAATGTCTACACTAGACAATATTTGAAGTGGATCAGTTCAAAACCTTTTACCTAAAACCAGAACAACTTGTTACAAACATTATGTTACTGTAGTTCTAGACTAAATGTAAACATTCATCTCACTTGCCAAAAAAGGAAAAACATAGAAAACTGATTCAGTATTCATCAGTATGAATTAAAACAGAGAAATGCAAATTCAGAATATGACGAAAACCCGATATTGTAATGCATTCATTTTAAAAGTAATTTTCCCCAACACTGTGTAATTTCCAGTATATTTAACTATGACTATAATAGGCACATTTAATAAATATAATAGATATTTAATACCTTTATTTATTTATTTATTTATTTATGATTTTTTAAAAAGGAAAAATACTTACAATTGATGCTTCTCTTCTTTGATGTATTATATTTGTTACGTCTAGTTATAGTGACTGAAGGAAAGATAATGAATGTAGATACAATATCAGTGTAATTTCTCTAATAATCTCCATAATCTCAATATAATTAAAATAGAAATTACAATATTTGGTTTCTCTGAAGCGTTTTAAAGTTCACTTTTACATGTGGTTCTCAGGATTCTCAGCATCTTGTCTGTGTGACGACACAAGACAGAGGCCGCTCCCACAATAGTTGATTGACACGGCCGTCTTAGCTTAGACCCGCTTGAATGAGCAGTAACAGTCCGATCACCATTGTTTTGATGCCGGAGCAGGGACGTAGACAAAAATGGCTCCTAAGCAATTGAGGTGTTGTGTTGCTGGATGTAATAATAAACATAGAGGTCATCATTTACTCCCGACAACCTGCCACTGAAAACACAGTGGATGACTTTTGTTTGTGAAGGGAATGCACCTCCCAATTTAAACAAATGTGTCTATGTTTGCGCAAATCATTCATGATCCAGCTTCACTTACAGCAGAAGTGAGTATAAGGTTTTTTTTTTAATGAATCTTTGCAATCACCTTTCTTAATAATGTGCTAGTTAGCAAGTTTCATGGCTAAATGCGGCTAAAGTAAACAGGCTTGTCACTACACAGAAAGAAGAGAGGGGCGGGGTGAGCAAAGCTCATTAACATTTAAAGCAACATCAACCAGAACAGGGTGATTTTTGCAGCACTGATTTTGGCATGGTAAAAAAGGTGTTTTTTTACACTACCATTGAGAAATTTTAACTAAACCATGTTATAGACTTTTCATTAAGACCCTAAAGAATCATATCAACTTGTGGAACATGGGCATCCGATGACCCCTTTAAAACTGTTATTTGGCAATTGAAAGATGACTTAATGATTGTGCATAGTCTGTTTATTGCTGCCAGAGAGACTATCCTGGTTAAATAAAGGTTAAAATAAATAAATAAATAAATACATTTCTGTGTGATGAAACATACAAAAGGTTTGAAACAACAGTAATAAAAACAAAATCTTCTAATAGTGGCTTGTGGCGTTGGATGGTCTGCATTCAGATGTAGATGCTTTTGAGTTTTTACATCCCAGCATCTTGGAGTAATGCAGAGACATGAGATGCCACCTTATCTTGTGAATTCCTCCATCTGAAAGAAAATTTCAATTGGTTAACAGTATTTCTAATGGTCACCTCTCCTCAAAAAATGTGTTTGAATTACAGCAGGAACCTTTCCTCTGTACACAGCACCGAGGAGTACACCTTCATCCAGAACTTGATTCAAACTAAAACTCATCCGCCAACAGAGGCCTGGCGTGTAGACACTGACAAGATAACTCTTACTGCGACAAATTCCGTTTATATTTCCATCTCTTTGAGGATGCATTTCATCTTAAAATATATATACATACATATATATATATATATATATATATATATATATTTGTGGCTATTATTGAATTGGTATAAACAAAATAAGTGGTAACAATATTAATAATTTTTTTAATCATAATGATAATGTCACACCCCTGTGGACTGTTTCTTTGTTTTTTCCCTGTGTGTCCTTATTTGGTCTTTCCTGTTCCTTTTTCTATTATGACGTCATTGTTTAATCACTCACACCTGTCCTCGTCTGATTAGCCTGGTTATTTAAGTTTGGTTCTGTTCTCCGTTTGGCTGTCGGTTCTTAAAGTCATTAAATGTCTTTTTAGTTGTGTTGCGTGTGGATTCCCTGCTGTTTCTGTTCGTTCCTGTTCCGTTGTATGGATCATATAAATAAACTGTGTGTTCCTGACTTCCTCGTCCCTACTCCTCATTCCTGCACACGACCCATATGACAGATAATTATAGCATTCTGGCTTCTGATAGGTCAATACAGCATCCTAGATTTATTACAATCTGTAATAAAATAACAGCAATTATTATTAGTAATATAATTGCACTCAAAGCTAAGAGAAGACACATAGACAGCCCAGACTGCCAATGTTTCTTAAAGAATATTGGAACACTGCACATAATTCAAAATGTAATAATATATTAAAATATAATCATATAAAATAAATTAATAAAAAAGTATATTTTTGGACAAACCAGTTCAGTAGGTTTTTACATACTGGAGGGGAGTTTGTTTATTAGTATCAGAAAATTTCTTAAGATCATTTTCAAGAGGTTTGAAAAAATATTAGTGCAACACACAATTATGTAAGTGCAGTTTTTGAAAAATTCTTAAGAACATCTTTTTTGTTTTTCTTCGTCTTCCTCTTCTGCTTCTTCCTCCTGGCTTTATCTGAGTGAATAAATGGTGTTTCATGGTAAAGACTCACTATCCTGGTTAAATAAAGGTTAAAATAAAAAAATAAAAAAATAAATACATTTCTGTGTGATGAAACACAAAAGGTTTGAAACAATAGTATTAAAAACAAAAACTTAGTTCATCAACTAAGTGAAAAACATTTCAAGGATTTTCTTTGTGCGCAGCCTACAGATTGCAATAATAGGGGTGCGTGGGGCACAAACTAAACTAACTAGTTGTAACACACGCTAGCTGTACATATTTAGTGCCATATCAACACTATATAGAGGAAAATGTGCACCAAAATTCAAAAAATCTTTTGATGAAATTGCTGAACATTTATTTTACCAGCAAAAGTACATTTCTGGCTAAAGTAAATTTTTCATCTCGGTTTTTAGTGTTTATTTAAAATGAGACAAATCTGCTATTATTTTAATCTCCAGTCTGTTATTTATCAGTGTAGATAGCTTTTTAATGCTTCACTAGCTAACAGAAGACACTAAACAGTTGTGCAGATGGTGATATGAAACGATGCTATTCTATTAGTGATGTAATTTACACTATTTACTTTTATGAATTTTAATGAGAAACCACAAGAAACAGGTGAATAAAGATTGGCAGATAATGTTTCTGTGAGAGCTGTGTGTGGAGGAAGGGGAGCATTGTGTTCATCTGTTTTTCTGAACATTTGAATGTGTTTCTTCATCTGTTTGCCCACATTGTTTTGAATGCTGTATAGCTGTGTGTTGTAATCAGGGCCGTCCCAAGCATGAAGCCCTGTTTGCAATGTGTTCATTGTCAAATTCTAAAAATTATATTTACTGCTTTAAAAAATTTTATTATTTATTTTTAAATACAAAATATTTTAGTTTGTCTTGTATATTTTAAGCATTTAAGCTGTCATATGGTCATGTTTGAACATGCCCCTCAGATGTTACAATGTACTGCACCTATGGGGCATGTTGTCACATTTCACTTCCATGCTTTTGGGGTAGCCTAAATAAAGAAAAACAATACACTGTAATTATGGAACAAAGTGACATATTTGTACTAGACTAGTGTGAAATTATAATGTGGATACAAAAATTATACTCTGAACCCCATGTGGAATTACACAAACTGAGAAAGTCAAAAAGTGTTACGTGCCCTTCTCTCTTCTAATCATACAGTAAACGTGTCTTCCCAGCAAGCAATTTTTGGTCTAAAAAACGTATATTAGCCGTTGAAACACAGCCTAGACGTCTAGGCTAAAATAAGGTTGTCATTGGGCTGTCAGTGAAAATTTAATAGACGTCTAAACATAGCCCTAGAATAGACTATAAATATATATATATATATATATATATATATAGAAATAAAACCAAACACCTTGTAAACGCTGTTGACTTTGCTTACATGATGAAATATCATATATCTCACAAGTATTTTGCCAAAAAATGACATGTAACTAAATTCAAGATTATTTGGTCTAGAAGTGGGTTACAAATAGCCAGACTATATCGGGTCTATAGTTAAACTAGACGTTGAAATGACGACTATTGCTTGCTGGGTTGTGTATAACCGCGTTCACATAGACTGAATACTGCCAAACCTTGGCGTATTTAAACGCTAAAGTTAAAAACGAGCTTTGACTCAAGCTGCATCACATAATAATGACCAATCATTATTTATATTACAAGTCATTGGTGTTTCACTTCAGAGAACTCTTGCACATCGCTATTAATAGTCATACTATGTAAGCCTATTATATACACAGATCAGGTATTACATTATATGACCACTGACAGGTGAAGTGAATCTCGCTGATTATTTCTTCATCAAGGCGCCTGTTAGTGGTTAGGCATCAAGTGAACATTTTGTCCTCAAAGATGATGTGTTAGCAGCAGGAAAAATAGGCAAGGGTGCATGTGCGTCGCTTACGTGGGGAACACATGGCACCAGAATGCACTATGGGAAGAAGGGAAGCCAGCGGTGGGCAGTGTGATGCTTTGGGCAATGTTCTGCTGAGAAATCTTGGGTCCTGCATCCATATGGATGTCACTTTGACACGTACCACCTACCTAAGCATAGTTGCAGGCCATGTACACCCTTTCATGAAAGCGGTATTCCCTGGTGGTGGCTGCAGCTTCTTTCAGCAGGATTTCAGCAGATGTGTCAAAAATGCTGAGGGAGGATGTGTGTCTTTTGATGGCACTTGGCAGAAAAGGGGCTTCACTTCACACTGTGGCATTGGTCTGTGCATAGACCTTATTACGGGGCTTGAAATAGACTTTGAAGTTTAATCATCTTATTGTCATGCATGTGCAGCAAAGAAAAATACTAGGAGAGAAAACAAACATCACAGAGGAAGAGTACAACACATGGAAAGAAAAGCATGATGACTGTACAAAGAACTTCTCTGGTTCCAGTAAAGACATGGAGCAGGAATCAGCCAAGCGCATGTGGGGGAGATCCATAAGCCGGCATCAGCTGCGCTACACTCACATGCTTTCTGATGGAGACAGTACTGCTTTTAGGGAGGTTGTTGCAAATAATCCATATCCAGGACATGAAACAAAACTGGAATGCATCAACCATCCATACAAACGTATGGATTCAGCTCTTAGAAAACTTAGTGCACATGGTAAACTGGGTGGTAAAGGAGCAGGTAAGCTTACAGCTGCAAAATGTAAAAGATTGCAAAATTATTATAGAGGGACAATACTTAATAATCAGGGCCAAATGAGAAATGCTATTTGGGCTAGCCTCCTACACTCCATGTCAACTGATGAGACTCCCCTGTGTAACAGATGCAAACCCTCATGGTGCTGGTACAGGAAAGCAGAGGAAAATGGTGTGACACCAGAGAGTCACAATGAGCATGGAGCCTGCTCTCCGACAAAAGAGGTTGGCAAAAGGCTCATTATATCACAGGATGTCCAGTGATAGCCTACTGCAGAGAATGCAACATGGGGCACCCAAAATGCAAATAAGTGCTTAAATTCTGTCATTTGGTCAAGGTGTCCCAAAACTGTATTTGTTGGCAAAAGCAGAGTGGAGGCAGCAGCCAGCATGGCTATTTCAACATTCAAAGAAGGTACTTCCGTAATGGACAGATTGTGGCTTAAGACCACAGAGGTCACAGTGCAATTAAAAGTGCAGACAAGCTTTGGATAGTGAAAGCAGATTCTGTGACCTCTGCTTGTGCAAAACATAAAAGAAAGAGATGTGACATATAAACAAAAAGACACAAGCAAGAGCTTAAAGAAGGGCCAACATATGAGGCAGGCATGGCAGACTAAGTTGGGGCCTTTCCTATTTCCACCTCCTACTCCTATGCCCTTTCTGCTCAACTTGTCCTCTATTTGTCCTCCTCTCATTGCATCTTTGTCTATAATAGAAATCACACAAAGAAGTCACACACAGTCTATATATGTATTCATTTGTGTCGCATAATAAAATAAGTTTTTGTCAAAATAAGTTTTTTTTAACATTTTGAACCAAAAATTCCAGTTTGTGTAGCAGTTAACCTGCTTTGTTTTCCATGTTCATTCTAGGTTATATTCTAAAGGTTATTACAGAAGAATTTATTTAAAAATAAGTGTTTTTTTTTTTTGTTTTTTTTACCTGTTTTACATTACATTTTTTGGAAAAAAAAAAGGCGAAACTTGCATTTAAACGTGTTCATAGTATTTTAACATTTTTAAATAGAAAAAAAGAGATATCCAAAATCTAACTGTTTTCAGTATCTAGATTTTGTTTTTTTAAATATATGTAAATAAGTGCTTATTTAATGAGATATCAGCTTATTTGCATATCCAAACATGTCTTGTCAGAAAACTTGCAATAAAAAAAAAAATGTTAACAATGTGTTTAATTTATTGGTAAACTTTCAAGTTAATGTTTAAATAAAAAAGAAAATCTCTGTTCACCTGCAGTGTCTTGCCTTAACATTTTTGTTTGTTTTATTGTTAAGCTACAAAAGAGTAATCTGAAATTAAATATTTAAATTAATTTTTTTTTCTTCTGTACATGCACAATTCAAGGTGCAGCACTGCACGCTTTGTGACACTCAACGCCAATCAACGTCAACAAATTAACACGCAATACTGGATAAATCAAAGCGGTGGCACACAGACAAGAGAAATTTTAAAAAAGAAATTTTAACAAAAGTTTGGCAAGATGAATTTTTATGCACTTAAGTCAAATCAAAGGCAGTTTGCCTAGTATGTAAAAAGTCTATTGCTGTTTTAAAAGAGTACAATATCCGTCATCATTATGAAACAAAACATTCTGCAAAGTACAGTGGTGAGGCATGAAAACAGAAGCCTAACAAACTGCTTGCTAAACTTCAATCTGAGCAGAGCACACTGCTACGTCCTTCATCAGCACAAAAAAGTGCCACATGGTCCAGTTATCAGATTTCAGCTCTAATTGCTAGAAGTGAAAGAACCTTCACAACTGGAGAGCTCGTCAAGAACTGGAAATAATTTTACCTGACGCATAGAGGACATTACTCAATATATTGACGGCAAGCAAATCAAGACAAAGGCAAGTGCGTTCTCTGCCTTTTCAGTAGCCTGCGATGAGAGCATAGACATATTCAGTTCCGCACAGCGTATTTTTGCGGTCAACAAAAGTGGATCTCCTCACTCTCTACGCTTCTCTCCAAGCAGTGGAACATCCAAACTCCACTCCTTTCTCCAGGGCCGTGAACAAAGCAAGCACGGGCTGTAGTGCTCCCTACTCAAGGCTGAGCAAATCACCACTCCACCACTCGCAGCCAAAGACCGTCAGCGAGCCTGGGCCGCGTCCTGGATGTTCTATTCCCCCAACCACCTCCCCTACCTATGGCCTGCAGCACCGCCATCCAATTCTAGCATGAGTATACCTCTGCCCCAGGAGCAGTCCTTAGTGTAAGCATGTCTCTGCTAATGACTCAAGCTCAGACGCCCGCCATTCACTCTCTTCCCTTCTCTTTCCTCTGCCCCAGGAGCCGTCCATAGCACGAGCATGCCTCCACTAGCAGTTCTGTCAGCCACCTTTCCTCCTCCACAGACCGGCTCTCCCTTCTCACTAGCCTCAGCTACGCCCCTACCAGCCCCCCCAAACGCTCTAGCACTGGAACCACCATCCGGGTGGCCCACACTGTAAAAAACAATTTGAACTGCGTCCTCTAGGGGTCGCTATGGGGAACGGTTATACCCACGCTGCCATGCTGAGGGGAGTGCATGTCATATAGAGGCAAGCACTAAGTACCAACTGCCCTAAGCTTTAAGGGAGTTGCCCCTGGGACGTAGTGACGGCTGTCAGTGACATTACCCCCTTCGGCCAGAACGCCTGGGCTGCACACCCCAACTTACCTGCAAGGGTCAGAGCACTGGACCCGGGGTAGAGCCTCAAGCCTGGAAACCAAAGTATTCCTTTAAGGGGATATGGCCAAGCGCCTAGGGTTACCTAGGTTGGCATGTCACCCAGGAGTTACCGCAGCTCTGCAAGGATCCCTCAGGAGCCGTATTACAGAACGCAAGTGGAAAACTCCATGCTCAACTAGGTTGAGCGTGCTGGAACTATAGCGCGTGATACCGTTCCTTTAGCCTGGCAGATGCTCTGGAGAGGGACCCAAGGTGACCGGGGTTTTAACCATCTCGAGAAAGGGTACGGGCAGTAGCGCGTGAATCCCTACCATAAAGGATTTTAGAATGGACGCAAAGCTCCGGTGCATTCCATACCACAGCGTGGATTTTAGAAAAGTGCCCCAGGGTTCACGTGTGCACTTACCATATACATGGATTTGAGAAAGCGCCCAAGGGTTCATGTGGGCCTTACCATAAGAATGGATTTTTAGACGTACCGTTGAGAAACGGTGAAATAAAAGGACCCTCAGGGTGAGGGGAGCACTGCCGGCGTAGCAAAGCTCCAAGGGGGGGCAGTAAGGGCGAACCTCGGTTGCCCGAACGGGGCAATGCTCAAGCAGACCCTCAAGGTGAAGGGAGCATCGCTACTCCAAGCAGACAGTCAGCCTCAGCTAGCTGTCTGAAATACTGCCATGGAGCTGCGTGAGAGGCCAGCGTGAGAGGCCAGTGCGTTGGGGCAGGCTTCAAACTCCTGAGAGACAGGAGGAATACCCGACCCGCCCAGGGATGACATGCTCTAAGAAGAACCCTCCCATAGTGAGGGGAGCATCATCATGTCCTGGAGAAGGCAGCAGTGTCCCCAGCCCTCGGGCTGTGCTGTGGGTATATTCTTGCGGGGCCAAGAGCCACTACCAATCCAGGCAGTCCTGTGCTAACCATCTCGACAGAAAGCATAGGCCTCGTTCTAGCAAGGCCCGCAGAACCTCGCGAACAAGGGCCTAGACCATATCCAGTGTTCCTCAGAGCACTGAGAGGGGTTCCCGCAGAATCACCGTCTACTCATACGATGGTGAAAACCAACGTGGTCAAGCCCACTCCTCAGAGGGGCGACTCACTACATCACCAAGATGGTATGAGGATAGGTCTGTATGATGATTGGGTGGATACCCTGGAACAGGAAGCCCCTTAGGGCAGGACGCAGACAGAGTGCCTCGGTTAGGCAGCCTGAAAGGCATACATGTCTAGTCAGGGGGACGAGGAACCTCCTGCGAAGAAAAAATTTCTGAAGAGCTTACCTGGAGGTAGGGCCATAACCCTAAATATAGTGCTGTAGTGAGGACCTGAAAGCCAAGAGTGGCCAAGATGTCTCCATCGCAGGCAGATCCAAGGACAAGCAGGCCACAACCATAGTCAGAAGACCAGAGGGGGGGTGCTCGAAGAGGACCTACCAAACAGACAGAAAAAACACAAGCGACAGGTCCGAAAAGATACAGCAAAGGAGACTAGACACATAATAGGATCGACTCACCCATCCGTGGTTCCCGCGCATGACTCAAAAGACGTGAGAAGGAAAGATCCAGGTCCAGACAGTAAAGGTAGCTTTATAACCTATAAAGCTATCCTGAAACATCATAGGTCCGGTAGGAAGCGCGCAGGAAGATGCCACCTAACCTCAGTCAGGTGGTAACTGCAGGGGAATTAAGAAGGGGAAGAAGGGGTGGATGGAAACACCCCTGAGGAAAGTGAGTAGATGTTTATTTACTCTGGTCTAGGCGAGAACGTTGTCTCGTCTGGATCACTTCCCTCAGGTCTTGCCTGCCTTCTCTCGGCCCACGTTTCCTCCTAGCACCACCCGCAGGTGGGGGAGGGGCGCGAGTGGCGACACTAGTCTTCTGAACTCACCTGTGTTCCTCAGAACGCGACGAGTCAGGATCCCCGTGCTGTTCGGGCTCGGATCTGGACCTTCGAGGAATGAAGGTTTTGAAGGCGGCTGAGCGCGTCCTCGCCTCTCTGAACTTCTCGACCACCGTCTCAACGGAGGCACCGAAAAGCTCAGAGGGCGAGACCGGCGCATCAAGAAGAAAGCCCCTCTCTTTCTTCCCGAGGTCAGCCAGGTTCTCCCACAGATGTCTCTCCGTAGCCACCATGGCCCCCATGGACCTGCCCATGGCAGTGGCGGCCTGCTTAGTGGCACGGAGAGCAAGATCCGTGGTGCAACGCAGCCCAGACACCTCGTCAGGGGAAAGACCCTGACCTTTATCCAGATCCTTCAGCAGATCAGCCTGGTAGGCTTGAAGCACCGCCATTGTGTGCAACGCACCCACAGCCTGACCTGCTGCTGCGTACGCCTTGCCATTTAGACGAGATGTTACTTGGAGGGGTATGGATGGCAAGGAGGGAGTCTTAAGAGAAGATACTTCACCCATAGAGAGATAGCTAGCCAGCATCTCCTCTACAGGGGGCATTTTCTCATAGCCGTATTCACGCATCCCCTCGATATTAGCGTAATTAGAATGAGGGAAGTTATGGATGCGTGAGGAATACGGCCTTTTCCATACCTTCCCGATCTCCGCATGGAAGACTCACCTAAGCTGGAGGGTTATGGTCGGAAAGATAGCGCTCATCGAGACGACCCCACGGCGCCACCTTTCTAGTCCGCTTCCACGGCAAGTCAAGCCTTGCCGTGGCGCGGTCCATAACCTCTAACAACTCATTGTACGCAGGGCAAAAGATTTGAGAAGGCTCAGCCTCAACTTCTTCACCCTCTGACATCTCTTGGTCTTCTTGGGTAGGACCCAACAGAGCACTAGCTGCTGGATCAGACGATGTTAAAGAAATAACATTATTGTCATCCAACAGCTCATCCTCGCCCCCGGCAGACGAGCGTGAAAGGGAAAGTCCCTTTTTTAACTCCTCCGCCAGGTCCGCTTGCGATCCCCACGAGCTCATTTTCCTCTGTGCCTCGGCAGCAGAGGGTCCTGAACCACGGGGAGCAGACAGCTGCCCCTCTTTTCTCGAAAAAAGAGAACGGAGCTTTTTGATTGGAAAAAGCTCACAGTGCACGCAGATTGCCCCCTCGAGGACATTGCGTGCATGCTCTTCACCCAAACAGTAGACGCAAAGATTGTGCGTGTCATCAGGTGTCAAATAACGAGGACACGGATCCGCGCACTTCTTAAACACCTTACTAATGCTTGCCATAATATGCACGAAGAAGAAAGAATTTTCTTACCGAATGCACTCTCCAGACAAAAGTGTCAATGAAGATGAAGAAGAGAATGTTGTGTTCTACCGGTGGCCTTTTATACTGTGGTCGCACCGGTAGTGACGCACCAGCAGCGACGAGTCGCGCTGGAAGTGATGTCATAGGCTGTCGCCGGCCAACACTGTTGTAGTTTTTGTATATAAGCTTCAGACACGGGTCACAGAGAAGGCGCTCCCCATAGCGACCCCTCTAGAGGACGCAGTTCGAGTTCCTCGAAAGGGAACTAAGTTGTTACTTAGTACAACTTAACATTTCAAGTTGACTAAACTTATTTTAGTTGACTGAAGTTAAAATTTTAAGGCAGCAGGGTAACAAATTATTTTAAGCTGACTCAACAAATTGTGATTTTTATTTTTTACAGTGCAGTGGAACCAGTGTCCTTATTGGGGGGTTCTGGCCGCCGTAACATCTCTTGCACAGTCTGCCGTTCATTCACTCCACCGTCAACTGTCCTTTCATCAACCCATCTATTTCTCCCTGCCCCGAACCATCCCAGCCTAAATCCACCAGCTATGTCCCACAACTTATGGATACCCCAACCACTCCCACATCACACCGCTGCCCATCTTCCTCCGACAGCCAGGTCTGCGCCAGCTTCAATAGCAGCAGATACACAAAACAGCTCTGCCGTTTCATGCACTTTGCAATTTGTGGCGGTGCTCATGCCTCATCTGCCCCAATCTCCAGTCTGCTCTCGCCGAACCTTAAACAGTCAACCTCCTTATTAAAAAAGAAACAGACGCAAATTTCATGATCTGCCCCTTTTCCGTCCCCCACTTCAGTATTTTTTGGGTCATCCCCAAACTTTTCAGGTAAAAAATGCCTCATAATCAATCTCTCATCGCCATATAATTTTCGACATGTTGTCAGAGGCAATTTGCTGGATGCTCTCCGACAATTATGACATAACTTATTTGGTTCATCTTTTAGATGATTTCTTAATCATCTCGCCCCCCCGACTCAATCCCAGCTGCACATCTCTCGACAACCCAAACGCTTTTTTCAGAGCTTGGGATTCCCCCCGCACAAGACAAAACCGTGGGTCCTAGCACTTCTGTCGAATTTTTGGGCATCAACTTGGATTCCCAAAAATTCCAGGCCTCTATACCCAAAGAAAAAATTGACAGGTTGATTCTGGTAGCCTCCATTTTTCCTCTATTCTGCCGCAGCAGCACCCACAGGAGCTTCTCCCGTATTTGCCTAAGTTAGCCCATTTTCCCTGTCTCAAACTCCTTATCCAGGAGTTTGACAGTCGCTTTGAGGACTTCAGACACAACACTGTTGTTTGCTCAACCCTTCACCATCAGTGTGGATGCAGTCAGTGATGAACTTCAGATGGAACTAACTGAGCTTCAGTGTTATTCAGAACTGAAACACAAGTTCAGATTGCTTCATGTGGAAATGCAGAAAATCTGTCAACGTCACAGATTTATTTGATTAGTGATCTGAAAACAGTTCGGAATAGTTAAATTCAAATTCTTTTTATTATTATTATTATTTTACAAAATGGTTGAACTGTTGTACAGTAAAATTTAATTGAAATTAACTGCTCATATTCATATTTTGAGTTCTATTTCAAAACGTTATGAATTACCATGCAACATCATGCAACATAAGATTAAAATCTTTGGGGTAGGTTGTGTTGTTGTGTCACCTTGATGATCCACTGATAAATGATTCAGCTTTATTCAGATTCTTTTTTTTTTTTTTAAGTAGATTAATTCATCTGCCATATAAAAACCTAAACGTCTGCATTGAGATACAGACTAATACAGCAAGCTCTTTGTTAGTATCACTAAATTAATACAAAAATTAAAGCATTTACTATAGTATCAACATAATATGTACACACATTTTTTAAATGTTGAATGTGTTTCATTGTTGTTTCAGATGTGCAGTATTCCTGGCTGATTTCAGTGAGAAACAATGGGAGTCTGGACTGTCTATGTGTCTCTGTGTCTGCTCTTTGCTCTGAATGCTTCAGGTGAGATACTACTGCAGGATTTACTGAACACCTCTAATGCTGTTCAGTTGTTGTTTTTTTCTAAGCTTAATAACTTATTTTTTTCTTTTTTTTTTCTTTTTTGGAATAATTTCCACTGGCAGACAAACAGTGCTGTTTTACTCAATATCATTAACATGGCTGCAAAGTGCAAGGCTGCACAAGTTATATTGCTTAATTAAATCATGTGCTTCAGCCGCAGCGATGACAGCGTAACGAAAAATAATAGCAAAAAACACGTCTTTCAATAAAATGTGCACGATAGTTGCACGCGCACACAGCGCGCACAGTGTATTCGACTTCGTTAACAAATGACTCTTATGAACCGGTTCTTTTTGAATCAAAAACACAAAGCGCGGTCCAGTTCACTAACGAATTGTTTTATGTTTTTTCGTGAATCACATAATTACTGCTTCTCGTCTAACTCAGAAGTCCTCTGAGACATCTAATCCCGTCCGGATTTGTCTGAGATTAATCGCGTAATTGTTTGGTGATCCGATTCTCTGACCGCTCGCACCACGTTCATCATGTATATAGGCCTTTTTGCCGTATTCGACGAAACTATAATAGCATGAAATCAATAAGAAGATGCCAATCACGGAAACTAATAGCAGAGCATCTGGTCGTATTGCAGTTTTCTCGATTATTAACACAATGTAACTGATGTTAGTTGGCTTATATTCCCAAACCATTCATTCAGTGCGAAAAACAAAGACACATTTCTCAAAAAGTTTAACAATAAGTAAGTTAAACATTAAGTAGCAAAACTGATGACACACCAGTCAGAATCTCTGCATCCAACAACGGAAAGAAGGGAGAAATGAACGAATCATTTACATGGGTATTATACTTACATATACAGTGTAATTATAGTACAGTACCAGTATATTAGATGATGGAAATTTTACTATTCTATATGTACAGTAAACCTTCAGAAGTGTGACTGTCAAATTTTATTTGTAACCATTTTTTTATGTGTAGTCTACTGCATTTTTGCAGAACTGAGAAATGACTACCTAGAGATATAGTCTTGTGTCAGGAGACCAAATAGTACTGTATACTGTAATGACATTTAGCCAAATGTTCAGAGGATTCTGAATTTAATTTTTAATTTAATTTTTTACTGTACTGTATTGTGGTGCATACCAAGTTCATATACAGTTCTTTGTTATTTGAACTTTTTTAGTGCTTTTCATCTGCTGCAAGATTACTTAGTAAAATGAAAATATTTTTTTCCCCCAAAAGTTAATTGCTGAATTAGCATTCTGTAATTTAATTTATGTTGTGTACTGTAATAGACATTGAGTTGCAAATTAATCCCTAATAAAAGTTTTTTGTTAGTGTTATTGATCTCACGAGTGTTCACTGGGCAGGAAAGTCATTGTTGTATTTGAATTGTGTGTAATCATTTAAGAATACCTGTAATAACTAGACTGAAACATTTAAAAGACAAATTTATGCTGGCTTGTCTTAAAGTCTTGTTTAAAAACAAATAGTCAGTTACATGTTCTAGATGTTTGCTAAAGTGTTGCTAGTTGGTTGCTAGGATATTCTGGGTGGTTGCTAGGCTCTTGCTATGCAGTTACTGGGGTGTTGCTAGATTTTATGGTTCATTGTGTGTCATGAGTGATTACAGACATTCCCACCTCTGTTAATAACAGAAAATCAGACATTGTTTCCAAAACTGATCCAGTTTCAGTGCTTTGATATTATAATATTTCTTTCTAATGTTAGGAAATTAACATTAAATCATCAACATTAAGATCTTAAACTTGCACTAAAACGTGATTTATACCATCTAAGTAGTAATGTAATAAAATCGCATGTCTTCTTTAGTGATACAAGCTCTGAAACATTTACTGTATAACCTGTTGACTTTTTTTTTTTAATATTGTTTATTGACTTGGTGCCATAATGGATATTGAAATGTTTTTGAAATGTTACTGCTTAAACAGTATAGATGATTACTTAATGGTAATGCAATATTTGTGAACACAACTGTGTATGTCAGACTATAAATCCCCAAACACTATGCATGGGGGCTTTCTTTGGAGTTGCCACCCCTCATAGACCCCATGCCACCCCTTTGCCACCCTAAAAATTATTTTTTGCCCCTGGATTCATGAGCACGCAAATTTCAGCACTGCACAGGAACTGCAGCAATCTTAGCAGTGAGTGGATTCTAACACCTCTGATTGGCCATTGCGTTCCAGAAATCAACATTGCTCAACCCTGCAAACACGTGTTATAAATGGAAACTCCGCCAATGATTGCGCCTGTTAATCGTTTTTATTTTATATTAGTTGTTCTTGTTGCTTCTATGCAATAGATGAATAAGGGAAGTTTTATCATGCCATGATGCCCTTTCAGGTGTTTTAAATTGGATGTGGAATTTTTCGCGGTTAATTAATTAATTTTTCCACATAATTGACAAAGCACAATAATGCCTTTGACCGAAATAAACTCTTAATAATGCTTGTATTTCCAGCTACAGAACGCATACTTATCTATTACCATGTTGAGTTTGTTTTCGTTGGTAGTAGCTATAGCCTTAGCCACGCAGGCGCTTACCAGTCACAATAGATCTCATATAAGGGACGTCGCGTCGTATTCTGTTTTTTTAATTATTATTTTTTTTAAATGAATGAAAATATAAAATCACCTTCAGAAGAACATTAACAAAGAAGATAGAAGTAAGAAAAGAGAAAAGAGAAATAAAATACAATAAGGGGGTATGTAACTTACAATAAAAACACCGCATTCTGTCAGCAGTGATGTAGCACAGCTGTAACGTAAAGAGACCTCGGCTTGAAAGTATACTGTACTTAGGCTACTAATTTGGAAATTGTAGCGCATTAAATTACTCCGTTACTAAATAAGTAATACTGCCTGCAAATCAAAACATACATCATCCAATATTGTGAAAGTAGATAGGAAAAAGGTTGTTTTGTGTTATAGCCTACTTTTTGTGCTTCAGTCTTGCTGTGTAAATAAAAATGGGTGACAGAGTTATAAAGAGATGGTCTGTATATTTTTGTCTTTAAACTGATAATAGATATATAAAGTAATTAATTAAAGATCACTTAAACTTACAATAACACAAACCAAATCTCAATGTAACAGCTTGTCAGCGTGGATGGACTCGATATGGACATAGATGTTTCAAGGCTTTTTACAATCCAGCATCCTGGAAGGATGCAGAGGTATGAAATATTTAGCAATATCTGACAGAAGAATTTATTTTTGTTTGTTTGTTTTTTTGAACATTTATTTGACGTTTTTTTCTATCTATCTGTCTATCTATCTATAATAGCGGTTTCTCCTCATGTCATTTTCTCTTCAGACGAGCTGCTTGAACTATGGCGGAAACCTTGCCTCTGTACACAGTCAAAAGGAGTACAGCTTCTTAAAATTCCTGATCTCAAGTACAAAAACATTCTGGATAGGAGGCTATGATGCTGTTTCAGTATGTTATTATGTTGTTAATTTCTTCTTGACTCGTTTTGTTTTGTCTGTGCTGTTGTCCAAGATAAATATGTAAAACTTTACAGTCTAACATTAAATCAACACTGCTTAACTGAAATGTGCAAGTAGCATCTGCCAGATCCTCAAAGTTTTTATTTTTACACATGCACATAATATCAGTCGGTCCTAAACACAGTGATCTTCTGTTCACAGGAGGGAACATGGTTCTGGAGTGATGGGACCAAAATGAATTTCAAACTTTGGAGCCCCACAGAACCCAACAACAAAGATGATAGTGAGCACTGCATTGAGATGAACTTTGGAGGTAAATAATTTGAATGATGTAAATGTCATTTTGTGTTATCAGTTTATTACATTATTTACATTAGAGATTAGACATTGTTTTTCTAAATATAAGCATTATGATGTTAATACCTGTGTAATTACTTGTATAATTAAAACATATTCTTTCTCACAACAGCTGCAAAAAAATGGAATGACCTGGAATGTGAAAACCAAATACCGTTTGTGTGTGCCATTTCTGGCTGATCTCATCCCTACATGCCATATTAAATCAGAAGTGTCATGCCTATTCAATCTTATTTTTAAATCTTTGAAACATTTTTAAAACAGTGCAAATGTACCAAAATCACTGATTGTACGTTTATTTTTGCATTGTTGCCTGATGCCTCTGTTAAACATCTTTCTGTAACTCAATAAAACGAACAGCATTCACTGATTGTCCTGAAAATCTGTTGCTCCACAAATGTGGACACAAACAGTCATCAAAATAAAACTCTAAGGAGAGCATGCTCAGTTTTTTAGGGTAATTCATGTAGCTTATGTTTTGGGCAGTCATGATTATCACGTTTTGTTCTTTGTAATTAACCATGTTATATTCACCTATGAATCCTCATTTTCCTGTTTTCTGCTGTCTGTGATTAAAAGTCTCGGGTTACGCATATAACAGTGGTTCCCCAAGAGGGAACGGGACACTGCATCCTCTAGTGGACACTTTGGGGAATGCTGGCAGCATGTCCGGTGTCTGAAGCAGGTGTGAAAAAACTCCAAACCTATTGGTCCATGTAGCCCCTAACTCTGTCACCAACTTAGTTGTCTGAAGGAAAGGTGAAACTGGCAGACCGAAGGCATGACGAGGGGATGTCATGTCTTGTTTCCTCTCAGAGAACCATAGTTACATACCTAACATGTTCCCCTTTAATGAACTCATGCTGCATCCTCTAGTGGACACTTTGGAGAACGAAATGCCAACTATGCCATGCATGCCTGTCCTCCTGGTGAGAGAGAACCAAGGAAGCAACAGACATACACCTAACCTATCCTCAAAAAGGGGCCAAGCCACTGATGCCCCGGGCCACTCACATCGCTTGATAAAAATGGGGAACCCAGTTTCAGCAGAAAGAGGGACATCCAGCCAAGTTAGGAACACAGCTACCCTCAGATGGCTATGCTATATGAGTGACACTAGCCTCCCCAGCTTGTCAACTATTGACGCTTGGTCAGGACCCTTTCACATCACTTTTTAATGCACAGGGTACCTCTTTAGCGTCATTTTTCGACGTGCAGGGTCCTCCATTGCTTTAAAAAAGAAAACTTTGGTGTCAATATGCTGATGCGAAAGGCATTGGGAATATTATCGTCTTGATTAAATTACATATTATATTGCATATAAAATATTCACAACAGTTTTATTTACATTACCATGTACACATTTATGAGCACATAACCCAACCCCTGCCACAAATTGCCGCCAGAAGCAGCATTACATCAGCTTTGGTTGTGAAATGCCATTGGCTCTTCTGTGTTTCGTGACCGATTGCGTCATGCTAAACAAGTTCGGGAGTATCTATCTGAATGTGAAATGTGCAGAAGCCAGATCATCTTCAGTGATTAAAACCTTATGATTTACTCTGTTCTTCACATAAAGATATCGGAGCACTTGGAACACAACGTGACTTGTTTGTAATAGATTTATATTGCTTTTTATGGTCAGTTTTTGCAATAAATACCTGTCACTGTACTTTTATTTGCCTGTTGCATGTTTTATATTGTTCAGAGGGGTAGGGGTGGGGTTATGTGCTCTAAAATATCTATAGATATAGAATATCTATATCTAAGTATAAATTTATATAAAATGATTTATATTTCTCTAAATGCACGCAAACCATTAAATGCAACACATAATGCTAACAACTAAAACCAATGGAGGACCCCGCACGTCCAAAAGTGAAGCCAAAGAGGTACCCTGAGCGTCAAAAAAAAAAAATGACGCCAAGGGAGCCTGACCAAGCGTCAATATGTGACAAGTTGGGAGTGAGAACGTGTAAGACCACTGGGTAAGAGCTTAGGGAGATCACTACTTAAAGATCCAAGTAAGGGAAGTAACTGCTAAGCTGGAAAACAGCTATCCTCAAATGTTATTCGATCTAATGAAAAAAAATATACAAAAACTAATATTTTATCAATAAACTACAATTATTAAAAACAAAATAGCATTAAGAATTAAAAAAAAGTTGCATTTTTTAATTCATTAATTAAAATTCATGAGTAAATAGTGTAAATTAAATCGCTAATATCATAGAATTATTAATCTGCGCAAATGAAATTTAAAACAGGTTAGTATCTTCTGCATCTAAACTGATAAATAACAGAATGGTGTCACACACACACTCATAGGAGGAGACGAGAGGTAAGTAACAGTTGAGTGTAAGATTTATTTCACAGTTAAGGATGAACAGAGCGGTAGTTTGAAATGCAGAGAAATAGCTTAGCTGACTGTCCTGGTAGTGATGAGCAGATATAAGTCCGATATTGAGCCACAATAAGTCCAGCCGGAACACGGAGAGCAAGGGGAAAGCATAAGAAGCCAGAAGCTGACGTAGGATGTGTAAACGGTAGACCCGACAAACTGAGAATGGAACCAGTGCTCTATATAAAGGGTGGAGTTAATCAGCTGCAGGTGTGCGTGATCAAAACTCCGGTGATGAGGAACGAGTGGGCGGTGCTCCGGGTGGTGTGGCAGGTGAAGGTGGCTGTGGTGAATGCCTGACAAATGGAGATTCAAATAATACCAGATTTGTGTCATTTTAAATTTACATTAAAAACTGAGATGAAAAATTTTGTTTGGTCAGAAATTTACTTTCTATAATTAAATAAATGTTCAGCACTATATTTTTTCTATATAGTGCTTATATGGCAACTAGTAAATACCGTTAATTTTTTTTATGCTAGCATGTGTGAAAATATTTAAACCATGTGTGTTACGACTAACCCCGTGTTAGTGCACTGCATACCCTTATTCCACATAGGCTTCATAAAGTGGGACCTATATGGGTCTTATATATGTTGCCCGGTTGGGCTCCACATTGGAAATCCATTTTTTTTATGTTCACGCCATCAAACAATCCACAAACACAATCCACACGTACACACACTCTTACACACAAACATACTGTTGCCTGAAAGGGAGAACAATTTTTTTTTCCTACAGCCTTGCATTTATTTTGAAACAATTAATCATTCCAGTCACTGGCTTATACCGCAATGAAATATCACCTTGTTACTAGTTAGTGGAGAAAAGGCACCACCAGGTGGGGAGACAATATATATTGACATAATATGTATTGTCAAACATAAAAAAACATTTCGTCTGGGACTGAGGACGCCTCTAATTTAGATATTTAACCGCAGCAAGCCCACTGATTTGCCACTTAACATACTGAGCAAAACACATCGGTAGGTCTACAATATTAGCCTAATATCAGTTATTTATTTGTTTAAAATGTAATGTTTAACACACGTTGAATCTGGAGAGAGTTCGAGAGTAAAATTATTCATTCACATTTTTCATAATAAAATCCACCTGAAATGTGAACCACAAACAAACAATGATCAAAACAAAAGTCTAAGGAGAACATGCTCATTGAAAGAGTAAAAAGAGATTTTTTTTTTCCTGGGTAATTCATTATGTTCTGGTCAGTCATGATTATCACGTGTTGTTTGTCAGCCTTTCCTGACTTACAAGTACTTCAGAGGCACAAAGAGAGAGATGGAGCTAAACATAAAAAAATGAAGCCTCATCAAGTATTGTCGTAAGTACTATTTGTCATTTTGGTGAACTGTTCCTTTAATGTAAGACAATAAGACATTCAAAATTTAAGATGAGACAAATGTTTGTGTTTATTTCTTGACACACACAAAAGCCAGTTTCCAATCACAGATGTAGTCATTCCAGGTTCTTGAGGCTATAGCAGGAAAGAAAAAAAATGTTATTGTTACAGTGTAAGTATTTTGATAAAATCATAAGCTTATTTAGGTACAGTGCCTTGCGAAAGTATTCATTCCCATTAATGTTTTTTTGACGTTTTGTTAAGTTGCTGCCTTATGTTAAACTTTGTTTTAAATTACTTATTTCCACATCATTTTCAGGTTTTGCCAGAAATTTTTTATTGGGTTTAAGTCAGTGTGAACCTTCTGCCCAGTCTGAGGTTCTGAATGCTCCAGACCGGGTTTTCATTCGGGATATCTCACTATTTTGGCGCACTGAGCTTTCCTTCTACTCTGATGAGTCTCTCAGTTCCTGCTGCTGAAAAACAGCCCCACAGCATGAAGCTTCTACCACCACACTTTACTTTCGGGATGGTACTCAGCAGGTGATGAGCAGTGCCTGGTTTCCTTCAAACATGATGCTTGGAATTGAGGTTCAAGCCCAGAACCCGCGCTTACAACCCCGGAAGGGTTAATGGTGAGGAGACGGGGAGGAGGGATGCTCACGACTAGAGATGAGGAAAGTAAGGCTGCTTTGATTATTTATGGGCGTCCTCCCAGGCCGGCGGATGGACGATGTCATTGCTGATGGTGAATTGGCTGAGTTAATTATCTGTGCATGCTTCTCCCGAAATGTGTTAATAAAACATCACATGTTTTTATGTGTCTTCACTGAGGAGAGGATTGAGGCTTGCCACAGCACCATAAAGACCAGATCGTTGGATTGTTCAGTGATGTTTGTCCTTCTGTATGTTTCTCCCATCTCCATATGATCATGGAGCTCAACTAGATTGACCATCAGGTTCTTGGTCACCACTCTAGCCAAGGCCCTTCTCCATCAATTGCTCAGTTTGGCCAGGAGGCCAGCTCTAGGAAGAGTCATGGTTGTTTCAAACATATTCCATTAAGGGTAACGGAGAATACATGCTTCTGTGAACCTTCAATGCAGCAGAATTCTTTTCAGATGTGTGGCTTGATGCAATCCTCTCTCTAAACTCTGAAGTTTTGTAACCTCAGGGCTTGGTTGTTGCTCTAACATGCATTTTCAGCTGTTAGACCTGTGTGTGCCTTTCCAAATCATACCCATTCAACTGAATTTGCCACAGGTTAACTTCACTCGAAGTGTAATATCTACAAGCAATATACGTGCTCCTGAGCTAAATTTAAACGTATATTTACATTTGCAAAAATGTTAAAAACCTGTTTTTTTGCTATGCCATTATGGTGTATGGATTGTAGACTGATGTGGAAAAAAAGTAATTTAAAACAGTTTAACATAAGGCAGCAACATACAATGTGAAAAAAAAAGTATGGGTATGAATACTTTTGCAAGGCACTGTAATACAGCCAATTCTATTGCATTAAGCATTTCATAAACATTAGGTGTAGTTCAAATGCAGTTCTACATTCGGCTGGTTAAATTGGTTAACTGGTTAAATTGAGGTTCCTACAGTCCTGCAAGACTGCATAAAAACTGACAAAAATGGTCATAATATTTCATGAACATTAAAAACACTCACTGTTATGGTTCATCCCAAGACAGTCCTCGTTTTGTAAATTATCTGATTGGTCAGGAGCCCATAGCTCTAGGTTCATTTTGGACCCATCACTCCAGAGCCATGTTCCCTCCTGTAAACAGAACACCAAAAAGGACAATCAGGTTCCATTATACACCCTAATGGCATTATTTCATATTTATAATTCTAAAACATGTTCACACTAACCACTTGGATCACAGATATATAATAAGCATTAATGTTTATGTATCTAAAACATGTTTGTGTTTATCTATAGAAAGTGCCCAGTAGAACATGACAAATATATCATCTGTATCCTAATCTTTATTTAATACCAAGACATAACTCCAAACACGTACAATATACAAAATAAAAAAAAAAAAAAACATGGCCTGAAAAAAAATGTATTTTTAAAAAATAAATTCATTAATTAAACTAAAGACAAGAATGGCTTCTAAGCGATTTAGGTATTCTGTTGATGGATGTAATAATGAACATAGTGGTCGTCATTTACTCCAGACATCTGAGCTGCTGAAGACGCAGTGGATGACTTTTGTTTGTGAAGGGAATGCACTTCCAAATTTATACAAATGCGTCTGTTCGCATGAATCATAAGCTTCACTTACAGCGGAAGTCAGTATAAGTTTTTTTTTTTTTATGAATCTTTGCAATTGCCTTTCCTAATAACATGCTAGTTAGCAGGTTTCGTTGTTAAATGTGGCCCGATGCGGCTAAAGTAAACAGTCACTCCACAGAGAGAAGAGAGGGGCGGAGCGAGCAGAGCTCATAAACATTTAAAGCAACATCAACCAGAACAGGCTGATTTTTGCAGAGCTGATTTTGGCATGGTAAAAAAAGGTGTTTTTTACACTACCATTGAGAAATTTTAACCAAAGCATGTTATAGATTTTCATTAAGACCCTAAAGGGGATTGTGAAAGAACAGCGCTCTTTCCACCTTCAATACCATGACAGAAGTGCCCTTGAGCAAGGCAACGAACCCCCAATTGCTCCCCAATGGCTGCCCACTGCTCCGGGTGTGTGTTCACAATGTGTGTGTGTGTGTGTGTGTGTTTACTTTTCACTGCTGTGTGTGTGCACTCGTGATGGGTTAAATGCAGAGGACCAGTTTCGAGTATGGGTCACCATACTTGACAATACGTCATACTTTCACTTTCACTTTTTTTTCACTTTGAAGAATCATATCAACTTGTGGAAAATGGGCATCCGATGACCCCTTTAAAACTGTTATTTGGAAGATGACTCAATGATTGTTTATAGATTATTTATTGCTGTCCATTTTGGCCAGGACACTTCTGTGAAAGAGATTTTTAATCTCAGAGAGACTGTCCTGGTTAAATAAAGGTTAAAATAAATAAATAAATAAATACATTTCTGTGTGATGAAACATACAAAAGGTTTGAAACAACAGTAATAAAGACAAAATCTTCTAATAGTGGCCTGTGGCGTTGGATGGTCTGCATTTCAAATGTAGATACTTTCGAGTTTTTACATCCCAGCATTTTGGAGTAATGCAGAGATATGAGATGCCACCTTACCTTGTGGATTCCTCCATCTGAAAGATTCAATTGCAAAAGTTTCAATTGGTTAACAGTATTTCTAATGTTCTCCTCTCCTCAGAAAATGTGTAAATCTGTACACAGCACTGAGGAGTACACCTTCATGCAGAAATGATTCTTTATTCATTGCATTATATATTTATTATCATTTTTAAAGACAAAAATGAACATAGACCATTTCTTTATTACATTGTCACCCATTTCTATTTACACAATACTGAAGCACAAAGAACATAACAATACAACAATACAACCTTTCTACTTTAACAATGTTTACTACTACTTTTTTTGATGATGTATGCTTTGATTTGCAGGGCAATATATTTGATTCAATTAAGCAATATAACTTGTACTTAATGTTAGCAGTCTTGTACCTCAGTTACTCACAGCCATGTTATTGATTTCCCATCGGGCACCTTGATATCAATTTGATGTCAAATATTAGTTAAGACTTGATCAAGTTGCTGTAACATCATTTTACATTCAGTTCAGATGGAAATTTCTTCTAGTGGTAATTTGATGTCTTTTCAGCATCAGTTGCCCAATGGGACTGTGTAAAACATCACTGTTTCTCTGCCAATAGAAATTGACTCTGAGAAGCTCTGAGAAAAACTAAATAGAACAACGCAGGCATTTTATACTAGTTGTTCTGATGTAAAATGTCAGACAATACAACGCTGAAGGTCAGTGAAAATTCAGTGGTGGGGTTTAGGGATGTTAAGTAAATACTGCAGTATTATCATGATGTATCTCACCTGAAGCATTCAGAACAAAGAGCAGACAGAGAGACACATAGACAGTCCAGACTTGTTTCTCAGCCAGGAATGCTGCACATCTGAAAAAACAATGAAACACATTAAACATATCTAAAAATATAAATATTATGTTGATGCTATTGTAAATTGTAAATGTATTATTTTAGTGATACTAACAGAGAGCTTGCTGTTGCTGTCATCTGTCTCTCAGTGGAGATGTGGCAGAAGAATTTATGTTTTTTTTTTTTTTTAAGAAGAAAAGTAAAAAAAAAGAACTACTATCAAACATATTACAAAATCCTTTTAAACTGCATCATTTATCAGTGCATCATCAGTGTCACACAACAACACAACCTACACCCAAGATTGCAATCTTATGTTGCATAATGTTGCATGACAATTCAGAAAGTTTTGAAATGGAATGAAACAAAATGATAATGAACAGTTAATTTTCTTTAAATATTATCATATAACAGTTCAAACAGTTCAATCAATTTGTTAAAAAAAAAAAAAAAATTTAAATATTATACACTATTTTCAGGTCACTGATCACATAAATGTGTGACCTTGACAGATTGTTCTTCATTTCCACATTAAGTTCATTTCTATACTCGCCAAACAACATCGAGTTGCTGGTAAAACACTAAGCGGTGATTTGGCATCTCAGACCATTCTGTGCAATGTTTGTTTTTCACAATGTTTGTATAGTGCCACAATCAATCAATAATTAAATAAACGTTATTAATACAAATAAGCATAAGTCCTTACTGCATCCATTCAGAATCACTATCTGACCACTGCATAAAATAACCTTAAGCCAGCATTCATTATAAAACACTCATGCTTTTAAGCGAAATACACACTGAAAAGAATGATTTACCGGCATCTGGACGCAAGTCACTATTTTGCATCATTAGCGATGTTTTCAACTTACTGTTTGAATGCTTTCACCTTTAACTGGAGTTTACCGTTTTAAAATTATATGATCGCTAAAACCTGCTTAATATACTGATTCGAGGGCCCGGTCTCATAAAACTGCGCATCAATGGCACGATTTTCTCTTTCTATTTGGCGTGCTATTCATATGGTAAAATTGATTTTGGTGTGCATGATATGCATGTGCTTGACGTGCATATAATACAGTTTTCGCGTGCCTATTATATGCATCTACCCCACGCCTAATCCTAACATAGAACGACTCCTCTTGCATTTATTCACCAGATAGGTGCAGGCAATCCCTCCTGGTAGTGTGATATAGTATCATTTCTAATGACGCTTTGACTCCGAGTACCGACATGGTAGAAGTGCCGGTACGCACGAAAAAGTGCCAGTACGCAGGAGGCTAAAATAAAAGAAGTGCCGGTACAGCGTATCGGTGCGTATCGGCCCACGTCAGGCACTGTATATCACTTTGTAAACGTGTTAACTTGTGCTTTGCGTTCACGGGCGATCATACCAATAATTTGTAATCTTTATAAGATTACCAAAATCATGTAATGAGCAAGTTCGCCTTTATTAGAAAGTTTAATATCACTTTAGTTTTGCTTTCAGAATCGGCGAATCTGATGCGGTTTATCTATTAACAAATTATCTATTAACAAATTTATGACTGCTGTAAATTTTATTTGCCACAAGATATAAATATAAAATGTCAAAACATACAATCTACTTATCCTTCCTGCAGTTTCACTGCAGTTTTAAATGTATGTTCTTTTAATTCAGCTACGAGGTCACGCTGTGATGTATCGATCTGCTATTGGTCACACGGTTTCACGTGATACGCAGGTCAGAGTTCACCAAACTTGAAGTTCGGAACACAGCAAAATGCCAAACTTTTCGCACGTGCTTGCTTTTTTGAATGGAAGATTATGAAGAAAAGAAGAAAGATGTCAGATTCAACGCTGCGAACGAACGATTAAGCAATGCAGCTGCTACCATGACTAACATTACAGAAAGCGATGTGTTTGAAACACCGACCAAGCATGAGTGCCTACAAGAGCCTAGAAACTCACGGATTCGGATTCGCGGATATTATGGTAGAAAGCCAACCGCTCCTGTCGTGTGGTGAGTGAGAACCTGGAAACAACAACAACAACAACAACAGCAGTAGCAGTGGTAGCAGCAATTTAGGCATTCAGGTTAAGCAAGGATTGCTTCTATGGGAATGACCCGCGGCGTCAGGTGGTGTGACACGCTCATTGACCCATCTTTCACCTGAAGCACTCTTACCATAGCGAGACGCTGCTTTAAATTCTTGCACTGACAGTGCGAATCGATAGTGAGGCATCGCTCGGTTGGTGTCGGATGGTGTCAAAGACAGCTTCCTGCCAGATTGTTGACTACAAAAATAATAAGAATATATTTGCAAATAAGCAGCTAAGCGATGCGATGACTACCAGTCAGGGTAAAAAAGATGATCCATCCTTGATAGAATTGAATACCATAGAAGAAACTGAAGAATATTTGTACAAAATAACAATGCTGTATATTTTTAATATTATTATAGAGTTAATATTATTTAATCAAAACAAGTCCACTGCAGTTTGATTGATATTACTTGGAATGCAGGAAGAAAAAAAAAACACAAAACAAAAATTTTTTTTAGAAATCTGTTTTGCAAATGAACTCCTCAAATGTAGATTAAGTTTGTATAATGGATTAAAATGTATAATGATTTAATAATTTTCATTATTCTTTATTTACTGTAATAATCTATTTTTTTTTGTAACATTATATAGTATCTTCATTTTTTTTTACTTAAATGTGTATGTTCACACCTGTTGTAGAAAAAAAAAGTGATGTGAATATTTTAATCCATGAAAATACAAATGGAGGGCTATATATAATCATACACAAGTACTTCTGACAGCTTTACAGTCCAAGCATTGAGACTGAGCATTCACTCTTCAGGTGACAAACTCTTCTTTTCAGTGCAGATCGCTTTCATCTGTTATGCTTAGGGCTGAAACGATTCCTCGAGTAACTCGAATACAAAAAATCACTGAGGCAAATTATTTTTCGTTCAGTCCATTTACTGTAACTACACACGGTACACTGTGTTTCCCCACGAACCATTATTACTGACGCACAACCCGATAAACGCTGGACTAATGCTGCCTTCACGCCATGCTGTAATTACCGTAATTCAGAGATGACAACACGTGACATTTTACTCATAAAGCCCCGTTCACACTACAAGCGACAGGCAGCGACAAAGCGACACGATCCCATTCATTTCAATGGAGAGCTGGCGATTTCCGGCGACAAGCGCGACATCGAGCTACAGCGACTGTTGGCGACCGGATGGGGTGTGTCCAGCGACGCGACAAAGTTCAGAATCCCTCAACTTTATGCAAATGAAGAGCGACTTTCGGGAGCGACAGCCAATAGGGAAGAAGACGGTAGAGCTCATGTGATCGTTCTCCTCTCTCAGCCATAGATAAACATACTCAATGGAAATAAGTAGCCTCTGCTTCTTGTTCGTTTTTGTTTATATGTACAGATTTAATTTATATTTATATTATATTTAGTCTTTTGCCTCGAAAATGTTTGTATTTAGCGGCAAGAAACCTGATTCGCTGTCAAGGCAACCAGTAGTGGGAACGCCCACTAGCAACCTCGTCGCCAGCCTCTGGCGACATGCAGCGACAGAAGAAGCTAGCATGATTACAAATGTGATGCTAAGTTTATGCAACAGTTCATTAATAAAAAAGAAGTTAATATTAAGAGACTTGCGTTTTAGATATAATATTACCTGTTTTTGCTCTATTTCGCCAACAAATAACCATTCCAAACACAGCCACAGCACTGTTTTGCGTCTTTAAACAACATGACTCACTTACTTAAGTGACTTACTGCCACGGTTTTGATTTCACATTTAAAGTATCTTCATTTTAAAAATACATGTAAATATCAGTATTCAATGTTTTGTTTAAAATAACAAAATATTATTTATGCGTTTGTGACTGCAATTCATTCATGTCCCTCTGAGCTGAATTAAACATCTAAATGCCTCAATTTCTTGACTTATGCCATCATTTTATGTTGTAATGTTTATCTTTTTCTAAAGTAATGTGAAATTAGTTTTTGTATTTTTATATATATTTGTATTTGCATTTTTAATGTAATTTGGCATATAAATGCGTTAAATGGGTTTCGTTTTCATGGTTATTAATGTATGCAATTTCAGCAATAAAAATGTACATTTTTCTACATAAGGAAACAAATTAGTGGTTTATTTTAAGAGACCAGTCTTATTTTCTCTTGTATATTTAGTTTTGCTCTTTAATAAAGAAAATGACGTCTTGTCCGATTACTTGATTAATCGATGGAAATAATCTGTAGAATACTGGATTACTAAAATAATCGATAGCTACAGCTCTAGTTATGCTATGTGATAATTCCATAGTTGTTATCAGTCATACTATAGGAGGTATTTGTATGGTTATTGTATAAAAAAAGGTCTGAGGTCTGCTTTTTGTCATTAAAGGTGATTTACTTTAGGTAATTTACTTAAAAAAAACAAACAAAAAAAAAACAGTATAGTGTTTTAATTAATAGAATTAAAGTTTGCATTAATTTTACCCTCAAATTTTATCTTTACAACTGGTTGTGACCACTAACCTTCTCTCTTTAGATTGTGATTGCAATATTTATTTGTTTACTTTTGGGGCTGAGAGTTTTTTGGAACAAGAAAAGAGATTGTGGAAGACATGAATAACTCTGCAGTGAACTACTTCATACCTGAATCTCCCAACCTCACAATATCTGTATTTAATGAAATTGGCATCCTAGAATGTAATGTTTTTTGCTTCAGTTTCTTGTTTGGTCTTCCTACAAATGCCTGTGTGATCTGGCTCATCATCACAGGAGCACAAAGTGCCATCAGATGTCTTCATCCTCAGTCTCTGTGTTTATGGGATCTTTTTCTCTGAACTCTTTGCTCATGTTTTCCAGAAAACGGTTTCTGTTTGTAAGTCTACTGGCATTATCCCAGTTTTTGTTAGGACTTGCCATCGCCGGTTCTCCGCTGTTTCAGTGTCCGATTTGTAGTGGAGCATTACCTTGCGGTGGTTCATCCTGCAATCTTTTTGAAGTTCAAACATCTCAGATACGGAGTGATCTGCTGCACTGCAGCCTGGATAGTTGTTATTGTTTCCCGTTTAATCTTCATGCTTAGTTTTCAGCTTTAGCTGTTCTCTGAGCTCTAAAGCAGTCAGGACCAGGTGAGAGAGGGAGGGAGAGAGATGAGGAAAACCACACAAAGAGAAGAGCGTTTTATCTCATTCTAATAACTACTGTGAACACGGTTATCACGTTACATTTATCAGTGGATTGTTTTATGTTGTTTTATGCTGTATCTTTGTACCTTACCTACCCCTAAACGGTTCATATTAGTACCTTAAAGGTACATTTTAGTACTTTCAAAGTGCATATTTGAATTTTTTCACTTTTGCACCTTAGGGTACTGCCCCAGTGACAGAACTGTACCTTTTTTTTACTGATCCTCATTCATCTGCCAACCTCACAGTATCTTCGTTTTGACAAAAAAGGCATAGTCAAAATTTAGATGATGACATTCAACTTCATATCTGGAGTTCCTACACACTCTTATATGATCTGGCTCATTGTTTAGGAAGTGGGATTGTTTAGTGTTACCAATTGTAAATGTAATTTAGCTTTATCACTGGAGGTATCATTGGTAATTTAGCTTTATCATTAGACACAGGCAAACAGGAATGCGTATAAAGTGTTTATTACTACTATTTCACTTCTGTTGATGCAATGAGCAGCCGTATTGGATTCGGGAGTCAGGGCTGTTGCAGTTCCTCCAGTGTTTCCCCTACCATTATATTTGGGGGGCGGCCCGCCCCCCCAACGGCAGCCGCCGCCCCCCTTTAAGGTCATCTAAACTTTATTTTCTATATAGCGCCAGATCACAACAGACGTCATTTAAGTTTACCTTTCCTATAGAACAGGTCTATACCTTGTTCTTTTATTTAAAAAACGAAATATCCTTATGTTATTTATCTTATTTACACAACGGCATGTCATTTCTGTCTCTAACGTTACGTGGTCACGCGTCTACAATTTCTCCTCCGCTAAAACGCGGCCGGGATCGCGGAGTCCATTCATAAAAACAGAATTTACTCTATAGCGCGGGATGCCGCAGAATTCGTCAATTTTTGGTTTAATAATTCAAAAGTAGGTCTCTCACTTAATTTGAATCGCGATATAGACTAGTGTCTGTGAATATTAAAACGTAACAAGACGGTTTAAATATGATTCCTCCATGTTCCGTTTGGCTCTGTATGAATGAATGGCGGAGACGCGGCTTTGTTTACTACACAAATAATGAAGCACACGTGACTCGCGGTTATTTTCGGCCTCTGCCTCTCATTATATGACGACATAAACGCATGAACTTAATCTCCAGAACTGCTGTGAGAGTCACTTCATGTAAATTTTACCGTTTCATTTGAGAAAATTAGCATCATACCGTAGTATATACACAAAAACTAACCGGCAAACTGTCAAAATAAAAGTACGGTTTAACATGTAACAGAAATGTTTTAGTCTTGTATTACTTTTGTACAGTATAATGTAGGTGTTTAAATATTCCTATTTCTGGCAAATTTAATTAAACCGTTAAATGCAGAAATTATAATAATAACAGAAATAACAGAAAAACTCTTGTTTGGCAACAAATAAAAAGGTTTAATTTAATTAATTTAATTTCATTAAAAATAAATATTTAATGCCTGTATTTGATTATCAGAAAATTAAAACACAAGAATTTCTGAAAAAAAAAAAAGAAAAAGATTGTAGGGCCCTATTGTTCAAAATGTTGAAATTGAGATTTTTTTGCTTATTTTTTCACTGAAATAAATGTTTTTGTTATTACACAGAGAGTAATGTACCGTACCGTTTGTAAACCACGCCCCAAACCTGGAATCCTAGGGGAATCACTGTCCTCAGAGTTTCCAAATTGGAACTCTGACTTGAGGGGCCAGCCTAGTTAAAAGTTCCTACTGGCAAATCGGAATTTTAGATTTTCATTTGCAAATGGAACACACCATAGACATTTCTGCCCATTTTAAAACCTATTAACCATCATTATATATCATGTTATTTTATTAACCAAGAAGTTTCTAAATGTTATTCGATTTTCCCTGTAAAGTGACATGGCGACTGTTCCGTTTGTGTTTTGCCACACTTTTGTGCATGTGTATTGTTCCATGTTTGATTTGAATGCATTTTCTTGTATCTTTGCATGACGGAAATGGCCCGTACGTGAAATAAGATGTGCATGATGAAGGATGTACCACAAAATGGATTATCATAAAATGTAGCATTTCCACTTATTGTTTGCATAGCTGATGTACTGTGTGATAGTGAGAACATAAAATCATGGCTTGTGAAATCTGATCAGTGAGACTGAGCATTCACTTTTTTAGGTGACAAACTCCTCTTTCAATTCAGATCATTTTCTTCTGCTGTCCTGTGTGATATTGAATAATTTGATTGTTATTGTAAGCCTTACTGTAGGAGTTATAAGAAGGGTAGATGGATTTATTTTATAAAAAAGGTCTGAGTTCTACTTTTGTCAATGAAGGTGATTTACCTGAGGTAATGTTTGTACTGAAATTAATTTGATATTAATTTTGAGGGATTTTACATTGAAATGCAATTGCAATTCTGTTTTAGTCTCCATTACTATCATCAGCTAAATTTTTCTTAGGAGTTTGCATCACTGGTTTACCACTGTTTCAGTGTCTGATCTGTGTTGAGCAATACCTGGCAGTGGTTCATCCTGTAACCTTTCTGAAGTTCAGACCTTTCAGATATAAAATAATCTGCTGCACTGCTGGTCGGACATTCACATTCACGGTTCTTGTTTGTTTTGCATGTTTATCTTCCTCAACAGTAGTCCATGTACACTGTTGTTCACAATGCAGTTTCTGCTTTCTCCCTTTTGTTCAGTTGTTTTGCCTTGTGGGTATTCTCAGAGCTCAGAAGCAGCCAGGACCAGGAGAACAAGAGAAGGAAAACCAAATGAAAAGAGCATTTAGTCACATTCTAATCCACTAACCACTATGGCCCTTGTTTTCCTTGTAGTGCCATATAAAATCTCAGCATTCGTTTTAACGCATAGGAATATTTCAACTCTGTGGTTTATCGTTCTGATAGGTTATTTGGTGGATGGATTTGTGCAACCTGTTTTTTTCCCTGTGTAGAACAGGAAAATTAACCTGTTCCTTATAATACCTACTAATTTATTGTCAACAATTTTTTTAATGTAATTTATGTCTACCTGTAATTCAGCATTTTTGATTCCAAAACATATTAGTGTATGTAAATTGTTTTTTTTTTTATGTCTTTAGAGAGGTTTGCCACTTAAAACCAACTTGTGATTTAAATCATTGACTGTCATTTGCATACACTTTAAGCCTTTTACATGTGTTTGTCAAATGTGGTTGTTACACTTGTTTGTGGTTTGTTTGATTTGAATAAATACTTCCTGCTTCACCCAGTTTCACCATTTTCCAGATTAAGGTTTGGTCGCTCATCACCCGGTTGAGGTTTTTTCTTTTGCAACCATTTCCCTTAATTAACCTTTTATAGTGCTTATGAAATGTGTAGTTTGTCTTTGCCTTTTCTTTTTCAAATGTTGTGTATTCTTAAAACCTTATACTGTAAAAATGATGTTCAATGTTATATTTAATATCAGTGTCGGGGAAAGTGAGTTTTAAAAGTGCTTCATGAGCTGACTTTGCTCATTTGTTTATTAATAACAAAAAAAAAAACAAAAAAAAAACAACAACCCCTAAACGTATATTTTTGGCAACTGTAAAGGCCCTTTCACACCAAAAGTGAAATGAATAAGCCTCAGGCTGACGGAGGTGCCTCTACGTCACTCCCAATTTCTTTCAATGTGGGACAGGAGAGATGCCAGTCAAAAAATGAGGGAAAAAGTTTTGTTTGAAAGAGTAGCTCACATATTTTCATGTCAATTTAAAAGTAAAGCATTTCTAGTTATTGGGAAAAAATACACATTTATTTCATAATCGAGCCTAGTGCACAGTTTGACAGTATGCACAAAACAGTAAACTCTTAAAAATAAATGTTCTTTATTGCCATTGCTCAGTGAAGAACGTTGAACATCCATGGAACCTTTCAAATGCAGTAAAGGTTCTTTATAGTGGAAAAAAGTTCTTAAATGTTCTACAAAATGGTTCTTTTAAAAACTGTTCACTGAAAGGTTCTTTGGGGAACCAGAAATGGTTATTTTATAAAAAAAAAAAAAGTCAACTTAAAATAGTTTGTTACGCTGAAGTTTAGTCAACTTGAAATGTTAAGTTGTTCTAAGTGACACATTAGATACTTGAGTTGACTAAACAAAAAAATTGGTTTGTTAAACTTAAAAGCTGGGCTTGTTACCCATCTGCCTTAAATTTGTAAGTTGAATGAACTCAAATGTCTAAGTTGTCACTTGGTACAACTTAACATTTCAAGTAGACTAAACTTTGAGTTGTCTGAACTTAAAATTTTAAGGCAGACGGGTAACAAATTTAACTTGCCTTAACAAATAGTTTTTTCCACCGCAAAAACACCTCTTTGTAGCCTTTATTTTTAAGAGTGTACAGTGTAAATATAACCATTGAATTTGATGGTAAAAAGGCATCAGCTCAACCAAAAGCTTATGTAAATGTTTCAACAATATTGCCAATGTTTTTGGAGCATTGCTTTTTAGTTTCTAGTTCTCATGTAGTTAACTGAAGAAGTTAAGTTTTTTTTTTCTTTGTTTTGTGAGTCTGGTCCTAATTCTCATTTACCGGAAGAGAAAATTCTGGCCTTTTCAAAAAAACAAACAAAAAAAAAAAAACAAATGAGCAGACATTAGAGGTTTCATGGGCGATTTAACTGTCACACCGTCAACACATGTACAGGTGAGTTCTGGCCACATTTGACTGCATGGTAACATGGATGAGAATTAGGCTGAGAATGACTAATTAAACCATTCCTAAACTTACTAAACTTCCTTGTAGACTCGCCTGTATGTTTTAGACCCAAATGTGCTTCAGCCTCAGTTTGAGGACATTCTGGGGAATTCTCTGATACAAAGCAGATTTTGTAGTTCTTTATTGGCTTCTTTGGTTCCATGAAGAACATTAAACATCCATGAAACTTTTTTTTTTCTTTTTATACAGTGAAAAAGGTTATTTAGATTATTAATGTTCTTCACGCTAATAAAAAAGTGCTCATCGAAAGTTTTTTTGTGAAAACCCTCTTTCGAAACCTTTATTTTTTTTGAAGAATTCTAAAGGATCATCCTGGTAAACATGAGACAAACTTTTGGGGTTTTCTTGAGCATGAATCCTAGTTTTGCCCAGTGTCTATCTGCGAGGAAGGTAATGAACACGGACCTTAGCTGAGCCGAAAGATACCCCAAGATCTGTATAAAAAAAACAAACAAACAAACCTTAATTTGCATATGTTTTGTTTTGTGACATATTGCATATATGCCTGTGACAGCTATAAAGTGAGACTACAAAACAGCACATGGTATGATTTACATCCAGAGAGACTGGGTATTCACTATTCAGGTGACAAACTCCTTTTTGATTTATTTGTTTGAGTATTATTTAAAAAAAAAAAAAAAAAATCTGTGATTTATTGCATTTATCGTGATTTAAATGGTATTTTAAAAAATGTGATTTATTAGTAATTTAACCCTGCTAATGTGGAGTTTTGTACAATTTTAAAGTTGGCTTTTTCAATTCAATACATTTACAATTCTCTCTTCCATTAGATCACCGTTACAGCTAATTATACATTTTGAATTGATAAGTCATGGACCAAATGAATAACTCTGCAGTGAACTTTACTGCATCTGCAGCAACAACAAATTATTTCTCCGAACTATATAATACACTGACAGTTATTTCGGGAAGCTTTAGTTTCCTGGTTGGTCTTCCTACAAACTCCTATATTTTATGGCTCATCATCACAGGAACAAGAAGTGGAGTTGCATCAGATATCTTCAACCTCAATCTCTTTGTTTATGAAATTTGTGTCTGTCTGAACAGTTTGATCTTTGTTCTGTCAGTTTGGTTTTCAAGTCTCAGCATAATGAGAATGTTTCAGCTTGCGCTAGGCATCATTGGTCGGTCTCTGTTTCATTGTGTGATCAGTCTTGAGCATTATCTAGCAGTGGTTCATCCTGTAACCTTTCTGAAGTACAAACCTCTCAGATATAAGTGATCTGCTGCACTATGGCCTGGATAATCACTCATGGATCATGTTTGTTCATCATGTTTATTGTATAGTCTTGCACCCTGATAAAATACATGCAGCTTTATTGTTCTGCTTGTTGCAGTTTGTACTCATCCTCTCCATTCAGTTGTTCTGCTGTTTGGCTGTTCTCAGAGCTCTGAAACAGTCAGGACCAGGAGAGAAAATTAGAGAGAGAGAGGAGGAAAACCACATGAAGAAAAGAGCATTTCAAGTCATTCTAATAACTATTGTAAACACAGCTATCGTAAACATCCCAAATGTAATCTTAGGATCCATTTCCGTTTTAACTCAACAGTATAATAATGCAATTTTGCTCAGTTGTTTGGCATATATAATGTTGGCTGGATTTGTTCAACCTATTTTTTTTATCTGCACCGGACTGGAAATCTATCCTGCCCTCTTAAATAAGGTTCTTTATTGACATGGTTCCATGAAAAGCCTTTAACATCTATAGAACTTTTCAACTACACAAAAGGTTCTTTATAGTGGAAAAAGGTTTAGATTTTTTAAATGTTCTTTACACTAAAAAAAAAAAAAAAACATGGTAATTTAAGAACTGTTCACTCAAAGATTCTTTAGGGAACCAAAAATGGTTCTACTATGGCATCACTGTGAAACCCTCTTTTGGAACTTTTATTTTTTAAGAATGTGCTTCTGTTCCTGATCAGACGTGCTAATGTATTTATGACAAAATCAAATAACTAATCTTTATATTTAAAAATAACTTGTCCGTAAAATAATTTTGTGTTTAGATGTGGTTGTTTTAAATGAAACACTTCATTTATTGTCCAATGTCAAAGTTGTTTTTTTTTTTTTGATTTGAAATTTGGTCATAGCATTTAGTATTTACACTGTAAAGAATGCAATGTAAACTATTATTATTATTATTATTTAGGTTTTGTCTTGGGAATCTTATGAAAAAGGATTAAGACATTCAGATGATAGACTAATATAGCGTCAGGTTCTCACTTGTATTCAAATGTTTCAATCCATTTGAATAAACACCCCATCAATCATTTTGAATTTCATGCATGTTGCATATATGTTTGCATATGTTTTGTTTTATGTGGCATTTTATATATGAAGCTGTGCACATACATCTTTGTGACAGCTGTAAAGTGAGACTACAAAAACAGCAAAGAGTATCATTTACAGCTAGAGAAAGTGGACATTTACTCTTGGTTGTTTTGTTTGTTTATTTGTTTGTTTTTTTCCATTTAGTAATATGCAAAAAATCCCTGTGATTGTCAGATGTAGTTTGTGTTATGTTTGGCTAAAATGAGTCCAAACTGTATTGTTTCACCAGGCTTCTTAAAAAAAAAAAAAAAAGGAAATGTTTATGACTGCTAGCTAAGAAATACATTGCATTTGTTTTATATCAATGAATAAAATCATATATAAATTTAAAGTCATTTAAAATCATTTTAAAAATGGTTTTAAAATAGGCAAGTTCAAGAATTTGGTGACATTAAATGTAAAGAATTAGTTAAAAGTATTGTGTAAAATTGTGGATTGTTATGCATTTGTTGAATACAGTTAAGGTCATAAGTTTACATACACCTTGCAGAATCTGCAAAATGTTAATTATTTTACCAAAATAAAAGGGGGATCAAACAAAATGCATATTTTTTATTTAGTACTGACCGGAAAAAGATATTTAACATAAAAGACGTTTACTTATAGTTTACAAGAAAATAATAATTACATTTATAAAAATGAACCCATTCAAAAGTTTACATATGCTTGATTCTTAATACTATATTGTTACCTGAATGTTCCACAGCTGTTTTTTTTTTTTTTTTTGTGATGTTGTTGTTAATGTGATAGTTCATGAGTCCCTTGTTTGTCCTGATCGGTTAAACTGCCCACATTAAGAGCAAGGGTGTAAACTTTTGAACAGAATGAAGAATTGTAAGTTTTTCTTATTTTGCCTAAATATCATTTTCGTTCTTTCTTTTTTTCCATTTAGTACTGCCTTTCAGAAGCTTCAGAAGATACTTACATGTTTCCCAGAAGAACAATAAGTTAAATTTACCCTGATCTTCAAATTCAAAAATTTTTTTTTTTACCCAATTTTTTTTTTACTATCAAATGTGCATTTCTAAGAGACAAAAAAAGTGATTTATTATTATTATCATCATTATCATTATCAGACAACCCAAACCTGTTTCTTGGTTTGAAATGATTTGAAATAACTCATTAGAACATGCAGAAATTAACTTTTCTATTTAGATGTTTATTTTGTTAAGGAAAATTAATGGTCTGGTTTCTACAACTTTCACTTTGGAGCAAAAATCTGACTTTAAACTTGAAAGAAATGATTTGACATTTAGCTGGTTATTTAAATTGAGGTTACTACGGTCCTACAAGACTGTATAAAAACAGACAGTTAAAGCTTGATTTTTAGTTTGAATCAGGTTCTGTATGCAGTTGTATTTCTCATAAGTGTGTACAGAGGCAAGGTTCCCATTGCAGTCCAAACATATTTTAAAGAGAGTAGGACAACTAATTGAAAATTTCAAGTCTTTCAGATGAAGGAATCCATATCATAAGATGGCATCTCATACCTCTGCCTCAATCCAGGAATACAGGAGGTTGCAGACCATTCACCAGTTTTGTTAGCATTATTGCTGCTTCAAACCTTTTGTATTTTCATTAAATTGATATCAAATTGATGTTGTATATACACACACACATTCTGTCTATCCTTCTGTCACTACAGTTAGACACAACAAATGTAACACTATAAAAGAGAGCATCAATATCTCACCACTGCATGTGCCTTGAGGCAGACATATTGCCTCTAAAATAATAAAAGAAAATAAATCAAAATTTTAATGTGTGTGTATATATATATAGAGAGAGAGAGAGAGCTAGAGTACTACTGCACACCTGACAAAGCATGAAGACACAGAACAGAATAAAACACATATGCAAATATACGTTTTATTCATTATTAACCTGTTCTCACTACTAGTGTGTCCAAATGTTTTTTTTTTTTTTTGCCTGTTTTCATATAATCAGCTAGTCCCACACTTCCAACTTCCAAGTCTAACTATAAACACATAATAAATTACATAACAAAGAGAAAAAAAACACACTCCAAATGATCCATTTTCTCAATTCATACCTTTGTGAAACAAAGGGAGAAAAATCTCCCTCTGTGAAATCAGTCACATCCAAGCAGGCCTACACTGTAGATCTCTGCAGAACAAATGCCTGTCTGAAATCTGACAGTCCAACACCAGATAATTTATGACTCCCCTGCTTTTGGTTGGTTCAAAAGACTGAGGAGACCGCTATCTGATTGGTTCCTGTCTCAAAAACACACTATAAATCATAATCCTACCTCTAAACCCAGACGGGAAAAGCAGCGTTATGGACATGCAGTAAATGGTAAAACAGTTTGTACTACAAACTGGTGTGCTCACAATTAAGATAACACATTCAAATAATATGGTAAGCTGCACCAATTTGCAATGTCAAGCAGCAAAATGAACTGTTTTGTACAGCTAAAAATATCTGGATGCCTGACCCAAAGTATTTACAAATGGCTGCACCCATTCTCACAGGGAAAAAAAAGCTGGGATTTCTAATGGCACCTGCAGTGACGCAATAACTTAACCGATTAGCAATTGTTTTTTTTATTCAGAAGGTGGGGCTTCCTTCAATGCCATACTGAGCATTGCATTTTCCCCCATTCAAAACTAGTGACACGTCTTGGGGTATTCTATAGTCTTTGCCTTGAGCTCATCAAAACTATACATTTACTTCTGTTACCTAATGAAATGGTGAGATAAAAGTAAACATTTTTTATTATTCTGTGGCAGAAAAAAACAGCAACTAAGGCATTATTGATTGCTCTTTCCCCATAGTTCACCCCACACCAGTTGTAAAAATCTGACTTTACCTGGACTAAACAAAGTGTGGGTTAGTCATCCTGGGAGGAAGATAGGTCTGATTTTTGCTTTAAACCAGAGATTTTAAAATGTGATACTGTGATATGCTACAGCAAGGGTGCCTAAACTGGAAGGGCCGGTGTCCTCCAGAGTTTAGCTCTAAACTTCAAACCAGCTAATCCAGGTCTTACTAGGCATATAGAAACTCTCAGGAAGGTGTTATGAGGCAAGTTGGAGAAAACCTATGCAGGACACTGGTCCTCCAGGACCGAGTTTGGGCACCCCTGTGCTATAGGGATTAAGTTGTCATATTTAAGATTCTTCTACTAAATGTTCTAGACTAACTTCTAGATTAAAAGTTAAAATATATCTCAAGCTTTCAAGCTACAACTGACAAACTTGGTTAAGACCTTCAGACTAGTCTGATTTGGGTTGCTATATCTTTTCTAATTGATCCGATGTACATTTTTTTGCTAAACAGGGGCCAGTCGTTCAAAAAGATGAATATGAATTTTAAAAAAGCCAATGTTTTGCATTCCAGTTTTACACTGCATTCAAACAATTAACTTCTGACTAGTTCATCTCTTATGATTGTGCCAATGTTGTTTACAATCAGATTTTAAAACCTTAAATTAAATATATTTTTTGTTTGATATTGACAGCTTGCCACAAAGAACCTTTTGTGAAACTGAATGGTTCTTCAGATGTTGAAGGTTCTTTATGGAACTATTTAAACAAAAAAGGTTCTTCTATGGCATCGCGAAGCACCTTTATTTTTAAGAGTGTACCTTTGAATAACTGCCCCCAGATGATCAAATCTACACAGAGTCCCATATATTACCATAGAGAGGGTCAAACTGTCTCTCTCTAGCAAAGCTTAAAGATTATCCTACAACATGTTAAATCATTATGCTAAATCGTGCTAAAAACATGCCAGCAACATACTACCCTGGTGAAAAAAAACAGCATATGCTGGTAGGCACTTTTGATGCTGGTTTATGCTGGACCTTGACCAGCAAAGGACCAGCTTAAACCAGCATCAAAACATACCTAACCAGCATCCCAGAATCAAAACATACCTACCAGCATATGCTGTTTTTTTTTTTTTCACTAGGGTAATCATGCTAAAAACATGCTAGCAACATGATAATGATAACTTGCTAATCACAGTAACATGCTAACAACATGGTTGCAGCACACTAATGTTAGAAATATGCTAACATGGAAGGAACATAATTATAACAACATGCTAATCATGGTAACATGCTAACAATGTGCTAAATCATACTAGCACCATACTAATGATGTTAAAACATACTAACAACATGCTATTAACATCCTAAATCATGTTAGCAGTGCATAATGTGTTAAATTGCATGCGTTTAACATCTAATCTATCTAAACTTTAAAACGTCCAGCCTTTACACCTGCTTCAAAGTTTCAGACAAGGTTTTTTCAAACCAACTTTCAAAGTTCGTTTGCGAACTTTACTCACCTAGTTCGGTTTTGCAATGCATCATGCTCAAACGTGAGAAACGTGGAATCACTGTATACATAATACCGTTTATCCTTTTTGGCTCAACAAAATCTCCGAAGAAACACTGAAAAAGCAAAAAGTGTTGAACAACAGATCGATACGGATGTCTTTTATTAACCCCAACATACACTGTCAGTTAGAAAAGTATGAGATACACATTTCAAGTTACTTCCATGTCTTATCTTGTGCAAACACTAGATGGTGCCAGAGGTCATTTAAAACAATGTTTGAAAACAAAAGCCTTAATGCAGAATCAACAAAACAAAAAAGCAATAATTAATAATAATAATAATAATAATAATAATAATAATAATAAGTGCGTTTAAAAACTATAAGATGATTCATATTGTCGAATTTATTGATTCCCAGCTTCATATAAACTGGATGTTGAGGCATAAACATCATACATTTCTACAATTCAACAAAAATATAACCAATATTTACAATTATTGTATTAAAAATACAAAACAAAAAGAAAGACAAAAAATAAGAACAAATACATACTCCACCAATTGTCTTTGTAAAAGACGTACAGGTAAAAGTAGTCAAAAAAGAGAGAATGTTCACCAGCTAAATGTACACGTCTCACTTGACATCACATATCGAACAGAGTAGCAGAACAGCTACCTACTACTATTTACCTTGTTGTATTTATGCTTGTACAATTTGTGCAACTTATTTTGCAAAACAAGCGACTCATCTTGGCTTGCCAAAAACGTGAATATTTAATAAAGGAAAAAAAAGAAAGAAAGGTGGAAGCAGATGGTCGATATAGTTACTGTTACAAATGTGTTGTTAATAACAACTGTATCCGCAACCATTACAAAAAAAAAAAAAAACAAAATGCGTGGGAGCCAAAAACAAACAAACAAACAAAAATCTACAAACGAACGAACAAACAAACTAGAGAAAGAAACATTGAAGTAGTGATGTTACAGAGTACAGTGGAAAACACTGCAAACTTCTTTTTTCTTCTTCAGTCTATTTTTTCTAACTACTGATCAATGTGATCAGCTTAACTCAGTGATTAAAATGAAAGAATAAGAGTGACGTGCTCCCACCGGTTCAGTTCTGCTCTGACTGGCGGACTTCGGGTGGGTCTGCGTGTTCCCGGGCCCACCGGAGTCTCAAAAGCACGTTTCAGTTGAGTTCCTGTGAGTGATTGTGGAAGCTGTTGTGCAGCAGTGGTAGTTAGATCAAGGCCCACTCCAGGAGAAACATGCATGACTTGAGCCCTCGTAAAGAAAAACGTAACACAAAAGCCACCATCTTTCACACATCAACTTAATGGTTTCACTTAATGAGAGGAAGGAAGTAGCACCCGAATAAGACGGCCCCATTTGCCTGAGTAGCCTGCAGTATCTCACCTTAACCAACAGGGGGCGCTTGATGTTGTGCCACAGCCATAGCGAACGCTTCAATCAGCTTTTAAAGCTGGAGAGGCGCTGAACTGATAAAACCGTCTGCGTCATATCGGAGATGAGTGTGTACATTTCCTCTTCATTACTAAAAGCTTCTGGTCGCTGAACTGATTCAATTTCAATGGCTCCTCAAGTACCAACAGAAGTAACAGATGTAAATTTATTCAGTCTTTTGTTTTTGTTATGAGATCTTTGACCAAACTTGATGTTTTAGTCATACGTTCGTAGAGCTCACTAAAACCGAAAACCAATAAAACCACTCATTAAGGCTTCACTTAGCATTGTTTTCTCTCACAAAGCGCCTTCCGTATTAAATCGGTGTGCTACTTATGTCAGGAGTCAATGTGAACTCCATTTGTAGTCATCCAGTAGAAGAGATGTCCTTCAAGTCGTGCTCCTGCAAATATAATACTGTTATATTGAACCACACAGATATGAGTGTTGTCGTCAGGACTGATGTGAAAAGGAGTGGCGTTGAATTGTAGTCAAGCCTTCTTCGCCATCCAAACTGCATGTCCAGAATCGTTGACTGAAATGTTGATTGTGTGCATCAGTTTACACCTTAAAAACAGTTAAAAAGTGCTGAGGGGAACTACTAAACACGTTCATGTGACCTTTAAGCAGAAGGAAAGGGAATTGTCTGAAGATAACCATTAACAGTAGTTTATTTTTGTGTGTGTGTGTGTGTGTGTGTGTGTGTATGTGTGTATGTGTGTGAATGTCAAAGCGCTGTGTTCGAGTTTCAGTTCAGTTCATTTTTCCGTTCTCCAAAGTGCCAAATAAGTTAGTTTTTTGCTCGCCTCCTTTCTTCACAGTATTTTTTTAGCATGCAGGGCATTAAACCCCCCATGATGCATTAAGGCAGGGCAGGGAGATGAATCCATCATTGAGGAGGGAGAGAGGCAGTGCCGGCAAGATGTAGACTGGATGATCTGTCCGTCTGACCTGTGAATGCCCGATATGGGCCATCAGTCAATGCAGCAGTGCAGCCAGTATCGTCCCCTTTCAAACAGCGGACACCTGTTCATCCTCTGGAGGAAGAAGAGAGAATCTCTGTGAGCATCATGGACATAATCACCTAAACACAGGCTCTGTTCCAAACCCGAGTGACATGTGAAAACTGTCTCAGCAGACACTGCCTTTGGCGTCACAAACTTCACATCTCTTTCAATGCATTTGTAAACAGATGCAAGCACAGAATTGTGCATATTCATTTTTGGTAGTAAATGCAAAGGAACCAAAACCGGAATAAATTTTTTATTGTCTTATCCCGAATTGCTTCCTAGCAAACAGTAATCACAGGAATACTCATGTTGGTGCAAACACACCATTATTTGGTTGGAGTGGTTGGAGTGGTTGGAGGGGGGGGGGTAACTGAGAATGAAAGGGGGAAAGTCACGTGAGCGGAGGCAATGCCTCCATCGCGATATGATTGGATATGACAGGTTTTGATAGACTGTGAATGGCTCATGTGATAAATCCCACCTCTTGTGTTCCGCGTTCACTAATCAGTCTGAATGAACAATATAAGGCTGTTAATGTAAGTCTTGTGTAAACAATTCACACACTTATGGTGCGTTCACACTAAATGCAAAGCGAATATGTGCATTGCGTCACTCGGTTCTAGATTACTTGCAGGATGTTTTTCGCGTCACTAATAACAACAAAGCCCGATCAGCCATGTTGGAGATAACTACGATCGGTGCTTTGTACCTGTTGTGGAAGTCCCAAATACACCGAAAAGCCAAACGCTGTTGTGTCTTCACAGCACCAGCCAGAGGCGGATGGGTATTAATCCTGCATTAATGTGTTACATTTTATTGCTGTATATACGCTGATGTTATTATTACCATTATTTATTTATTTTTTTTATTGAAAGCAGCATCTTTGTGGCCATACTAATAAAATACAACTACCACTACAACTGATTTTAATTGTTTTCTATGGTACAGATACTGCACGAGTTAATCACGCATTCGCGGCAAACACATTGCACATTTTGCATCGCCTGCAGCGAATTAACCTTTATTCGTTTCTTTGCATTGACTTTGTATGTAATCTACCTGCGCGAATAATTAAATTCACTTTTGGTCTGAACACACCATTATGGTGCGCAAAACGAATATGTTCATCGTGCCACTTGCTCTAGATTACTCGCAGGATGTTTTTCGTGTCACTCGCGCGAATAACAACAAGGCGCGACCAACCATGATGGGGAGGACTGCTGCTTTGTACCTGTTATGGAAGTCCCAAATATGCCGGAAAGCCAAATGCCGATATATTTTCACAGCACCATCCAGAAGCGGATGAGTATTAACCCTGCATTAATGTGTGTGTTACATTTCACTACTGTTTATACACTGCGTTGACTGAGGTGATTGAAGCAAATATTGCACGCTCGCAGCAAACGCGACGTGTATTTTGCATTATTCGCATCGCCCTGCCCGAATTCGCCTCTATTCGCGTCTTTGCATTGACTTTGTATGTAATCTATTGATTTAATTAAGTCTGCACTTGGTGTAAACACATCATTAGATAACCACTTTGTTACATCAAAATAAGACTTGAATTGGCATGAAAACATAATCAGTGGGAGTTTTTAGTGAGCAATCAGCTTATGAAATGTAAATTAAAGTAAATTTCCAATATTTACCCAAGCTTTGATGACTGATGATCCGAAAAATGCAAAAATAGCTAAAATTGAACTGTTAAAAAGAATAGCTGAACATGAGCTCACATTAGATATTAGATAGATATTATTTTGGAATAAATATAAAATACTTACTAACTCACTTGACGAGATTCATACTTGGCTTTAATAAATAGAATATTGGTTACAATGTAAAATCTATTTTTATTCTGATAGTGTAAGTAAGGTTTATTTAACCTATAAAATGTGACTGGGACATGAATTTACATTCGATAAAAAAAAACAAAAAAAAAAAAAAACACCGCATAATACTATATATATATATATATAAATATATATATATAGGGGGGGAGAGAGAGAGAGAGAGAGAGAGAGAGAGAGAGAGAATGTATGTTTCGACAGAATGATATTTCTATACACCACATATTAAAAAAAATTCTATACACAGATAAAATGTAAGGCAGGATAGTTGTGCTATTTTTGACACCTAAAATTGCTGTCTGGGGTAGGAAATGCTACTGGGGTTTGGAACAAAGTCACAGACATAGCACTAAATATAATAAGGAAATAATAAATGCTCTGGCCTTACCATACCAAAGACAAACATGACAAGACAGGAAAGACTACTACTGTGAAATCACAATTTCCCAATTCAGGATCTTTGTGCTGATAAGTACTAACACTATTTCATGTGCTACCTGACAACACAAACACGACTTCAGGCTCTATCATGTGTTCAAGCGTTTATGATGACAGATCTAGTGAGTTTCCTGTGAGCACTGATGGGTGAGAGCCAATACACACGGCAGAGCAGGGAGCAATGACTGGGATGTTGCCACGGTGACGGGGGGCAGGCTGTCTCCGTGGCGACGCATGCACTGTGTGAGATGCGTTGGTGGTTGGTGATGGTGGGCAGGTGAAGGAGCTGTCCTCCTGGCATGCAGAGACCGTGACTGGTGTACGTGAGTGTGCGTAGAGCGTGTGAGTGTGTGAGTGTGGAAGTAACTGGAGTTTGGGATGTTTTACCTTCCTGTTGGGGTGGTGTATGTAACTCATGGCCTGGGGGGAACTGCTGTGTGTGGACCTCTCCTCCTTTGAGCTCTGAGTTTGGGAGACAAGCACTCACCCTCCTCTTCCACCTCCTCTGCCTCCTCCTCTTCTCGGCCCCGGGGGTCCGGCGAATGGGTGGGTTTTCCCGCAGCTGGGGGCTGCTGGGAGTCGGGGGAATGTGTGACAAGACGGGAGCGCTGCAAGGCCGTGGTGTAGTCCGGGGGCCTCCTGCCCGAATGAGCCGTACCCTCAGTTACGTCCGTGATGGTCAGTGCCGTGTAGCCCGGCGGCGTGGGCGGAGGGTCCCGGTAACGGCCGTCCTTCCGTGCTGAGGGAGGAGACGGACACCACAGTTCCGTTTAATATCCGTAACGCTTCGCACACACGGGGATGGACACATGCAGACATGCACTAGATCAGGAAGGATCACTTTTGTAGGTACTTTGTTGTGTTGTTCCACCTTGTAGTGTTCAACATCACAATTAAGCAACTAAGTGAGGTTGTCTAGATCCTTAAGGTTCATGTATTTCTCAACCTGGAGGACGTTTCATTTTCAGATGTTAGTTTGATCATTGGGAATGTGTTTTTCATGCAAAAATCATGGCTTCAGCATTTGAAAAATGTAAACACAACAAATAGGTTAGGACATATAACTTGGTATAGTTACTCTTAAAATCAACCCTACCTCACGACCAGTTTTTACATATTTTATGAGATGGCTAATTTGTACGAACTCATACAGTTTGTCTAACCCCAGGGACGGGTAGGTTTAGGGGCGGGTTAGGTCTAGGTCATTCATACGAATTCATATGAATTGGGGAACTCAAGTACGAGTGAGGTTGGATGAATTTATACGAGTTAGCCACCTCGTAAAATATGTACGAAATGCCGTGAGATCGGGTTGAAATAGTTACCCAAAAATGAAAACCTTAACCCCACTATATCTTTTAAGCACCAGGAATCAAGTTTGACATCAAAGTTTGATGTCCAAACTCACTTGATGTGCCAAAAGTCATCATATACATCATTTGTGCAAAATTTTGAGTGAACAACAGCTTTTTGAAATGTTCTTCAAGGAAAAAAGTTATTGTATGGCTTCATAAAGCTTAGGCCATGGGCTGTTTGGACTAATTTTTTTTGTCCATTATGAAGCAAGACAGAAATGGTCACTATTTATTGTGGAAAAAAGCTGCGTGATGCTTCTCATTTTTGTGTTACATGGAAAATTAAGAACATACAGCTTTGGATCAACTTGAGGTATCAACAGAATTGTCATTTTTGGGTGAACTATCCCTTCAAACCAGGCTAATATGGCGACTCTTACTGATCACAGGCTTGGTGTTGCCTGCAGTGATGGGTGAGGGGCGTCGACTGTGCTGTCTGGACTCTTCTGAACCAGTGGAGGTGATGCTGCTGGTCTCTGGGTCTGTGGTCACATCCCTCCCTCCTCTTCGCTTGATGGTGCCCGTGTCACCCTCAGAGTCCTCGCCCCAACATGCCGCGGAGGATGAAGAGGAGCAGGCAGATGCCCAGCTTCCTCTGCTCCCCCAAAGCCCCGCGCCTTCTGCAAGTGCCTCCCAGCTACGGCCCTGCTGCATGGTCTGAATGTTGTCGTGGGAGCCGCTGGAACATGAAGTCCAGCTGCCACGACCAGAATCAGCAGCATCGAGAGACACCCGGTCGCCCTGGTCCTGGGTAAGCTCCTCTGAACTGGGGGAAGACAGCACAGTGGCGCCCGCATACAGACCCCGGCAGTCCTGCATTGACGAGTAGGAACTGAAGGAAGAAAGGGTAAAAGGATCCACAAGGTTTAATTGTAACTCTACATTGCCAGTACAAGGTCATGATGGTCAGAGACGGTCACGATGGTCAACAATGGTAACTTATTACGGACTAGCTCTTTGCTATTTTTAGGTTGTGTTCACACTTGTAGTTCGGTTCGTTTGGATCATTTGGTCTGGACCAAAAAGCTAAATGATACATTTGGTCCTGATCCGCTTAGCGGTCACACTGACATTTTTGACAGCGAACCTAAAGATACAGAACCTAAAGGTATAGTGATACGTTCACAACCTGATTGATCAGGTTGAATGATGTATGTCTCGTAAAGGAACTCACTGAACACTCCAAACAAAAGGAAAAGGTGCATTTGCCGTCAGATACACTTAATGTTGTCTGCTGCGCGCACGTTGTGTATGTCATTTTATTTGCACCACCTGCAAACTCACAAAGAGCTCATAAAAGGCACTTTACCTCCTTGTTGCTCCAAGTTTGCCCTCCGCTCTTTTTGTTTTGGATACACCGCTTGTTCCCTTCGTGAAATCATGTTGCATAGCATCGCATCTTGTCATTACTTCTGTTTTTAGTTTGTCTAGAAGTCTTTGGTCCATGTTGCATTCATATTTCATTGAAACCGTACCTAAGTTCCTGTGGAAGCGTGTTTGGTGCGCACCAGGGTTCGGATGGCAGCGTTCACGCTAAATGAACCACACTAACAGAGCAATCGCACAAGAGTTCATTTTAATCAAACCAAACATGACAAGTGTGAACAAAACCTTAGTGTGGTACTGGTATTTCCAGTCTGCACAAGTGTTGTACTTTTAACACTATAAAAAAAAAAAGAGAAAAAGAAAAAAACATTATATATATATATATATATATATATATATATATATATCTCTTAAGAACCCTGTATTCATTTTAATATGCTCTGACTATGTGCTTTTAAACACAAGAATGTGTCTTATGTAAATACTGCCTGAGAATTGTGTCTGAATGGGGTCAGATGAGTCCAAAACCAGCCTACCTGACCCTGGGTAGCTGTAGACCAGGGGTGCCCCAACTTGCTCCTTGAGGGCCGGTGTCCTACAGTGTTTAGCTCCAACTCGCCTCAACACACATGCTAGGAAGTTTCTAGTATGCGTAGTAAGAGCTTGATTAGGTGGTTCAGGTGTGTTTAATTGGGGGTGGAGCTAAACTCTGCAGGCAGTGGCCCCCCAGGACCAAGTTTGGGCACCCCTGCTTTAGACCGATTAATGGACTAGTCAAATGTATGAGCAGTGCCTACCCCAAGCTGTACTGGTCAGGATCAGCAGTAGCCCTGCGTTCTAGCCGGTGGCCACTGCCATGGCCCTCCCCAGCCATTACTCCATATCGATGCCTGCGTTCATCTTGCCCCATGTCCAGAGAAGAGGTGCTCACCAGACTGGAGCGTGAGGAGATCTCACTGTGGCCAGAGTCTGACAGGTAGTCACCTGATCTTCCATACCCTGGCAAATAAGTAGAGAGAAGAAATTAATCAGAAAATAGTTTGGCTTTAATACAGAGCCCTGTGGTTTTGTTCCAGAACATTGTGAGCTACCTTGCTGTCGTCCAACTATTTTAGAATTAGTTTTGACTTCTGAATAAAAGAGAAGTCTATTTATAACCTATTTGTTTACTGAACTTGTCGCAGTGCATCCTCGGAATGCCTTGACTGAAGGATGTGAGTAGAAGAAGGTATATCGCTGTCAAGCAAATGCAGTATACTAGAACAGCTGTTGAAATTCTGTGACTTCTTCCGTCAGTGTTCACAATGTATTGCTGCATTTTGTGGTTGCAAAGTCATAACTTGAAATAAATGTCAAACAATTGAACAAGAGTTATTAATTTAACCTACTCATGGAAGATAAGCCTTCCTGTTTACCTCACGATGAAACTGATGATACAATGATAGTGGATAAAAGGAGAGTTTATATTCAGGGTGTCAGAGAAGGTTCGACTCCTAAACACTATGCTACTGACAGAGCAAAGCACTGCTTTAGAGTCAAACCCCCCTTTCTTAGATTAGCTAATCAAAACCAGACAGTTACTTCAGTAACAAAGCCCTACAGTACACACACACACAAACACACACACACTCACACACACAGCTGCAGCACTAGCCTGCCTCTGCCAGCTACAACAGGAGCAAAAACACTGTCTAGACTTGATGAGAGAGTTCACCCAAATGCCAGCACTTCTGATATTTAGAAATGAATAAAACCATTATTGGAACCCTCCAAGCGACACTGTACTATACAACACAATAAACAAACAATAGCATTTGATATTACTACCAAAGACAGTCCGGACACAAATGTCACTGATTACGTCAATCATAACACTGTAATATGTAACTGAAAACAAAACATCTCATTGGCTGTGTCTCAATACAAAGAAAGCAACCAATATCACAGAAGGACAAAAGGTCAAAGGTTTGGGATCAGTAAATGTTTTTCACAATATTATGTTTCCATTGTATTTTTGATCAGATAAAAGCAGTCCTGACAAACAAGAGACTTTTTAAAAAAAGATTTTAAAAATTGTACCAACCCCAAGCTTTTGAATGGTAGTGTAGCTCTAATGAATGATGCTTTATTTGGCAGCTCACTACATTTTAAAACACAGCAATAATGATGCTTGTGTGAACTCTCTCAGGTTAAATCTGCATCCAGGACCTGTTACCTGCTGGTGATTTTCTACAGAAGGATGAAAAACCCTTCATACTGTGGCTTCTTATAGATGCAGTGGCTGAGTACAAGGTAAAACATGTAAGTGATGAGAAACATAAATGCTGCAAATTCAAAAGGAGAGATGGAAAGTGGTACATCTACAACTTTACAGTAACAAAATCAGAGACAGTCAACATTTCAAGTTGTTTCATATCCTACATTTGATCTTTTTACCACTAGATGGCAGCCTCAACATATTTAATCAGCCATAAAATATGTTGACACTAGGGGGCGCCAGCTAACAGAGAATCGCCAGTAGGGCACATGCTGTTTGACAATATATTTCACTGCATGCCCACCATAAGGCTCTGATTCCACAGTTCGTTGACAAGTCAATGGGGGAGAGTAAATCGAGTGTACGAAGACAACATTTAAACAACATTTAAATTTACAAGAAATACCATACTGTGTGTGTCCATGTGTATACTTACCTTTCTTAGGTGAGCTGTGAGGAGATGTGGGAGGAGACGACAGCTGTGAGGAGTTGTTGGACACACTGTCCTCTGTCTGTTTCCTGTGTCTCTCTCCAGCCTCCTCTGAAAGGGACAGAATCTTCTTCAGAGACTGTGGTGAGCTTGTGCCTGTGCAAACACAATAAGATTCGTATGAGCACCAGTAATATACTAATATAATGTAGAAGGTGATCAGGTTTAAGCTACATAAATCCTGCGTCTCACCAAATGGCGGCAAGTCTTTGACCGGCACTTTCTTGCGCGATGGGTAGAGGGCTACGGCAGGCACTTGAAGCGCCTGGTTGGCTTTCTGAAGCTGCTGGCGCTGGTGAGTGGCGGCCCGTGCGACTACGGGCGATGTGTCGGGTCTCTTCCTGTCCCCAGAACTCTTCGGCACTGTAATGATATATATGACACAAATAATAAATATAAAGCTATAAATATATGCATCTGTTTCCTGTCGATTTAGCTATTTTTAATTGTGTGTGTGTACGCTGCTCACATGTGTTGACTGAAGGCTCACACTGAATTGAGAGTGTCTGCAGGCTCTCCTCGTTCGTCTCCAGGGTGAGGTTGGACAGGTATTGTTTGACCTTGCGTGCCATCTGTGCGTCCTCATATAGCTTCTTGGCATTGAGGAAGGAACTCCGTCTGACCCGCTTCTTGTGCCCGCCCGTCTGGGTTACATCCAGGACGGCCGCATTGGCACTGCCCTGGCTGAGCGACCTAAACGCACACACATATTACAGTTAGAGATGCAGGCTTACTTTACCAGTAGGTAGTATCAGATGCGGTCTCTTTTTGACATGCAGTAAGTTGCATTCCTTGCAGTTTTAAAACAATCCAAACATTCCATGCATTTCACATCTCAGCCAATCAGGCAGTTAAATAAAAACTGGATGTTAAATATCATATTTTTTTTATATTTGTGTAATTTCTGCACCACTAGCATCAATAAAGTCTTTGTACTGTATAGTAGACTGGAACAGAAGAACACAATTTTAAACTTATAAAAGATCTTATAAAAGTTTTTTTTGAATTTACACACATCATTAATCACAATTTTTAAACTAATAAAATAATTATTAGTTTAAACTAAAAGGAAAAGGAAAAAATAAATAAAATCACACAATACAAATACTTAGTAGAAGGCGTGCAGCTATTGTAAGTTGTTCAGCTGGAAGGGGCATGTTAAATCACTTTTGCTAAAAATGGATCATGGGATATCAAATTAATATATGAGCAGGAACCAAACAGCTGTAAATAAATTCATGCATACTAGTTGGGTCATGTTTGTGAAACATTCCAAATCTATGGTAATTATACAACAGAAACATTAGGATGTATTTTAGAATGAGGTGAGTTTATTCAATGACCCTGAGTAGCAAAAGTGATGTTGGTCAAATGCTTGGATGGGATCCGTCAGAGCAGAAGCATTCTCAAATGAACCAGAAAACGAAAAATAATGGATGGTGAGGAGCCAGCCCAAATTAAAGGAGGGGGCACACATGAGGCCAAAGGTGAGAGTTCACCATACTCACCCTAAACTCCTCCATTTCTTCTTCCTGTAAGGGAGAGCCATGAATAGTGAAGCGTGGGGCAGAGAGGGTGGACGAAGAGAGAAATGGGGGAGAGAGAAAGCCCATGAGAGAAAGAGAGGGAGACACACTTAGATGAGGAGAAACAGACCAAGGGTACCAAGGTGAGGTGCACCAGAGACCAAAAGAGAGACACTAACTTCTCTGACAATAATGCAGACGGAGAGTAACATACAACATGGTTTAACTGTCTTGTACGTAAACATCACTTCAACATCACTGCAAAAAATCTTCAGAAAAAGCCTGTGTGTGGAAGCGTGAGGTGAGAGCTGTACATATCGCAGTGAGTGGGCACTAAAAGCTACTCAGTGGTGTGAAGAGTCCAGCCTGAAAGAAGGGCAAACAAGTCACTGCAGCAGTCATAACAGAAAGGCACTCACCTGGTTCTGAACATCAGAGCAGGGTCCATGTTTACAGCTGCCATTCGGCCTACATGTCTGATCTCTTTAGCAATCATCCGCAGTTTCTCAAAGTTCACCAAACCGTCTACCTTTGAGTCATTTCCTAAAGTGGACAATAAAGGCTCATATCATACATTTTTATTATTGCATTTTTCCCTCAGATCAACTTTATTTTTTACATGTTTGTATTCATGTTTTTCTTTCTTCAGTCGAAAAGAAATGAAGTTTTTGAGGAAAACATTCCAGGATTTTTCTCCATATAGTAGACTTCAATGGGCATCAACGGGGTCCAAACTGCAGTATCAATGCAGCTTCAGAGGGCTCTACATGATCCCAGTCAAGGAATAAGGGTCTTATCTAGAGAAACAATTGTTCATTTTCTAAAAACAACAACAAAAAAAAAGTACGTACTTTTTTTATTGTACATTTTAACCACAAATGCTCATTCTGCACTAGCTCTGTCTGACATAGTTTTTTTTTTTTTTTAGTTATATTTTTGCGCTTTTTGTTACTTTATTACTCAGATAGGACAGTGGAGAGATGACAGTAAAGTATTAGGTAGAGAGAGGGAAGCGGGATCGGCAAAGGACCTCGAGACAGGAATCGAACTTGGGTCGCCGTGAGCGTAGTTGCGCTGTACATGTCGACGCACCTACCACAAGGCTATCTATGCCAACTGACATAGTTGTTTTACTTTTCTTTGTAAAGGGTGTTTGACTTTCTTTGCATGTTCGCTTTCTGAACACTGGGTCGGTATGTCTGCCTACGTCACACGTGACCTTTCCAACTTGATTCCGTAAATTCGTGAAGTCGAAGTTCAAGACCTTTGTGGTTAAAATGTAAATAAAATAAAATGTAAATAAAATATTGATTTTTTTTTGGTAGAAAATGACACATTGTTTCACTAGATTAGACGCTTATTCCTCGGCTGTGAATGTGTAGAGCCCTTTTAAGTTGCACTGAAACTGCAATTTGGACCTTCAAAACTCTTGATCCTCTTTGAAGTCCACTATATGGAGAAAAATCCTGGAACGTTTTCCTCTTTTTGACTGAAGAAAGCAAGACATGAACATCTTGGATGACATGGGGTGAGTAAATTATTAGAAAATTTTAATTCTGGAGTGAACTAATCGTTTAAGATTAAACAAATGATCAGAGTCACAGTTAGAAACAAACTTAGGAAGGCTATGCAGAGTAGTAGGTGCTACATAAAGTCAAGAAAATGCATTATTGACATAAATGTGAATGGTTATGTATTAATCTGTTTGATGAAAGCTGAAGGAGATCAGAATGAGTAGTTTTCATAGGTTAGTTTTAATAAAAGCGCTTTTCGGATTGGACAGAAAGTTCTGAGAAAGGTATCAAGCCATTTTATCTAAAAGAAATCAAGGAAAATATACTTAACTATTATTACTAAAAACTAGGTGGTTCAACAATAAACAAACACATGTATTATATATGTCATAACCAGTGTTGGGGAAAGTTACTTTTAAAAGAATTTCATTACAATTTTGCAGTACTCCCTAAAAATATAACAATTACGTTACTTAGTTACTTTTTATGTCATGTGTTTCATTACTTTTGCGTTACTTTTAAATCTGGGCAGGGTTTGCTTTTTTGTTTTTAATATAAAAAAATTCTAATTTTGGCAAATGTAAAAGTCCTTTTACACCAAAAGTGAAATGAATTCACCTCAGGCTGAAAGAAAAGTACATTCATGCAGGAGATCATCACTCTTCAGTAATAAAAAACATGAAGCACAAATGCTAGTAATTTTTGCTTATTCATATAGTTGAATTGGATCATGGAAGGTCAGCAGCAAAGACACTGGTTAATAAAATGGGATTAAATACATAAAGGATATTTGTATTATTTGACATACTTAATTATTGCAGGTTTGCATCATATTCTGAGTTTGCATTTCACTTTTTTTTAATTTATTTTAAGGAATACTGAATCTGTTTTTGTGAGTGAGATGAATTAATGCATGTTCCTGATTTCTCAACAGGAGACTTATCAATCAATACATTTATGGGGGGGGGAAACAACTGGCATTACTTATTTGAAAAAGTAACTCCGATATTTTGTTAGAAATTCAAAAGTAATGCGTTACTTTACTAGTTACATGAAAAAAGTAATCTGATTACGCAACTCGCGTTACTTGTAATGCATTACCCCCAACACTGTCATAACCTACTACTATCTTACCTTCATGCAGGAAGGTGAGATCCTTCTTGATTACAGGGAAAAGTGGGATGATGGGTGGCTGCAGGTTCTGGCTGTTTAGAAGATTCCGATATTTCGCCATATTCCTGGAGGGGTCAAACAGGTCTTGAAGATCACTAAAAAGTTTCTCATATTTACTGGGCAACTTCTCCCATGTGCCTCTCAGCCTGGACACTGGTGCCAAATTCAGACCACTGGAAAAGACACACAGTGTCATTGTTAGTTGATACTCCAAAAAAAGATTATGCATAAGAGGTCTTAATGTTTTTGCCTCTTAAAATAAAGACTAGTTCTACCTGATGATGGCAAACATGGAGTTGAAGTTCTTGCATTCGCGGCAATGCAGTGCGATCTTAATGAAGTGCTTGACGATCTTCATACGTTTCAGCTGATTGGGCTCACGCACCACCTCCGTGGCCACCCAGAAGGTCTCCCGATTGATGGCCTCCTCAAAGAGCTTGAGGCTGGGGGGGCCAGTTAGGCGAGTTTTCAGCTTAAACAGGTCATCAATGTACTCGGTGGGCTCGATGGCACAGAACAGCTCAAAGGCGCGCATGGACAGCTGGGTCGCCACTTCCACCGTGCTTAGCTGCAGCAGGCTGATCTGGCTCTCCCGTAGTAGTTCCTGGGCATCTTCATCCGAGCACAGTGTCTCTGTCTCCATGTTGCTTTTCAGGTAGTACCTACATGTTAAACAAGAGGTTTACAGAGTGATCTGACACCAAAATATGTCAGAAAATTGAACTAAATGGCCACAAGGGCTCTAAGGCAGCACCTGCCACTCAGCTGGATCCTGTCGGCCAGTTTGGAGAGTTGTTCAGGGAGTCTCCGCTGCTTGATGACACCCTCAGGAGTGACTGACACCTCACACAACGAATATGCTTCCGGGGCAGCGGTCAAGGCAAACTCTCGGATGGCCTGAGCTACGACTTCTTTTGCTGTGGTGTCCTTCCCAATCATGATGTACCGACTTTGCTGGTCCGCCTTGAACACTCTCAATACCTGGTCTGACATGTCTAAAGAACAGAGCAATGGCTTAAACCCACACACTTAACCCTTTATTTAACCAACACCCAAGTTTCGAGGTGGAAAACCACTTATAATGTATTACCCATGATCAGTTTACATCACTATTGAACTGTCACTTTCACACTTGGAATGTTTCTGAATTAGAGTTTTGGACAATCAAGAAGTAATCCACTTGTGCATCACTTAACATTAACCCTTCATCTGGAGCTTTTTGTACATTTTTGTTGGTGCACATGAATGTTCAGAAGACACCTTTGCAACAAGCAAACAAATCAACCTTTGAGGTCAATCAATTTCCTCTAGTGTGAAAGCGACCTGAATTTTGATGAATCTCACCAAATGCATAGTGTACACAGATTAAGACGTGATTGAGCACCACCAGATTTGTTCTACATAATTTTGGATAGCAAAATCAATGTCAAAGCAAAGATGTGCCCTGAAGAAGATTGTGATTAGGAAAATAAAAGTAGTTGAGGAACCTCTAAGAGGACAAGATCAAATACTTACTTATAGGGACTGCTTCTGAAAGAGGACATTCAGGACAGCATGAGCATCTTATTAAATATGCATGCACTGAGATTAAACTTCTGTGAAAGGTTCTGTAGATGCCCTAAAGGTAAGTGCACAGTAAGACATTGCAAGAATATATTTAAACTATCTATGTAAAGATCTCAGCTATCTATATTTACTGACTCAAAATTTGTTCTCTCTTAAGAAGGCTGTCTAACCTAGTAGAACAAATTCCTGAAACAATTGATTATTGGCTAAACTCTATCTCTAAGGAAATAAGAGAGTTGATATGAATTATAAAAACCTAATCTAAACCTAACCCTAACATAGGAGTGGTTGACTAGATTGTTGTTCCAGAACCAGTATTGATGTTAATGCAGTAAAATGTTTTTGCTAAACCACATTAAGTGTCTTACCAGGCTGGTTGTTGAAGTCGAGTATGCGATGGTGGGACTGCAGCAGGTCAGGGTTGCTTGATGAAAGGTTTCCACTGACGGGAAGAGCAGGAGGGATCTGCTTTGACTGCTTTAGCCCCACAATACTGTCATCCTGGGACTGTCCCACGCCAACATCACTGTGAACAAACCAGAAGAGTTATACACTGCAGTGGACCAAAGCAGCAACAGAGTTTTCATACATTAAGCTCAGCTTACTTGTAAGGTTTGGGTGGAAGAATACTGGTCAGTGTCTTGTCAAAGATCTTCTTCAGCTTGTTTCTGCCACCTACGGTGTTGGCCTTGGCTTTCTTACTGGCTTTCTCAAGACCCATGACCTGCTCCACATCCACAGCCAGGTCAGGGATGGAGTAGCGGCTGGCTTTCTTGATATCCCCGATTTTGGGAATATGAGGTGCCCCGTTCTTCCTGTCTGGCTCCTCCTCCTGTTCCAGCTCTGGGTCCTGGTCAGGCCTGGCCAGTAGCTCCTTAAACACTAAGAGCAGGGAACACAGCACAGAGAAAATGAGTTTAACAATGCCATCTGACATTTTCAAGGAACATTTTCCCCTACTGCAAGAGGAAAGAGAGCTGATCGGCAATTTTCAGATGAATTGTGGTGTTGGGTCTAAATGACAGTCTGTGCAGCTGTGGTCATTTCAGCCAGTGTAGCTTACCTAAGAGATTGGTTTTCACAGTAATGGACAGGTGTGTGTTGTTTTTGAGAATCTCGTTGGCTTTGGATAACGGCACATTTTCGAAGTTTTGCCCATTGACCTCTAGTATCTGGGGAAAGAAGGAGAGGAAAATCCAAAATCTCATCAACGCTGCAGCTGGGCCAGTTGATAAATATAGTTAGAACATAATGTTTTATTTCAGTGCTGTGTACTTTCAGCACACTGAGAGCAGTTTGTGGTATTACATGTCACTTGTGAGATGAGGTACACTGAGTAAATGTGAGTGTGCTGCTTATTTTTAGTGTGAAATGACTTTGCCCTTACTGCAAAATTAACTTGCCATTCATTCAGTCACACAAAATGACACCAGTCACACAAATAGAGGTCCATGTTCACATTAGAAGCCAATATGGTTTTTATTATCTGATATCTACTTACATCTAGAGCACAGGGTGGCTGATGCCCGATTTTAATACTGATATGTACATCATAAGAGTTTACAGCAAATAGCGGATTCACAAAATTGCTATAAATATAAAACAATAAACACTTAGGAAAGTCCAATGGAAATGACTGCTTTCCTTTTTGTTCTTTTTGTTGATTTTGGCACAGAAAGGTTTTTTGTTTGTTTTTGTGATGACCATAGATGGGATTTTACAAGCCTCTTGTTCTCCATGATTATATATACACACACATATATTTCCTTGCTGATAACACAAATTAAACGTAAAAATTATTCTACACAATATTTACTCAAATTAACCTTAACAGCAAAATTGCTTATCCATTGTCAAAGCTGTCGACTAAGGCAAGGGGGAAATACCACTTCTGTTAATTGGCTAAGAGGACAAGGTTATTGTCAATAATCTCAAAACGGCCAAGCATCAGCTGATTAGCATTCCGAACAATCACAATCCTCTTGTGGTTCGGAGGGCAAATAGATAGCAACTCATTAAACAGCTTTATGAGCCAAATACCGCAGTGAGTGAAGGGCAAAAGGAAACAAGTGTGACATACTCTATTCACCTAAAATTATATTTTCTGCTTATGTAAAGGAGTGTGGCAGACATATTTAGACTACAGAACAAGTTTAAAGGCTGAAATGTGTTTGCTTTTATGTTTGAATGACAGAATGAGCGGAAACAAAATCTTAAGATGATCTTTTTGTTCTTCTTTATGATTTAGGACAGTATGCTCTCTATGTTAGTGCTGTGACTAACCGCTTTCACCGCTTGACAACGGCAATTACAAATGCTCTCACAGAACATTTCCCACTTTCAGTTCCACAACTACTATTACTGCTGCTAATGCCACAGCAAGTTGCTATTACGGTGTCAATTTAACAACTACAACTATTTCTGTAGCCCACTTCAGATCTTGCATGGTGCTGGTGTGACATTACCTGATCTCCTCGCTTAAGGCCGGCCTCTGCAGCTTTGCTGCCTGGCTCCACACTGTCAATGAAAATGCGAAAGCCCTTCTCTGAACCCCCCAGCAGGGTGAAAGACAGGAGGGCTTCCCTCGAGGGTTTGGTCAGGGTCACCACCCGCAGCTTAGCTTTGGCAGCACATGCTATGTTTAACAGTCTTAGGTGCCCACACATTTTCTGGTTCAAAGAAAGACATTACATGAGATTTTTGCAGTCGACTAGGTCGCCAAGAAATCGAAGGTTTTATTGTACACAACTGACCTCTCTCTCCAGATTGTACTCGAACTCCTCAAGAAAATGCGTCATTGCGGAATCACCCTCAAAGTCGTTGAAGTGATTGTTTACCCACAGCAAGACTACCCGTGTAACCTGATGAAATATGACGTTACTAATCAGTCATCTCATCGAGTACTGATTGACTTAAGTGCTTGCGTAAGTGTGTCTACGTACCTTGTCCCTGAGGCTGGGGTCATGGAACCACTCCAACAGTTTCTTGCCTACCACCATTGGGCTTGGCAGGAAGGTGCGGTAGGTAAGCAGGAAGTCCTCGATGTAGGTGGGGTCCACCACCGAGTGCTCTTCTACAAGGTGCATGGTAAGACGCTCTGGTGTGCCCTGTAAAAACCAAATATGCTCTTTAAATGATGCCTTTTTCACCAAACTTTGGCTTGTGATTAGATTTGGGGTCGGACAGAAGAACTGGTAGTCAGTTTCATTGCTGGGAAAATTTCCCTCCACTCCAATCGTCAAGACATTGGATTTGTGGAACGTATTTGATATTTAGTCTATATATGCCTCTACTGTGCTAAGCATATTTCCATGTTTATGAATCAATACATGGCTATGTTCAATGCATCTGTGTAAATCATCACAAATGCCATGTCAATTGAAAGTGCAAGTCAATGTCTCCAATAAAACACAGTTTTTGCAGTATGGCACATCTCATTGGATTCAATTCAGACTGCAAACTCACACAAACTACTTTTCTGGGTCAATAACACGGTAGTTGCGTTGCTGTCTATGCAGGGTCAGAAAGCTCTCGGATTTCATCAAAAGATAATCATCTTAATTTGTGTTCCAAAGATGAATAAAGGTCTTATGGGTTTGGAATGACATGAGGGCGAGTAATTAATGACAGAATTTTCATTTTTGTGTGAACTCTCCCTTTAAATCTTTGTGTGATCTATTATTTGACCTTATTATAGGTAACATCCCTTTTAATACATTTTGTTTGTTGTGAGTTGGGTTCTCACCTTGATTACAATATGTCCTTTTCTGGTGCCTGTGCGGTCAAGCTCACGGTGTTCCTTCACCATCACAATCTCGCCCTCCTCTTCCACCTTTTGCATGTTTTTCTCCACTTGGTTAAGGATACAGCAGTAATCTTGCTGTGCTATGCAAACAAACTGACAGAGAGAGAGAACAAGAGCAAAAGTGAGCAAGCAGACTCAAACCGAGAGGCAAAATAAATCACTTTAAGATGCTGCAGTATCTTCAAATGATTTCCCCATGATAATTACACCAGTGAACTGAAACAGAGACAGGATTTCATTATTGCTAAATTTTCACTAATTACCCCTATTATTCTCACGCTTAATGAATGGGCAGGACCACATCACTTCTGAACTAAATGAAGCACTGCAAACAGCTAAAATAGGATGGGCAGAGATAAAAGACATTCTTCTTTGTTTTTTATTTGATCAAAAAAATTCAAATTAATAAGAGTTCTTCCTTAAAACCTACTGGATAGCCAACAATCTAAATAAAAAAAATAAAGAAAATAAAGCCTTACATAATTTGCATTGTGATATTATTTGCATTACAATTACAAGTAAATTTCTTATAAATACAAAAAATATTTGTATTTATACTTTTCACATGACGTCACACCTTTACCGGAACGCCCACCTGGAGGGCAAAACAAAGCTTTCCTCCATGGACCTCCACTAATTCTTACAATTTACAGTTTATATTAAGCATTGTAGCAAGACATGGATATTAAAAGGCCAAATTCAGTATACACCTTATTGATGATGCAATGCCCAAAGTTTCACATTAAGCATTTTCCCATTGAAAACCATTATAAAGAAAAAACTTTGCATTGTGCTCATATTCTGGGCTCATTCGCTTGCCTATATGAAATATGCAACATCAATAAGGTGTGTACTGAATTTGATCTTTTAATATAACTGTTTTATACATTATGGCACTTTAAGTGCTTTTCCACATTGTACATTTTAGAATGCGCCACTGTTTTTAGTGACTGAAACATTGCAACAGCTGCTTTATATGGATTGCAAATTGCCAAAACCTGCATTTTGTTCACATATCTTTGTTTTAGTTCTGTTGGTGATCTACATATTTGTGTATTGGAAACAGATGGAAAATTGACAGGCTTGTGCTGCAGTTCTCCGGATGTTTTGCCCTCCAGGTCTTTGAGCCAGTTACGTGACTGAAAACTGTGAATTGCTATTAAAAATTTAATTTACATTTCTTAAGTACAAGATTATTGCATCAATACATTGAATTTTATGAAGATTATTTTTTACAGAAAATGTTGAGATACAAACAGTAAAATGCAAAAATTCTTTAGAGGGAAATAGGTTTTATGATACATTACAAAATGTTTTTTTGCCAAATTATATTCTTCACAGACCTGATCATCTCAGAATGCAACGTCACATTGCAAAAATAGGCTTTGTTTTCTTTACACAATAAAACTGCAGTCAGGTGCAATGTCTATTTATTTATTTTGACAGAAAATTCTGGATTGTTGACTCACCTGGCAGTCATCCACCTTGGTCTTCATCACCCCTTTCATGTACTCTTTCTCCATGGTGGGGGACACACCAAAGCTGTTGCCCATGCACAGGATTTCCGTCCGGCCATCTGGGTGCGTCACCTCCACTGAGCCGTTCAGAATCACGGACCATGAGTCCAGCTACAACAAAGGTACAATGACAAGTTAACATTACGACAAAGGAGGGCATAAGGTTTATTTTTAATGTTATATTACAATTTAAAACGCTGTCGGTTTGTAATGTAATGTTTGAGCATTGATAACAGTGGAGAACATGTCATTACACTGAACTGTACAAGCCTCAAGCCCTGTCCTGCTTTCAATTATATGGATGCATTAGGGGGGAAAATGGCTCTTTTTGGCATGTCAATACTGAGATAAGGAGATAAGTGATTCCCGCTGTACCGCGGGCATCTTGTAATCTCAAGATGCTGAATGCTGGCATCCATTCAGGTTTAACAGTGCAGAAACTGAATGGCTGATTGTTTGTGACGAAAGGGAGGCGAGGGATGGCAGTATGTGTAAGCCAAGCCACAGAATCAAGATTGACATGAGACTAAAAGCTGGTGAAAGGTTAAAGGTGAAAGACATAACTTCAAAAAAGAGAGAGGACTAGGGTTACAGAAAAAACTAAAATGGGATTAGTGTAATAGCTATCAATGTGGTAAAAGTGCAGCGTATGCACTATACGTACTAGTTTACACATACAGGTTAAAGGTTAAACTGAGGCTTCAAGTAAGGCTAATGCTACTGGTTTGTGTCACCCTAAGCCTGACTGACCTCTTCGCCATCATTAAGGACGACTGTGCCGGCTCGTTCCACCACAGCGAACACCATGACAGCACAAAGCTCCCTCCTGACAGACATGGTCATGTTGGCAAAGGCCGGTAGCTGGTGCATGAACTCCAACAGTTGCTCTGAAGACACAGGGTGAGAAACAAGAAGTGAAAGTCACATTTAAGACTAAGTGAGATACATGAGTCTCTGAAAGTCTTTCATTGATATTTGTTCTTTCTAGCAGATGCAGTTTGTTCTTCCCAAATAGAGAACGGAAAAACATTCTTTCCATGGCTATAAAAATAACAGCAACCAAGCATCCAATGCATTATTAATACGAAGCTATTTCTGAGAACCGGCTAATCCTGATATGTAATATACAGGACATATTATACATGACAAAATCCATTTCCACAGTAACTAAACAGAATATAATTTCTTTGATTATGGACATTTACCAAGGGTTTTTATTAAAACAAACAGATTTTGTCATAGAACCATTATCATTTGTTTTTGCAACCTTCCAAATTTGTGTTTTATGCATAGATTTTATTATTTTACTCTACCAGTTTTTTCAAGTTTGAAATATAAAACAAAAATATTATTGCATTTTACAAACCAAGATAAACCAAGTTAAATTACGAAAAAGTAAAATAAGAAGTAAAATAAATAGGGCTGCACTCGACCAAAGATTTTTCTGGTCCACTTTCATTTTAAGGATTAGTCGACTATTAGTCACACGTTTAGTAAACCATATAAATCACAATAATGAGCCTTTAATTGCCTACATAGCCTAATAAACCCTCAAGCACACACAAAAAAAGCTTGCCACAGTGCAGCAGATACACTAATTATGAATGTTTCAGGGAAAAACAGCAAGGAGACTGCATTAACATTTTAATAATTTGTTGATAAACTAGTGCTTTCTTTGTTTTCAGCTTAAGAGATGAAGTCAGCGACACTGACCCATCATCTCCGCAGTAGTGGATGCACATGTTTCATACTGATTATAAAATCTGAAAATATTTGTTTTCTATTTGAACTGGTTCATTTAACAGTAGACATTTCACTCTCTATAGCCTATATTTTTCATGTCTGTAAGACAAGTATACACAAAGTTCACAGAGACAGAGACGGCAGAAATCGCATCCTGTTTACTTGAATTATTTTACAAAAGTGCAACGTTTTGTTGTTATTTTGAGTGCACAAAAATAAACATCAAATTACTGATTTGAAAGATGTATTACTTTTATCTGTATGACCAAAAATGACAAATTGAAAAATTTAGTATTTTAAGTAACCTCACTGGCACCTCCATCTGTCATACAGTGAGCGTGCTACTGTTTAACTTCCACATTCTGCACAGACACTTGAATAGCGCACATTTTTCGGGGCTAACATTAGATTGAGCGGCCATGTAAAGTTGCTACTACATACATCTCTAAAGCCATATTTGATGTCGATGAATGATAGGTGAGCATTTGGATGTCCTGCCAGATGTACTATATTACCACGTAGACCTTGACTTCGCAACTTCCTGTGGAATTTTTTTTTTTCTGCGACTAAGTGACTAATAAAATTTTGGTCAAACAAGCCTCTTCTCGTCGACTAATGGTTAGTCGACTATTAGGGGACAGCCCTAAAAATTACTTACTTTATCACTTTTTAGCCAATTTACAGCTATCCCTCAGTTGCTGTCAATGCAATATGGAAAGAAAACTTGAGAAATGTTAAATAAAATACAAATATAATTAAGTGTGCATTTAGTTTGCTATGACATTAACCTTAGAAAGCCATTTTCACCACAGGATGTTATTAAATACATCATTTGGGACGTGGCAGAAAATACACTGTGACAGAAATACTGACAGTTGAGAATGACAATTATGTTGTGCTGTGTGTGTATACAATGCTGGACAATGGCAGCAGACACATTAAATAAACTACAGAGAGTGTGACAAGTGTGTCCACAGGGCCCAAAGTGCTCATATAGAGTCCATTTCTATATTTATGGTCTCTTTTTGACAGCCTAGCATGCCTGCAAGTGTGCTTGCCATTTCATTGTACAGAACATGGTACATTTAACCTCATGTGTCCATTTATTGCAATGTAATCATTATTTTACAATCAATATGAATTACGAGAACTGGCCAGCAAGATAATAATTGTTCTATAGCAAATTATTAGTTTTTCTTTCCGTGCTTGGCGGGCCAACCAAATCAAGTATTTGGCTTTAGCTAGTGTGACAGGGCTGCCCAAAGCCTGAAGTGGTTCAGTTGAGATCGAGGAGAGTGGAGACAAGAGATTTTGGATTTTGTTCCCTGCCCGTGGCCTGTCTGGGTACTCAATGACCTGTGCTTGGCACGGCACCACTGAAGCGTAACTGTGGATGCGGCTCAGCCAATCAAATTTTAATGCGCTCCGAGAGGCTCGGCTGAGAGGGTGACCTAGAAAAACCAACACGTCTCCCCCTCACGCTTTTCTTCTGTAGTCTCCCCGACCTTTTACTGCCTTGCTTTCTCTGTAAATTATTTCACTGCTTTCGAGAATCTCCTTTCTCTTCCTCAAGCAAACTCACATTCTAGCATTTTGGTTTAAGCGAATCACTCACCTATGTCATCATCCGTTCGGTCCATGGGGTCTTTCTCCAGGCAGTCTCGGACGATGTCTCGACTCATGAGGGGATCTGAGGCACGTTCGATATCTTCCTCATCATCATCCTCCTCAGAGTCAACGGCCGTCTCGGGCAGGCCACTGAGGTCCATGTCGCCGGGCTCACTCTCGGTGGCCTGTGTGTCAGAATCCATCATTCAATCAAGCATAGTAAGACATTTTAGACATTTTTTTGTTTTAGATTTGCACATCACTGTAGCGTTTCGTCTAAATGAATATCCTGAACCCTGGGGCTGATCACAGACCCTAAGACCTAATTATCAAGGCTAAAGAAATCCAAGATGTTCTACCATTAATTCGGAATTAAAAAGAAAATGGAAGCAGAGCACATGACTGCATGTACTACTGTATAAGAACAATTCAAAGCAAGCAACGAAACAAACCAACCAAACAAGCACATTTAGCAACAAACATATATATTCTGGGTATTAAAATGCAGAGTTTTAAGAAAATGCAACCCAACACCCACCCAGCACTGCGACATGGTCCAACCTGACTAGGTAGGCAACAAAAGAAAGACCCATCCCGTTGTGCACACCATGATCTCCTGTCGCAACCAACGTTAATTCACTCTCACCTGGCTGAAGAGCCCCAGCGATGCTCTATTCCTCCCTGAAACAGCCCACAATGTCGCCTTGACCAAATGCTTGCAGAAGCCGGGTCCCAGCCGCATCTTTAGAGCTCAAGCTTCCAGCTACTTTTAATTTTTTAAGCCCCTCGATCGGGGCTCACACAAACGCATGTCATTTTGACTTAAATGACCTGTATTACTTATCAAATATTCAGACGGTGCTGAAAGCAGCCACTCAGAGGGCGAACTGGGCGGGGCGATGTGAGACTGGACTCTTTTCAGGGTGGGGACAGGGGGTGGGGGAGGATGGCTGCATGGCAGGTGGCAAAGGAAAAATATATAAAAAAGAAACAGCTATCTATCACAGAAACATCCCTTTTAAAGAGATCTAAACTACTTGTGGGAATAGATAACCTAAAATAACAATTCTGTCACGATTTACTCACTCTCATGTTATTCCAAAACTATATGACTTCCCAGAACACAAAGGGAGAAATAATGGAGAGTCTATTTGTTGCAAATGCAATGAATGGGAACTGAAGTTTTTTTGATTTTTAATCAAAAAGCAGCATATATATATAACCAAAAAAAAGGTTCAAGTTTTTTTTTTTTTTTTTTACATTTTGTTTTTTTTTTTTACAGCACATTTCCGACACTGAATAAAAATAAAAAAAGATTATTGCTACTTTTTTCTCAGAATTCCCAGTCATAAAGTCAGAATTGCGTGATATAAACTCACAATTGCGAGTTACAAAGTCAGAAATGCGATATATAAACTCACAATTCATTTTTTTCTCATAATTGCATGATATAAACTTGCAATTGCAAGTTATAAAGTCAGAATTGCAAGATAAAAACTCACAATTCAGACTTTTTTCAAATTTGGAATTGCAAGTTAAAGTCCACTTTAGAGGAGGAAAAAAGACTGGTATGTTCTCAGAATTGCACGTTTATACGACTCAACCCAAAATTGCGTTATGAAGTCAGAAGTGCGAGTTTATATCAAACAATTCTGAGAAAAAAGTTAGCTTGTGAGTTTATATCTAGCAATTCTGACTTTAAAACTCACAATTGTGAGTAAAAAAAAAACCCAAAAAAAACCCACATCATCAGAATTGCAAGATGTAAACTTGCAATCGTGAGAAAAAATAAAAGTTGTAAGATAAAAAGTCACAATTACTTTTTTTTATTTTTATTCATGTTTATTCCCTTCCATAGTTTTTAAGGCAAAGCTATCATATGGTTTAAGTTTTTTTTTAACTAAAAATCTTGGCATCATTTCATAGGAGAAGTGACAAAGTGTAATTATTTTTTTAAGTAGATCTCTTTTACAGCATCAGAGACTTACACAAAAGTCATAATTTTTACAGTTGTTTTGCAGGCATTTTTGAAGCATGGCAGCTCAATGTAATTGCACAAAAAAAGAGCAATCAGCATACTTATTTCCTTTTGTGTTTAGTGTAAGAAAATAATACAGGTTTGGAATGACCAGTGAATGAAGACAGAACATCTATTTTGGGTGACTCCTCCTTTAAGGTCTTCAATCCTGCTCAAAACCTCCATGAGCTCTTTAGATGTCCAATAACCCCATGGTACACATTTGTCCCAGAGATCAGATTGGAGTTTAAACATGAACACTGATTTACGAGCAGCATTTACAAACTACAACGACAGACAATCTCAAATGCTGCATCCATCAAATGACAGGAAACCCCAGTGTTCCCTGCCCTCAAATATGAATTTAATATGCATTCCCAAAGCTGCTGTCACTGGTGCATGACGACTGAAATCTATGTGCTTAAACAACAGCAATCTTATTTAGGAAAGGTATCAGTGACTGTTGATTAATGTGGTTTCAAGATCTTAAAATCAATACACTAAGCAGTCACCCATTAGCTGAACCTTTTGGGATTTACATTACATCACATTTTCATCCAGACACCGTTAGGTTGATGACTCGCCTCAGATCATTAAGCAAACGCATCACACTCAAGTCACATCTTTATTAACCAACTACACCACTTTGGGATCCTTCAGAAAGTTTCACTGTTGTACTTTAACAAAAATCAAACACTACCAATGATGCAGGCGGAGCAGGAGTCGAGCTGGCTTCCCATTTAAAAGCTAATCAGTGAAGATAAACATAGGCACTATTAATACATTGTAGCCGATGAACGGACTGATTTATCTTTCAAACTGCCATGTCTGGTGCGATCTATAGCACTGTTTGGGCGGCTAAGATGAGCGTGAAGGGAACATTAATTTTTTAGCAGGGCTATTCTTGGATCAATGCTTTCAAGTCTCCCAGAAGAACCTGCATCATTATTTATTCAAATGTTAAAAAAAAATAAATAAAAAAAAAAGTGACCGCTTTGACAGCCACATTGAGGATATGGGCCATTACTCTTAACAAAGTACTGTAAGATACTCACTAACAGTGGGGTCCAAAAGTGAGACCACTTAGTGCTACTAAAGCGCTTCTGTTGTGTATTTTCTGATAATAATAATAAGAAATGCTTCCTGATTAATTAAAATAATTTCTAAAGAATCAAGACTGGAGTAATGATGCTGAAAATTTAGCTTTGCCATGTCAGGAATAAATTAAATATATCGAAACAGCTATTTCAATGTGCAATAAAATGTAACAATATTACTGTTTTTACTGTATTACTGATCACATAAATGTAGTCTTTGTGAAGGTTTCTGCCTTTTTGGTTTTATAAATTAGCAATATGATAAAAGACACTAATGTTCAATAAATTATAAACTGCATTAATACCAAGAATAAAATGAAAGAATTCTCACATTCAGTAATGCAATGACATACGGCTGTTAATTAGCTTAAATGCAGGCAGACACATGAATAAAACAATGTGAATCCTCAACAGCTTCAAACCACGTTCATCTGATAATTTTATATCGACAACTTTCCACTCAGCCTGCTCGATACATGAGTCATGGATCACAGGGAGAGGTGAGGAGAACTGTATAGAGCGAGGTGTAGCGCAGGGAGATCACAACCTCTTTTCACGAGGACACCATCCAGCTGTTAATGAGCCTTTAACAGATGGCCATCAGGCCAGGATCACGAACACTGCATAAACTGAATTATGTCCCATATACCTTTGCACACGGCCTGCCGCAAAACATCTTCAATCCGCAAACACATCACACAGGGAAATCAATTAAACAGCCAGGCAAATACCAAGCCAAACACTATTAATAAGATTAATGGAGGCAAACATACACATTTTATAGACTGGCACAGATATATAAGGGAAATGGGGTTCTTCTGTTTTAATCTCATTGGCTCAGTTTCACAAGTCATTGGCTCAGGATTAGTTATAGTGACAAATGTTTAGTGACAGAAATGTTGGGTTTGATTACCAGGAAACATGCATACTGATAAAACATGTACCTTGAATGCACTGTAAGAAGATTTGCATAAAAGCATCTGCCAAATGAATAAAATGTAAATGAAAGAAATGAATAAAGAAGGAAGAAATTTGCTTGCACGTTACAAAGATTCAGTGTTGTGTGTATATATATATATATATATATATTTGCTTGAATAAATGAATAGTTTTACTCAACAAGGAAACATTAATCAAAAGTGACAAAGTATTTTATTTCAAATAAATGCTATTGAACTTTCTAATCAAAGAATCCTGAAAAGCACAACTATTTTAACATTAATAAATAACCAATGTTCTTAAGCACCAAATCAGTAAATTAGAATGATTTATGAAGAATCATGTGACACTAAAGACACTGAAAATTCAGCTTTGACATCACAGGAACATATATGGAAACATATTAATATAAATTATTTTAGATTTCTATTAAATTAAAAAATATATGTTAAAATATTACTGTTTTTACTGTATTTTACATCAAATAAATACATATTTATCACATATATAAAAAAAAAAAAAACACTGTGCACTGAGCAGTAAGATAGTAAAACTTCTCTTTTTGGGTTACACAGAGCAACATGGGAACCAAGAAATTAAGTTTTTTTTTTTTTGAGTAAACTATTATAGGATCCTATGGAATCTGTTTTATTTTTTTGTCATTTTAATGGTTAAATTAAAAAAAATTGAAAAAAGCAAAAAGCATTTCTAATTAATTGAAATGGAGATACTTTAACAGAAATGTATTAAACATTTAACAAAAATTACATATTTAAGGCCCTATGGAGTTCTGTGTTTTCCTTTAATTTTCTAGATTCCATTTTCATTAAATGTTAATAACCAAAAGCATCTCTAATTAATTAATTATTTTTTTAAATAACATATTATTATTATTTATTTTATTTTATATATTTTCCTGAAGTACTGTGTTGTGTATTTACATGTTTCTGGTAAATAAATTCTGGCACATCATTTTTTATGGTAAATATTCTTTAAAAAAAAATATTTTAATGCAAATTTGTATTATTAGTAATAGTATTATCATTACACTGAGTAATATATTTCTGTCACAGTTTCTTCTTAAACCGAACTTTTATTTTGACGAGTTGCTGTAAAGACCTTTAAATTTCGGTTTCTATATGTGACCACAAAACCAGTAAGAAGGGTAAATTTTTTTACATTAATACATCATGAAAGCTTTCCACTGATATATGGTTTGTTAGGATAGGACAATATTTGGCCGAGATACAAGTAGTTGAACTGAATTGAATCTGGAATCTGAGGTTTCAAAAATCAAAATATTGAGAAAATCACCTTTAAATTTGTCCGGATAAAATTCTTAGCAATGCATATTACAAATCAAAAATTCAGTTATATAATTGTGATATAAATGATATAAATGATATAATTACGGTAGGAAATTTACAAAACATCTTCACTTAATATCCTAATGATTTTTGGCCTAAAAGAAAAATTATTTTGACCCATACAATGTATTTTTGGCTATTACTACAAATATTCCCATGCTACTTAAGACTGTTTTTGTGGTCCAGGGTCACAAAAGAAATGATAAAATGCTCATCGAGGGACTCTCAGCGCAGTTCTACAGACTATGTTTGTGTGTTTATGTACTCTTATATTGAGGCTGAAAACACTGTCAGCGTCACGCATGCTTCAGTATGTGTGTAGTAAACGAAACCGTGCATCTGCGCCATTCATTCACACAGAGACACGCAGAACATGCCGGATTCATATTTAAATAGCATTTTTGCAGCCTAATATTCACAGACACTAGTCCATATCATGTTTTGATCCAAGTGTACTGACCTACTTTTGATTTATTCATCACAAATTTGTTAAATTCTGTGACATTCCGCGTTGTACAGTAAATTTGATTTTTATGACTGGATTTCACAAATCCATCCGCGTTTTCCACATTGCAGAAATCATAGGGCCCTTCTATTACTTTATTATTCGTAGCTGCATTAATCATTACTCAGTAAAAAAAACTGATGACTACTGTCATTACGAATTTTGTTATTACCTGGTAAATGTCCGACAGGCTGCTGCTTCCAGAATCACTGGTGATGCTACATCCTGAGTGGCTGGAGGAAACGTGTGTCACCTGGGGGTGAATCCCGTCTGCCAGGTGTAATCTGCTGAAGTCTGCCGGCAGCTGCATATGGAGACAAACACACAGCGTCAGGATGTACATTCGATCATAATGATCCACATACAAACTGCAAAGCAGATCAGTAGCATATCTGTTAATTTACTCAACTTCCCGATCACATATATGCCCTCAAAGCCAACAGACATAGACTAAAAGTAAAAAAAAAAAAAAGCTGGACTTCATTGGATTTCTAAATGTCACAGATTGCAGTTTGTCTTTTCTGCTAAAGTTCAAAGTAATGCCAGTTTTGTGGTAAGCTGCAGTCCACTACACTATCATTTATTCATCCCACCTGCAGTCTGATGTTTCTGATACGACTCTTCTCAAGGATTTATTGGTGAAACGAAGCCTCAGAGACATTCAATGTTTTATTAGAGCTAAAACACGACCAGACAATATATTAAACAAGGTCAATTTTCCCCTCCACACCATCCAGTTCCATCAAACACAACAAGGTGTCAGTCAGGTCAGTGGGGTTTCCCCTTTTTTTTCCCTCAACTAAATAGCACAGCTCATTTGCTAATGCGACAAGCGGTTTCTCACACAAAGCCATTCTATGACCTCAAAAGACTTGGAATATATAAGCCATATGAACACATATTTTCCACAGTCCTGTATATTTTCAGCAAACCTGCTATTAAGTCTGCTTATACGTTGATACCCAGTAACTAAATTTGAACTGAAGCTGTAGAGAAAATGAAATTTCTAATTATATTTCCAATGCAAGACAGCCTTGGCACTGGAGTACTATCTTGGCTTACAGCAAAAACAAAGCCAGTTCATATCTACACAAAAACAATCATTAGGAAAACAAATACCTCATAATTAATGAAAGAAAGACACTGCATAGTCGAAGGCTACAAGATATGCATGTGGCATGTTTATTTCCTCTGCTTCAGTGTGAGCAAGCAGCTCTTTTGTGGCGATGCTCTGTACATATTTGAAGGGGTGCGGCTGCGAGAGCAAAGCGCGTGTGTGTGTGTGGGGGCTTGTGAAAGAGGAAAGGCTCTGACAACAGCACTGAGATAAGGAGCTAAGAACCAATTTCAGCTAATATTAGAGTGCACACAGCCCACACGCGCACACGCGGCCACATTCCGATAAAGCTCATTCAATCGGCTCCCGATTGTGTCTGCGCGTGCTTGTGTGTGTATGTGTGTTCACGAGTGAAATTGCTTTTTTTGGGGGGCTATTGGATGTCTTCAGCCAGCTGTGGCTGAGTATAGCTTTCATACAAAATGCATCTGACCTAATTTCCACTCCCATAATCATATACATGCCGGAAATGCAGCCAATTCTCCTGGGAGACGGGAGAGCTTGAACTGAGAGAAAACAGCCTTATAGATGGAATCGAAGCAGATAAGGAAAGCTATATATTTTCAAGACACCATCTGCACCAATGCTGGTGCGGTAATGGGGGGAATGGAGGTAGATGCCTGCTGTTTGGTGTGCTGTGAGGCTAAAGGTGTGTTAACACTCTAATGTGTTGATGAATATTCCTCCTCACATACACAAATTCATTATTTTAATCTATTGCCATGGCAGTTCATACATATTAATTGGGGCTATTTACACCTAAAAGCACAGAGACAACATAAGAGGAAGAAAGAAAGACAAATGAGAGAGAGAGAGAGAGCGAGAGAGAGAAAGAGAGAAAGAAAGAAAGAAAGAAAGAAAAATAGTAAAAGTAATAAAGTAAAAGTCAGAATAAAATACAAAAATGAACAACATAGCAAAGAAAAGAACAAAATATGGGAAATAAAAAAATACAAACAAAAGAAGAGACAAATGAGGAGACAATTCAAATATTTACAATTAACAAAAAGGAAAAAGACTTGAAACAATATACAATATGAACGAACAAATAACAGAGTGAACAACTAAAAGAACTGATTCACTTCCAGAATAAACATTTCCTGATAATTTACTCACCCCCATGTCATTCAAGATGTTCATGGCTTTTTTCTTCAGTCAAAAGAAATTAAGGTTTTTTAGGAAAACATTCCAGGATTTTCCTCATAAAGTGGACTTCAATGGGAGCCAATGGGTTGAAAGTCCAAATGCAGCTTCAAAGGGCTCTGCACGGTCTTATCTAACGAAACAATTGGTCATTTTATAAAAAATAAAAAAATAATAATTTTCTATAACCTCTGCATCCACGATGTTGTCTCGTTAGAAAGGTCACGTATGATGTAGACGGACGTACTAACCCAGTGTTTATAAAATGGATAGTTCCGGTCCTTGATTCTGATTGGTTGAGCCACGTTCAAAGCTGTTTTAATTACACTTCAAACATACACCTTTGTATACATCTGTGTGTTGCTCGGCAACCACTTTGTTGCAACCACAACCATTTCTGAGGAACTACGTTGTTTGGCGGAAGAATATTGTTTTTATTAAAGAGGTCATCAGATGCCCATTTTCCACAAGTTGATATGATTCTTTAGGGTCTTAATGAAAAGTCTATAACATACTTTGGTTGAAATTTCTCAGTGGTAGTGTAAAAAACACCCTTTTTACCATGTCAAAATCAGCTCTGCAGAAATCAGCCTATTCTTTTGCATGTTCCTTTAAATGCAAATGAGCTCTGCTCACCCCGCCCCTCTCTTCTGTGGAGTGACGAGCCATGCTCTGTTTATTTTAGCCTCATTTAGTCGCGTTTATCTGCTAAACTTGCTAACTAGCACGTTATTAGGAAAGGAGAAGAATGCGACCTTTCCAACGTGATTACGTGAAGTCGTAGACGTGCAACGCAGAGCTAGTGCAAGATGAGTATTTGGGGTTAAAAAGTATATAAATGTATATTTTTTAATAAAATGACATCGTTTTGCTAGATAAGACCCTTATTCCTTGGCTGGGATCGTGTAGAGCTCTTTGAAGCTGCACTGAAACTGCCGTTTGGACCTTCCTTGGCTCCCATTGAAGTCCAATGGGACAAAATCCTAGAATGTTTTCCTCAAAAACCTTTGACTGAAGAAAGAAAGACATTCATCTTGGATGACATGGCTCAGAAAATCATTTTTTATTCTAAAAGTGAACTAATCCTTTAAAGACAGAATAAATGAAAATAAAAATTAGAGAAATAAATACAGAACTACAATACAGACAGATACAGATAAATGTAGAACACAACAAACAACAGAAGGAAAGAAAGACAAAAAAAAAAACATTTAAACAAGGACCACAGAAAGCACAGAAGCTAAACTAATGAAAAACAAAAGTCAATTAACAAAAGATAACAGAAAAACAGAATGTGCCAGAATGAAAGAATGAAGAAAAACAAAAGAACAAAAAAGATGAAACAAATGAAAATAAACATGCAAGAGCACAAAAGAACAAACAAACTAATGGAACACAAGAACAAGCAAACAAAACACAAAAACGAAAAACCAAACAAACAAAGGACAGAACAAAAGGAAAAACAAATATAAGGCAGAACAGAAGTTAGAATAAAGAAAAGCGTACTTAACTAGGGTTCTTGAAGCACCGGTACACACTCAGACTGATGTGGTTCAGTATACACTATCAGGTCAACGGGTGCATTCAGCACTTAAAATAAAGGCGCTGTGATAGCAGCAAAGCGCCTCAATCCTCCCTCCGCATCTCTTCGCTTATATTCCTCAAGGCTATTCCCTGAACACTCCTGGATGGCCACTGAGCTGTCAGCTATGATACACACATCAGCTCTCCTCTCGCTTCCATTGCAGAAAGGAGCCATCAAAATCTCCATCACGCCAGTAAATTCACTTCTCGTGAGTGTACATGGGCTTTCCTACCTGCTGTCATAGAAACGAGCAGGGAACAATGAAGCGGTTACCAGCTTACACCGAGCAGAGAAGCAACTGAGCAATGCCATTTTTCAAGGTGTCTTTTTGTTTGTAAATGAGGGTGATTTGCACGTGATGCTTCCCACAGGAGTTTCAACTGCACGGAGTGTTTTAACAGCATCTTCATTATGATGACAAGAGCTTTCTACAGATACATGTACATTGTTTAAGAACAGACAAATGTGTTTTTGTTTGAATTAAAAAGTCACTGATATTTTTAAAATATTCTTTAGGTGCATCCAAGCAGAAGTGTGGATAAATGTGAAAGAACACCTTGGGGTTTTAGTCCCATCACCTTATTTTCTGAGCTGGAAAATCTGCAGGATGGATTAAAATAGTAAAATCTTAAACTGTGCTGAGAGTATTATTAAATTAGCCAAAACAGTTAGCAGGGGATATATGGAACTTTGTGCAACAACAACAGCTGTTCCAATTCTGCAGGAATCTCCAGATTCGTCCCTGAAGAGGAGAATAAAAGATTACAAAGTCTTCCAAGTTCTAAATATCACACAAACTGTCCATGATGTTTAATTTATCTTCCCAAAACTTTGTATGATCTTCTTATAAAATGCTTTACTTTCATAAATATCATCCCCAAAGGCAATGCACAAATAGTATCTCCCTCCAAAGATATAGCCTGCTAAGATACACAGCTCATTTTATGAGACGGTTCATTGAGCAAAAAATGGAGCATTGAATACTAATGATGTTTATTCTCAGTTCAGATCAATGAATATGATCAAAATGAATAAATAAATACCTATTTTTCTGAACTTCTTTAAATATATATATATATATAATTATAAAATATATTTAAAAAATATAATATATAATATTGGTGCCGATATTAAGCATTTTTATGTTTTTTGGTATCGGTTTCAATGCAGAATTCATGATAAAATTATTTAAAAGCATTTAAAGAAAGCTTTTGTTTGTCAGAGCCCTTGTTGTTCTTAATTTTGACATTAATTTTCGTTTTTACACCAGACATATATATTGGTTCCAAATATTGGTTATCAGTCTTCTTGATCTGTAATAATCGGTATCGGTAACGCCATCGGCCCTGAAAAACACAACCTCTAATATATATGCCTATAATATAATATAATATAATTAATAAATAAATAAATATAAATATAAATATTATATATATATATATATATATAAATTAGTGGTTGACCGATATTGTTTTTTTGACCGCTGATGGCAATATCTTGGAAAGCAGAGTGGCCAATGGCCGATAGAAACCCTTTAATTAATATTTAACAGATTTGAAATCATTTAAAAATGGATTAAAAATAAATGTGTAAAATAAACATACTTATACTTTTGATGTATTTTGGTCACACTTTATTTCAAGGTTCACTTCTCACTATTAATACCAATAAACTCCGAATTTGCTGTTTATTAAGAGTAATGTAGTTGTTAAATTTAGGTATTGGGTAGGATTAGGGATGTAGATAAAAAATATTTAAGAAAAATATAATTAAAAAGGAAGTTTGTGTGCATTGGGAATCATACTTTTTTAACTAAATCCATGTAAATATGTAAATATTGTTACTGACCAATTATTAAACAGTATATATGATGCACTAACAACTCAAACACAACAAAACTAGCACGTATTAGTTCACAGGGATGGTTCTACATGCAAGGTGATTTTTTTTTTCTTTGAAAATAGTCTAGCAAGAGATTAATGTTAGCATAAGCTCCTCAGGGCAAAATGAATGAAAATTCAAATTTTTAAAAAATGATGAAACAATGTTTCATTTATCAGCACCAGCCCAGCCCATTTTGACTCTTCATACATCTTTGGTATGCAAAGACATAATTTAGACAAAACGTTGGTAGTGACAGCAGTCGATATACATGTGTCAATAGCAATATCCTGCCTGCCTCCCGTGCCCACCCAGGGGTCCGCTCCTGTCCTTTAAGTGCCCTTTTCATGTCACTGTTGCACATAATAAAGACTTAACTCTCCTACCACACAATTTAGGGCAGGCCTCGGTCAATTAACCCAAGAGGCTTTTAGTCAAACAGCGCACAGGTCACAGACAGCACGCTATACTCACAGGGGTCCCAAATATCACTCTTGTGATGCCTCAGGGGGAGTTTGTAAATAAATGAATGGGCTTAAGGCAACACTGACCTTTCACACTTATCTGTACGAATGCAAGGTTAATAAATGCTATAAGGGTCACAGATTTAACTGGATCCTTGCTCTTTAAAATGTCTGTGGGCCACAAGCAAGTCCAAAAAAGATACTGCAGTCTTAATGACCTACATAGCCAGACAAGAGTGCTAGCAAAAACTGCTTTATGAAGGTTTGAAAGTTGATTTTTATGCACAATTGCACGCATACCCATTCCTAACAAAGCTCTACCTGCTGTTAAGCGTTTGAGGTGTGGAGGTGTGAACCTGTAGCTTATATGTGTGTGATGAGCTCATGTCTGTCAAACCGAAAAGGTGTGACATTATAAAAAAGGGCTGACGCTGGAGGACTCAAAGCTGAAAACCTATCCCATAAGCCTCAGCATCGCTCTGGGGCCTCTCGCTTTCCTGAGCTGAGAGGATCAAAAGATTAAAGAGCTTCGGCTGGGCGTCAGATTAAACAGGACCGATATTCTCACAAACACACGCCAATTTATTTACGACGCTAATGTAGGGAATACAGCTAAGGAAAACGACAACTTCCTGATAATTCAATAAAAGATTGTCCGCAATTAATCTCTCCAAGTACAGGATTCCTTAAAGATGATACTAAATGATGCTAAACAGCATGTGCCCTACAGGTCTTTAAAAAGAACTCTGTACACATACTCGCTCGAGCGATTGCAGTATTTCAAATAATATTTCAAATAAATGCTGTTTTTTTTAAAATTCCTATTCATCAAATAATACTAAAAAAAAGATGACAATAAGAAATGTTAGCACCAAAACAGCATGCTAAAATGATTTCTATAGGATCATGCTTTGCAATAAAAAAAAAAGAATTCAAATTGAAAATCAAAGTATATCAAACAGTTATTTTAAATTGTAATACTGCTTCACAAAGGAACCAAAAATGGTTCTTGACTTCATTTTAGGTTAATTTTGTAAACAGCTGCCATATCTATACAACATCATGGAATTGAAATGTATAAAACATAATATGAAGGATGCATGAATCAAAGAAAGTATGAGGAGGAGGACTTAAGAAGATGGGTGTAATTTTAACTGTAAATATTGTAAAAACAGGTTAACAGGAAAACGGTTTAAAAAATCTAATGGACATGTCATGTAATTTAACAGTAAAATGCTGTCAATTGTACAGTTTTTAGAAGTAAAAAAGAATAAATCAACATTTAATTTGCAGTTAACTGTTAACTGACATTCCTAGAATTCTCTCCGTGACACTTCACAAGGTATACTACATTGCCAAAAGTATTGGGACACCCCCTTCTAATGAACAGGTTTGACTACTTTAGTAATTTCCATGAGTACAAATCTTAACGTTTAAGCATATAATGATATTCTAGGGCAGTGGTTCTCAAAGTTTTTGTACCACCTCAGAAAATATTTGGCTCTCCAAGTACTACCATAACGACCAACATTAAAATGCAGTAGTGTAGTAGGCCTAACTATTTCAACTACAACTCTGCAAAGTTCAAAAACGAGGCAGTTTTATTTCTAATAATAACATTTATTGTCAGCCACTTTGTAAATACACGGTTTCAACATTAACACTGCAAAGTGCTTACAAACAGGTTAATAAAAAACTTAAATAATCATTAAATTAAAATGTATAGTGTTTTAACATTAATTTATATTTAATTTTATCATTCCTCTGCATACCATTACACTCTTAAAATTATAGGATCTTTATCTGCATCGGTGGTTCCATGAAGAACCTTGAACATTCAGGGAACCTTTCAAATGCCAAAAAGGATCTGTGTAGTAAAAAAAGGTTCTTTAGCTTTTTAAAATGTTCTTCAAATTGGTTCTTTTAAAAACTGTTCACTGAAAGGTTCTTTCGGGAAGCGGGAACCTAAAAATGGGTCTTCTATGGCATCGCTGCAAAAACACCCTTTTTTGTGAATTGTGTGCTTCTATTTTTTATAGCAAATGTTTGGACAAGACCCTCTTCCATTCTAACATAACAATACCTCTGTGTATAAGGCAAGGTTTAAAAAGAAATAACAGATTTAGTCAGTGCAGAAGAACTTGACTGGTCTGCAGAAAGACCAGAAAGACCTTGAGCCAAAAACTGATCACCAAATGGCACTGACTTGTACATATTAATACAGTCATTTTAGACACTTCTAAAACTGTTGCAACAGAGATGGAAATGCAATTTTTAAATACATGAATTGTGTTTCCATCTTTGTTGCCACGGTTTTGGAAGTGCCCTTTTCTGTTCTAAAGAAAGGGGTGTCCCAATACTTTTGTCCATATAGTGTAGGTATACGTCATTGTTGTTCGGTGATGAGTTTTTGGCTCAAAGTCTTTCTGGTCTTTCTGCAGACCAGTCAAGTTCTTCCACACTGACTGAATCAATCATTTCTTTCCTTGTACACAGGTGCATTGTTATGTTAAAATAGAAATGTGTTCTGTCCAAACTGTTGCTATAAAATCAGAAGCACACACTTCCCTAGAATATCATTTTACGCTTAAATATTAAGATTCGTACTCATGGAAATTACTAGTAGTAGTCAAAACTGTTCATTAAGAAGTGGGTGTCTCAATACTTTTTGCAAAATGGTGTATTTTGTTTAAATAATAATCTCTTATTTTTATCAGTTCTGCAATTTTGGGTTTTATGTTACATCTTCTGTTATTTAGTGAATGTTTATAGCATTAGTTAAGTGTCATGTGTGTTTCCATGATGGTGTTTTGTGATTGCATGAACTCATTGACTCTGTTCACCATCTGTATACTAGTGTATACTTAAGCTTACTTTTATACTTAAGCTTATGATGACCTTCTTCATTATTCTTAATGTGGCTTCCTCTTTTATGGTTATTATGGTGGCTGTCAGTATATGTTAATGGTCGGAAACAGATTTTAGTAGCAGTGTGCATTGTTGAATTTACTGGTTTAAAATGATATTGACTTATTTTGTAAATTACAGTTTTATACAGTAGATTTTACAGGTTGTTCCATAAATATGTTTACATTTTACTGTATTTTCTACACAATTATTCCAGCAACCACAGCTGCCATTTTTTACAGTGTAGAAAAATAAACAGGAGAAGTCATAATGCTTAATATGGTAGAAATCCTGCCTTTGGGCAAAAAAAAAAAAAAACTAGATTGAAAATAGCTGTCCCCATTGGAGTTACAAAGATGGTCACTGAGTGAGCTTAAGCCTTAAAGGATTAGTTCACTCCCAGAACAAAAATTTACAGAAAATGTACATGCCTTTCTTCTTCTGTTGTAAGAGAATTATGTTTTGAGGAAAACATTTTAGGATTTCTCTCCATGTAATGGACTTCTATGGTGCCCCCAAATTTGAACATCCAAAATGCAGTTTAAATCCAGCTAAGGACTCTAAACCGAGGAATAAGGGTCTTATCTAGCGCGATCAGTTATTTTCTAAAAAAAATAAAAAAAAAAATTATATATATATATATATATATATATACACAATAGAAGTCTATTACATTGAGAGAGATCCTGAAATGTTTTCTTCAAAAAACAATTTCTTTATGACTGAAGAAAGAAAGACATCTTGGATGACAAGAGGGTGAGGACATTATCTGTAAATTTTTGTTCTGGAAGTGAACTAATTCTTTAAGGGGAAAATAATATTCCAGTTCCGACGTTTGATCGGTCATTACATTTTTCTAGCTTTGCCAAAACCTTCACACTCTGGCGAGAAACACCTGTTCACAGCATCACTGCAACTTGCACAGTGAATTGTTGTATTTGTTGCATAGCAACAGTCTGTTATGTCAGGGTCTATGAAGACGTTCGAACACCAGCACATGTTTTCAGAGCTTGCACAAGGCCAAACGAACACTAGCACATTAAGGCTGACAGAAGATCAATTCATTTACAGCTAAAAGTGCTCATCATTCCACTCGGCAGTCCGGCGCTGATCGCTTTCCAATGCTGCCCGTGTGCAAACACCACCGAACGCGATCACTCATTCGCACACACACATACGTGAACAAGATGCGTTTGGCTTTATGAAATACAACGTATATTGAGCTGACAGCATCGTTCAGCGATGTCATAACTCCTCCCACACTCAAACGCTCATCATAAAGCCATTTAAATCTCATTTCTACTGATTCCCAAGAGCTGTGACAAGCACGAAGCGATCTTGGTCGTTTCATCATCCAGTACACACACGTCTGAGCGTGTGCGGGGTGATGGGGGGACGGTGTGCACATGGCCGCCTTCACACACTGACACACATTACACTAGTGGCGGATGAATGAGGTCGTGGCACTCGACAGCCTCTCGTAAAACACGATTCCACAGATTCAATGCTGCATTACACCAGACTTGCATGAAATGTCAATTACAACAGATCTGCATGCATGCAAGCAATTAACCCTTTAAACAGCTGAGCAAAAACAAGCTAGAAATTTACAGAAATGCATCTTTCTGCAATGAAAGTAACGTTAGCCATTCAATGCATACAACGCTGTTCCTGTCCATCCTCATCATGTTTGGCACATCAGGCTAATCTGATGAGCGAATGCTGGTAGTATTTTGAGGAGGGAGAGCTAGCAATGTAGGGTCGATACTTACGGGGCTTTTATCAGCCTGGCTGGAGACTCCATGGCCGCCACCACTAACTAATGGCTTCATAATGGAGGTGCAGAGCCAGGGCGAAATTTAAGCATCCTGCTGGTTCCCACTAATCTTCCCCTCTCTCCCCCCTCCAGTGAGTCTTCCCCTGTCTCCCGTCTTTTCTCCCCCCCTCCTGCAGGGGAGAAGAGGAGAATCTTTCCCGGGGAAGGAGGGGGAGAGAGTATGTTCGCCGGAGATGATGCGCTGGATTCGAACAACACGGTTGCCACTCCAAAAAAATGTGTAAAAAGAAAAAAATTAACGTTTTTCCATGTCAGGTGCACACGGCATCTGTATGTCCACTAGGTCCATTAAAAATGAGAATAAAAGGAGAAGTGCAAACGGATGAGAAATCCAAGCAGGGATTAGCTGAATCCTCCGTATCAGGTAATTAGGTAAGACTCTCCCACCAGTGACGACCAATGCCGATCGACGGCGTTATAAAAAATGAGGGAAAAAAAGGCAAAAATGGCTGACAGCACTTTCACTCCCTTGCATCCTCTGTCTCTCTCGTCTCCACACGAACGGCTTTATGCACCATTAGCCGAGGCTGTGACCAGAGAACCAACCTCACGCATCCAGGCTGTCTTTGTTAAACACTCTCGGTTCATTTGTGTCCAAAGCAGGGGGGTGTGTGAGTGTGTAAGAGAGTGTGTGTGTGAGTGAGTGAGTGAGTGAGTGTGTGTGGAGGGGGAGGAAGAGAGGGGGCTTTGAATAGGAACCTCCTCCCTCCCTCACTGATGTTGAAAGAGCGCCGCTGGTGCCTGCTATACTACACACATACACTCCAGCACACATATGGGTAGTTGACGCATAACATGGTTAATCATCTTCAGGGTTAACATTTATATGCATGTATAGATCATCTTTTTGGCTTCACTAGCTTATTTTAAACAGCCTGTGAAATCAAAAACAAAGATGTGGCTTTTAGTCCATGACTATAAGGACAACTATATATTATTATACTCCTAAAAGCTGACAAAAATACTTACAGATGTAAAATTTGGAGTGTTTCTCAGCTGAATAAATTAAAATACTGATGACATCACCTTGCACTACAAATTTTTTCGTCCAATCACAGCACGTTCTCTACAATAAGAATCCAACTAAAGCTAACTGGCTATTTAAAAAAAAAAAAATGACACTCCCTTTTGACATGTCTGGCCCAAACTTCAAATTTTAGTAGGAATTTTAAAAATTACGTTTTTTTTTGTTTTGTTTTTTAAATGTTCGTAAGGAATGAGTACATTGTGCGCTTTCTCAGTTAATATGAATTCAATCTCATTATAGTCATTTTCCATACAATTCTAATATTTAAATAAATATTATACTATTAACGTACAATTTTTAGAGTATTTATTAGTTAAAATATTTTATTTCTATATTTACACACATAAACTATACATATTATAATGTAAATGTAATAAATGCGTTTACATATATATTATCTGTATATGTATATATATATATATATATATAAATATATATACATACATACATACATACATACACACACATATATATGTATATGTATGTGTTTGTATGTGTATATATATATATATATATATGTGTGTGTTCGTATATGTATGTATATATATATATATATATATATACACACACACACACACACGCACGCATGCATATGGATTTAAAATTTTATATATATATTTTTTATATATAAATTATATATATATATATATTTAAAATTTATATTATACACACACACATATACTGTATGGTATTATAATATATATAATATAAATATTTCATATACAAATATAACATTTATTTTTAATATACACACACTAACCCACACATACACACACACACTTTATATAATTTATATATAAATATAACATTTTTTTAAATATATAAATACATGTGTGTGTATTTATATATATATATATATATATATATATATATATATATATATATATATATCTATAATAAACATATATAGTACACACACATTATGTATGTTTATTTTGAAATGCATATATATATATATATATATATGTATATATTTACACACACACACATACATATGTACATATACATATGTGTGTGTATATACATACATTTGTGTGTTATTATTAAAATACTAATATTCAATATAATAATCATTTGAGAGTCAGTATAATCAATATAATAATCATATATATAAATGTGTGTGTGTGAGTGTGTATTAATATATTATTAATATATTTTCTATATTACTGGCCTCTTAATTATACAAGTATTTACAAATGATATTTATATTTATGAATTACATTTATTTAAATTTCTTGGCTATCAAACCCCTGCCCACTGAGCCAAACATCATTTAAAAATGTTTAGATGAAACACAGCACGTTAAGCAGGACAGTCAACTTAGTATTTCATATGAATCACCCATATACACACGCACAAACTCGCAAAGACACTGCATGAGAACAAGAGAGTGCTAATGAGAAAATGAGAATAAAAGAGCATGCAACGGGTGAGGTGCAGATATGGAAATCAGAGAGGATGAGAGAGAGTTGAATGGTGGTGGGGGGGCTGAGAGGAAGAGAGGGATGGAAAGACAAGAGAAATGAAGGATGAGCACAGTTAGCCCAGCGAGAGTAATGTCATTATCACGCTCCCCTCCGCTCACCACCAGGGCTGCAGGCAGTTGGCATGGCAACCGCGGAGGAGAGCCATTTCCTGGTCGGTTTGGGCGGGAGAGTGTGAGAGAAGGCTGGAGAGGAAGAGAAATAGACGGAGACGGAGAGATGGAAGACGAGAGCAGACGACAGAAGCACAGAGCACATGGCTCTCTGACATCCTCTGTGTTACTATGACAACGCTGCCAATTCACTCCCCACCCCCCACCAAACACACACACACACACACACTCCGGTTACCCCCTCTGGGCGACTGACGGCCCCGCCCACACACGACCCTTTAGCTTTGTGATGACGGAAGTGAGCTCACCCCTCACACACACACACACACTCTTCCCTAAAGGTCCATCTTTCTTTCTGTCAGTCAAAATAAAGACGTACAGTAAATGTTATCATTCAATCAATCAGTCATCCTTCCATCCGGTATAAAGCGTTTATTGTTTCACAGAGAGGTGAGCTGTGATATCTAGCTGTGCCTTGGACTGACATTATATGATAATGAGAATTTGAATAACAAAGAAAAATATGAACAATGCATTCAAGCAGAGCAATAGGCCAACAGACAGCCAATCAGATGACTTATGCAAATATCCATATAAAAGGCAAGTCAATATGGTTTGAACAGAAAAATATAAATAACAGTCAAAAGTAATAAATAATAAAGCTGATAAAAAATAACCAGTCTTTTAAAAAAGAATAACATGTGTTGTTAATGAACGCATCAAAGGTTTTATACCAATTTAATATAATGAAATGCTAATTATATGCAATAGAGTGATAAAGGCTTTTAGTGTTATGCTTAAACATGAGTGTTTCGCTACCGTATCAAATAGAAACAGCCAGCTTGCACGTTTGTGCCTTCAGAAGCGACGTGGGCGTGAAGATACAGATAGGCAATAACGAGTAAATTTTGGACGGCTTCCAGCTATGCACGGGGACCAAAACAACCCCCTGATGACATCATCCCCGATGATGTAATGCTTGACAAAAACAAGCTCAGGTGCTGCCACGTTCCCGTCGTTAGAGTAACCACCAATCATCATAGGAAAACAGAGCGTCATTACGTCACCGCGGTAACAGGGTCACATCAAGGGACGGCTCAGCATCACCCAGAGCGCATTTCGGAAACAATAGATGCTCATTATGGAAAGGTTGAGACCGGGTCAAGCAGCCTCCGCTTCATGTGAAACAACAAAGAGTGTCCATGTCCATGAAGACAGAATAAATTTGTTTGAAGAATGAAGGGAGCAAATAGGTTTTAGATTAAGGTACATAATAATCCGGCTGTTTAGTGATCATCTGATATGGATTTCAAAAAGGCCAGTGTATACAGATGTCTACAGATCAAAGTGGTGAATATATTACAATTTAATGATAGCAAACGAGATGCTGAAATTACTACACTGCAAAAAAAAAAAAAAAAGCTTTTCGTACTTAGATTTTTTTGTCTTGTTTCCAGCCCAGATATCTAAAAATTAAATCAAGAAAGATTTTCTAGACAAGTTAAAAAGAAATAAATAAATAAAAAATAAAAATTAAGCAGTTTAAAAGATTTACTTGTCCTGAGCAAAAACTCACTTAATTTCGACTGTTTTTTTGAGTTTCTTTCTTTGAGTTTTTTTCTGAAAACAAGACAAGAATTTTTACTTTTCTAGAAAATCCTTCTTGATTTAAGATTTTTTTTACATATCTTGACTGGAAACAAGACAAAAAATCTAAGTAAGAAAAGCATTTTTTGCAGTGCAGTGTAAAAATAGATTTGGTATTGTACACTTTTTGTACAATATTATTTAAAAAACTCAGCTTACTTTAACTTAATTTCATGTACGAAAATAACTGAAAAAAAACTGAAATAAAAAAAATAATAAACACTAGACATAAAAAAATAAACTACCAAAAATGACAAACTATAATTATAAAATAAAAAAATGGAAAATATACTGATTCAAAATATTAAAAATTACAATAAATAACACTAAAATACTACAACATTACAATAGTATATCAATGATACTATGATGCTTTTGAGAAATAAGAAAAAATATATAAAAACTCACTTTAACTTAATGTACTAAAATAACACTAAAATAAAATTAATAAACACTACACCTGTCTACACTACTACATATATATATATATATATATATATACACATACACACACACACACACACACACACACACACACACACACACAATACATACAATATATACAAAACATAAAAAAAATACAGTGAATAACACTAAAATACTACAATATTACAATAATATCTTAATGATACTATAATGCTATAAAAAACTATTAAAAACTGGTTCAAAAATATTGTACAATACTTCTACAGCATTTATTAATCTTAGTTAATGTTAATTTTAGCATTTACTAATGCATTATTAAAATCACAAGCTGTTTGTTAACATTAGTTAATGCACTGTGAACTAACATTAACAATGAATGACTATTTTTTTAACTAACATCAACCAAGATTAATAAATGGTGCAATTAAATTGGCAGATTAATGGACTATCACTGGTTATATCATCCAAGTTCCATAAAATGATTAAAGTTTTCATCAATGAATCAATCCATCCAAAAAAAAAAAAAAAAAAGGAAAACCCAGCGGTTTTGAGAACTGATGATGTAGGCAAAATATGCCATGCTTCTTACAAAGCTCTGAGAGGCTTTTCAGAATACAAATTGAGATATTAGTTCCTTTTGAAAAGCTACTGTTATCCCTCTACTGCTGAAAACAGCACAACTGTCAAAGATCCCTCTCCAGCCCATACACAAGGGAGTCGGGATGCAGAGGAAATGAGAGGAAGTGAGAGAGAGAGATAGAAAGACACAGAGAGGGAGAGAGAGAGACAGACAGATAGGATTAACATCGACTGAAGCTCTTCCGGATCATTCCTTTCACGCCAAACCTTTTCAAAATTTGAGTACAGTAGGGTTAGACTGCAATCATTCTCCAGAAAGATAGATCATAATGCAAATACAAACACTTATTTTTGTTGTGTCATCTAATATGGCATATAAGTACCAAATAAGGCTGGGTGGTCTATACCAGATATGATACACAGTATAATTATTGGGCAGGGCTTCTTTACATTATTTACATGTGACCATGGTACATGAAGAAATGCAAAAATACAAAACAGAATGTGTCCCAAACAAGTCAAGACAATGAGAACTTGTTATTTATCATTTGAAAATTATTTCAATTTACACTATTATCCAATATAAATCACAAAAGAATCATATTCATCTATCCATTTATTCTCCAAATTGTTTATCCTCTAGGGTCGAGGATAAATAATTACATTCTGATACAAATATTGTTTTCATGATATATCATTATTCACACTGTGATATAAGACCCAGTCCAACTAACAACTCAATTAACCTGTTTCATTACATTAAAATGTCTATAGTGATGCTTGGTTCATGGAGTAATCTTCTAAATGACTTGCACAGTAATTAACATGCAGTGTTAGGACTGGTTAAGATCGTAGACAGAACAGCACATGCATAACAATAAGGACCACTGCCTTTATACTACAAGGGGAGCAACTTCAAATGACCTATCAGGGCTCGAAATTGCAGCCGTTTTGGTCGCATATGCTCCCATATATCTGGGAGCATTTGTGCGACTGCGAGTAATTGTTGTGGTGCGACTTGTTTTCATTTCTTCACAAAACTTCTTCTAAGTTCTGCACAGTATATGAATGCTGTGAGCTGATACAGTGAGCCGTTCTATCCAACATTAGATTACATAACCAATTAAACTTCATCTTTACATTTTTAGCTGTAATGCAGGTTTTAGATATTAGCCGTCAATCACTCATATTGCGCTCCGCTGGAACTCGGAACCGGCCGGTTTTTGCTCCAAACGTTTTCTTTCAACCATTTCAACCATTCTATCAATTGCAGTTCTAGCGCCTCTGTCTCACGCGACATACATTCACACCAAATGTTTACTCAGCAGCAGAATTCCACTCATGAAACACTGCAATATTTACATGCAATCACACAAGTACATTATTTGCATGTGCTTTAAACTTTGCCGCTTAAACATTTAATTTGTGTGCTGTTCTGACATGCGCTTATATTTGAAGCGTGCACACTCAAAAAATAAATAAATAAATAAAAAGCCTGTCAAACAGCGCCTGATTACTGGAGTAAGTCATCTTTCATGTGTGGTTTGACCCAGGTGTTTTATGTACCAAAATTTCACAAAGCTAATGTCTGTCAGATCATTCTGTTTTTGCTTTAGATATAGAAATTATAATCTAATTTAAACCAGAAACAGCTCATGCATGCAGCATCTTTGCCTGGATTAAGTTTAAAAATGCAGTGGTTGCCTCTAATTTTAATGGCAACAGAGAGTTTGAGACAAAATAAACATCTTGTTCATGTACTCATATTTTTATTCTTTCTTTTCCCTTTCTTAAGGCAATAATTAACTATTAAAATAGCCCATTTGTTTGTAAAGCATCAGCAATCAGAATCAACCATGAAGAATCAAGATCAGTGCATTACTAAAAAGAAGTGTGTGGTAAAGAATTCAGGATCAGGTTTGACTGGTGAAGCTATTAATCATTAGGATGTTGCTGGTTGTTCCTCTTAATTGGCAGTTGTGGTGCTCCTTAATATTCATTGGGTGCTCCTAAATTTTATTTGGTGCTCCTAACGTTTTGAACTTGGGAGTACCAGTGCTACCAAGTAAAAAAGTTCATTTCAAGCCCTGCCTATATGTTATAAAAGCAATAAACCAAGACAGGCCATGCATTAACAATGGGTTAAACGGTGACGTTCAGCCAGGACAAAGTAGTTCCAAATAAAAACATGACAAAAGACACCAGTGATCAATAATAATCTGATTAATCAATGTTCATTTTAACAATAAAACAACATGTCATAACCACGTCATAAACAGCTTATAGTTAGTCAAATTAACTATTGTTTGGCAGAAGAACTTGTTTCTACCAGTTGACAAAAGACATTTTTTTAAGTCATTGCATCCCAATTGTAGCTTATTGACCAAAGGCAACAGCGTGTTTTCTCTCATAGCATGTGGCTAAGCAGAGCTAATATGTCTTGGAGGGATATGTTTAGCATGAGACTAATTAAAGATCAATGTTATAGACAACATAGGTGTTCAATCCTGTGGAGAAAAAAGAAAGTGTCTCGGCTTGCTCATAAGTGTTTCTTGATTCTTATACCGCCTGTCGGGGTTGAAAGTGTCCATGTTTCACCAGTGCACTTTCAATCCTGCACGCTTCCTGTCAAAACACAGATGCAGGAAGAGGATTTCCTACTCGAACGAGAGAGCTGAATTGACTTTCTTAAGGAAATGAAGGCAGGAGGAAGAGTTGTCGGTTTTAAAACAATGGTGAAGTGAGATGTGGCGTTCTGGTGATTGCGGAGGGCGCGGAGGGTCAACGCAACAGCACCCAAAGAAGGAAGTGTGTTTTTCCCCTCTTCCAGTAGTAGAGCAGCTGCATTCTGATGCGTGATTACTGCAACATGCACATATCAAAACTATGGCTTGCATATGAATTATTTATATTTTCTGCATATGTAATGACTCCATTTTAAATAAAACACTGAGTGGGAGAAATTTTTCTAAGTAATGAGTTACTTTCCGTAAACGTGTCAACAGTAAAACATGTGACTTAACAGATACAGAAAACAAATACAGAAACACGCTGCAAATACTCACAACACAAACAAATACAGAAATGCACAGACCACATCAGAAATGTTTAAGGGAATCACAACAACTTAAGTGGCGAACCTGGTTGGGACATGCATCAGTGTATCCTCTGAAAGATGCGATTTCTGTTTATTTTAACATCTTTTGTTGTTCGATTAACATGAATGACAAACAACAGGAATATTAGACTGCTGTCACTTTAAGAGCTGCCCGGATCCAATATTCTGTTAAACATGTTTTCTTTCTCAGCTGTTTGCTTTCACTTACAGACCGACATTACTGTTTATGAGAACACTTACAAAGATTGGCATGCTGACACATAAAGATTGGCAAGCTGACACATACAAGTCTGTGTATTTAACCGTTTAAGGCATATAAAGCGGCAAAAACAACTCTAAAAAACAACTTTAATAGTCTCACGCTCTGTGAACATCATCTTCATATATAGTGAAATTAGTTCTCTTTCACTGTGCTTTAACGGCTTAAAATTACTTGTTTTTAAACCACAATGCTTAAAAACATGCACAAACCATACGTTTTCATGACCACGTAGCACAGCAACGTCATGTGAGCTTGAAACTGTGATCAAGACGATAGTCCAAAATTTCTACCGGTCGACAAATCGGGTTGATCGTGTTTACCAATATATTGCCCACCTCTATTTACATGTAAGTAAGAAAAAGTTTAAAAAATGATTAAAGTCATGATGTGCAACTCATTAGATGAATACCCACTTCAGCTGATTCAAATCGATAACTCATGAGTTTGAGAATCAAATCATTTGTTGACAAAATCAGTGTATTGGTTGTGTTGCATGTTTATTGTTGCATGCAACAAGTGAGGATAATGCCATAGAAAAGCAGCAAAAAGATTCAATAACCACTTACAGCTGAACATCACAAATATCTTTTGTATAACCCATGAATCCAACTATGACTCAGCTCTTGATTTATATCTCTACCCATAACAGAGCAAATTTGCTTTGGAGAAAAAGTTCCGTGTGTAAAAGTTAAAGCATAAACCTGAAAGGTCATTGGATGGGACTTTACAGCACACTGGTTTAACTGTGAACCTCTATTACCATGTGCGCATGGTAATCTACAACAAAAAAGCTGAAGACTGAATATGAGCATGAGTGAGGAATATGGGATGAAAAGACAGCAAGATCAAAGGACGTGGAGGGCTGCAAGGTTTCTGCAAGGTACACTGCTCCTGGCTGATAGCCGTCCATCTGGACCTGACGCCCCGCTGTTATCATTTGAAACGTCCGTGTGGTTTAAACCATCAGCTCTATCATAACTGTCATAACAGCTATGACGGAGCTGGTGTCATAACTGTCAACTGTCATTTATGCTAATGGCCAGTTCAGCAAGACAGAAAAACAAATCATTTTCATTCTACAGCATTATGCTGTAAATATTAAGAAAACAAGGCATGTTTAGTGGTATTTCTTTAGCACAATACATTGGTGACATTGTAAAACCCTAGGGGCCATAACAGATAAACCCTGTACACTATATTCCAAGTCGTCTGAAGCCATATGAGATCTGTGAATGTTTGTGTGTTTATAGTGGTATAAATCTTTTGAAGTGCAGGCCTTTTGTGTCTCAGAGCCGCCGTATACTGCAGCAGCAGCCATCACCGAGGACAGCTCTAAAAATAGAGCCGACTCTTCACAAGAACACCTGACAAGACTCTCTCTCTCACTCTTTTCCACTCTCTAACAGACGATCACACTTTCCATCTCTCAATCGCTTTGCTTCACTCCTCGCTGAATCTAATTACGGCAAAACAAGTATCAGCTCAGCGGCAGCAAAGTCTACCCATCAGCAGTCCTCATCAGGCCTAGGGCGTCAAATAACACGCTAAAACAGACACACATAAACACATTAACACACAAATATCTTACATTCACCCTTATTGTGAGAAAAGGGCTGAGGTTTGGTAATGCAGCACAATTAAGCCTAGCTACGAAATCCTCAATTGCTATTGTTGTTGTTAACTAGTGCAATTCTGTTCTGACAGGGTCATGAGGAAAATAAATGAGACTAACAAGGCAAATAATGAACTACAATTGAACGTTATAGCAAAGTAAATAGGAGAAAATTCTTTGAATATAATGGTTCGTACTAATCTTTGGTTATTGATGTCATAAGTCACACATTTAAATTAGCTTTTTGGTATTTTGGTGAGAATACTAGTCATATGGATAATTAAGTAAAATGGTTAGTACAACGTGAGTTTCTTATTCAGCCTTTGTCATGTCATAATGTTGCATATTCTTCATTTTTATAATAACTGTACAATAATTTAACAATAATTGTACATAATTTTACAATAATTACCATTCTGGGTTGCCACGAACAATACCCGTTGTTGTCTTAGGACAATTTTGATGAACTTTTTTGATCCACTTTAAATGTTGACTACTGTAATCTATTGGTTGATACAGTTACCCTTAACCAGTACATAACTCAGATTGTGCAGCTTGTTGTGAAACTATGGTATTATAAGCATAAATTATCAAAACTATGATTTTTGCAAGCCCCGCAAACAATAACAAAACAAAATTTATATTTCTTCTTTTTTTTTAAATTTTACAATAATTACAATGTTTGCTTTCAAGGATTTTATAAAATAATAAACATCAAATTTAGTTACTATTCTGGGTCATCGCTTGATGTCAAATATATAATTTTGGTTACAAAACAAAACAAAACAAAACAAAACAATACAATTTAGTTACTGATGTGGGTCGCCGCTTGATGTACAACATATAATTTTGGTTCCAAAACAAAACAAAACAAAAAAAAAAAAAAACTAAAGTTACTGATGTGGATCGCCTCTTGATGTCCAATATATAATTTTGGTTCTGAAACGAAACAAAACAAAACAAACAAACAAACTAAACTACACTAAACAAATTTAGTTAATGTTCTGGGTCGCCGCTTAATGTCCAATATATAATTTTGGTTCAGTAACAATCCAAAGCAAACCAAACCAAAACGAAACGAAACGAAACGAAACAAAACAAAACAAAATGACACGAAACAAAACGCAAAGCGAAACGAAACAATTTAGTTACTGATGTGGATCACCGCTTGATGTCAAATATATAATTTTGGTTCTGAAACAAAAACTAAAACAAACAAACAAAACAAAGCAATTAAATTAAATTTAGTTACTGTTCTGGGTCGCCACTTAATGTCCTACTTATAATTTTCGTCCTGAACAAAAGAAAACAAACTAAACCAGTGTTTCTCAACCCTGGTCCTGGGCGCCACCCTTTTTGTATGTCTTCCTTATCTGACACACCCATTTCAGGTCCTGGAGTTCCTTCTAATGAGCTCATGAGTAGAATCAGGTGTGTTTAATTAGGGAGACACACAAAATGTGCAGTTTTGGGGGGTGCCCAGGACCAGGGTTGAGAAACATTAAACTAAACTACACTAAACAAAACCATCACATTTAGTTAATGTTCTGCGTCGCCGCTTAATGTCCAATAGATCATTTTGGTTCTGTAACAAACCAAAGCAAAGCAAACCAAAACGAAACGAAACAAAACGTGAAACGAAACTAAACTAAACAATTTAGTTACTGATGTGGGTCGCCGCATGATATCCAATATATAATTTTGGTTCTGAAACTAAACAAACCAAAACAAACAAACAAAACAAAACCATCAAATTTAGTTACTGTTCTGGGTCACCGCTTAATGTCCTATTTATAATTTTCAGTCCTGAAACAAAAGAAAACAAACTAACTAAACCAGTGTTTCTCAACACTGGCCCTGGGCGCCCCCCCAGCACTGCACATTTTGTATGTCTCCCTTATCTGACACACCCATTTCAGGTCCTGAAATTCCTTCTAATGAGCTTATGAGTAGAATCAGGTGTGTTTAATTAGGGAGACACACAAAATGTGCAGTGTAAGGGGGCGCCAGGACCAGGGTTGAGAAACACTAAACTAAACTTAACTACACTAAACAAAACCATCACATTTAGTTAATGTTCTGCTTCGCCGTTTAATGTCCAATAGATCATTTTGGTTCTGTAACAACCCAAAGCAAACCAAACCAAAAACGAAACATGAAACGAAACAAAACAATTTAGTTACTGATGTGGGTCACCGCTTGATGTCCAATATATAATTTTGGTTCTGAAACGAAACAAACCAAAACAAAAAAACAAAACAAAACCATCAAATTTAGTTACTGTTCTGGAGCGCCGCTTGATGTCCAATAGATAATTTTGGTTCTGAACGAAACTAAACGAAACTAAACGAAACAATTTGGTTACTGATGTGGGTCGCCGCTTGATGTCCAATATATAATTTTGGTTCTGAAACAAAACAAACCAAAACAAACAAACATCAAATTTAGTTACATTGGTTCTTGAGCTACCGCTTGATGTCCAATAGATAATTTTGGTTCTGGAAACTAAACTAAACTTAAACTCAAATCCAACAATTTGTTACTGATGTGGGTCACGCTTTGATGTCCAATATATAATTTGTTCTGAAACTAAACAAACCAAAACAACAAAACCATCAAATTTAGTTACTGTTCTGGAGCGCCGCTTGATGTCCAATAGATAATTTTGGTTCTGAACGAAACTAAACGAAACTAAACGAAACAATTTGGTTACTGATGTGGGTCGCCGCTTGATGTCCAATATATAATTTTGGTTCTGAAACAAAACAAACCAAAACAAACAAACACAGCAAAACAAAACAAAACAAAAAAAAATCGAATTTAGTTAATGTTTTGGGTTGCGGCTTGATGTCCAATATCTAATTTTGGTTCTGAAACAAAACAAAACAAAACAAATAACAAAACAATAAAATTGAGATATTGGTCTGGGTCGCCACTTTATGTCCAATATATAATTCTGGTTCTGAAGCAAAACAAAGAACAAAACCTGCACTCTCAAGGATGGACTTAAACCACCAGAGACTAAAAGATCATAGAGACTCATTTGACATGGTCCAGTAAGCAACCTCCCAGCAGCCACCCTGGACACCCTAGCAACTGCATAGCAACACACTAAAACCATTAATAGCATAGCATAGCAATGCCTCAGGAACCCTAGCAGCAAATACTCCACCAGCAAGAGCCACTCACATATTTATTTATTTATTCATTTTTATGTAAAAAAAAAAAAAATCTGTTTGTTCGACTAGATATGAGGCTAGTTATCTCAGTGTGTAACCTGAAGGCTTGCAGTATAGCATCACCCACTTTAAATCACTGACCAAACATACATTTAGCAACATACACACACAAGACACATCCACACAAATGCTATGGTCAAAGGGTCATAAACTCTTATCGCACACACACTATATATAACCTAAACACACACAAAATATAATCACAGCTAAGCAGAAGTGACACACAAAGAGGAACAGAAACAGTGAATAAGTACGATACCTGAGCCTTAACGCATTCCTGCGGAGGAGCCAGAATGAGGAGAGAAGCAGAGAAGAGGATAGTTATTATCAGCCTGGGTTATTGAAGAGCAGAGCAGGCTCAGAGAAACCCTGTTAAGCACTTTGCAAGTCATACTACGGGAAGAAGAGAGGGACACATCCTTTATAAAAGCTCAGACGCTATCAAAAAACAACAGAGGGTAGTGCACACACACACATACACACACAGCTGAGAAACATGAGGCGGATGCTGAAATAAAAATCCACAAAGCTAAAATAAAAGGGAACTCGGGCACTTCAGGTGAACGGAAAAACGGATAATTATGCAACCAAATATGAACAATGGGAGGTCATTTAGTTATTGAACAACTGAAACGCCATGATCAGCAAACTATAAGATGTAAAAAAAAAACTGGTATTCGCTGACTGAATGAGGGTCTCATGATCATTAAAGACCAGCTGCCCCACAGTACCGCGGAGAGGAAGGGAAAAAGACAGATTTATAGAGACAAAATGGTACCCAGTATAAGCCAACAACAAGGCAGTCGCTGTTCGCTGGTCTTAAAGTCACTATTGACAGACAAACTAATTTCATTTAAAGATTCCATGAAATGGCTTGACGAGAGCAGTTTTCTTTCCTATTAAAAGCGGAAATTTGAACTTGACATACTGAACGGCTTTAACCTTCAAAAAAAAGAGAAAAAGAAATAAGCTTTAGTTTACATCAGTTTTGAACCATCATTTAGTACTTGCTACATTAGATGGAGACAGAAAAAGACTGTACATTTTACAGTTTTACATTTAACATTTCTACAATTTCATGGGGACGTCATGGGGTGTTTACAGCACAAGTAAAGTGTGATATAAGTGTAAATGCAACAAATTCCCTCAGTATTTTTGATAACTGTGATTTTCAGCTAAAAATCTACATAATGGATTCATTATTGATGGGTTTTCACTGCAAAACAGCATAAAAATGCTACAAATAGTACTAAAATTTGAGCAAAAATGTACGATATAAAATAAAATTACCCAATCCTATAACCTCTTTTTAATGCAAATATTTTCTATCATCATACTATTACATTATTATTTAGATAACAAAAATTAAGATAAAATACAAAAAAAAAAAGTAAAAATAAAAAAGCAATTTCATGCAGCAATAATCAGAAAAAAAATCCAAATCCATGTTAGGACTAGGGGTGTAATGGTACACAGAGATGGATCACGGTTCAATATAAGTTTGGTACAACAGGAAATTTATTTTTTCATTTATTTTGAACAGACAGTAGTGCTACAATGTTGTGTTAGCAGTTGTTTTTGTATTTGAACTAGATTTAAGATTTAAAGCAAAAACAGAATGGTCTGACTTAAGATTTGTTAAATTATGCTACATCAGACACTTGCACAAAACAAAAACAGCAGACGGACGGAATAAAAAAAATGCATATTTATTCTCTGACAGCAGGTGGCGCTTATGGAACAGCAGCAATATAGAGTTTCCTTGGTTAATCGCTGTAAACAAAGCAGCTGCGCTTTTAAATACTATACTAATATGCATTATATAAAGGTAAAAGGAAAGAAAAAGCCATCGAAACATTTCTGAAGACGTTCAGCTCTTCTCAGAGATACATTTGTATAAACTCTCACATATTTGTCTTCCCATAATTTGAGCATCGTGAACAGTGAGTTTGATCTGCATGATAGTTTTTTTTCCTCTTTACAGTCTTCATAAAAATTCCACACAAATTGCATTTTGGGAAATGATTGCAATGCAGTTTGTGTGCAATTCTGGAAAAGAGATTGGCCTAAATAAAACTAAAATACATTTTAGATTTACAGTTGAGGTCAAAAGCTTGCATATACTTTGCAGATTCTGTAATAAGTTAATTATTTGACCAAAATAAGAGGGATCATACAAAATGTATGTTTTTTTTTTATTTAGTACCGACCTGAATAAGATATTTTTACATAAAAGATGTTCACGTATAGTCCAGAAGAGAAAATAATAGTTGAATTTATAAAAATATCTCTGTTTGAAAGTTAACATACACTTGATTCTTAATAATGTGTTGTTACCTGAATGATCCACAGCTGGTTTTTCTGTTTTGTGACAGTTGTTCATGAGTCCCTTGTTTGTTCCGAACAATTAAACTGCCCGCTGTTCTTTATAAAATCCTTCAGGTCCCACAAATTATTTGGTTTTTCAGCATTTTTTGTATTTTAACCCTTTCCAACAATGACTGCATGATTTTGAGATCCATCTTTTCACACTGAGAACAACTGAGGGACTCATGAGGGATATGCAACTATTACAGAAGGTTCAGACACTCACTGATGCTCCAAAGATGACGCATTAAGACCCAGGTGTGTAAACTTTTGCACAGATGGAAGATGTGTACATTTTTCTTATTTTGCCCAAATACCGTATTTCTTTCACTTAGTACTGCCCTTCAGAGGCTACAGAAGCTACTTACATGTTTCCCAGAAGACAAAATAAGTTAAATTTACCCTGATCTTTAAATTCAAAAAGTTTTCACCCCCTAATGCAGCGTGTTTCCTTCTGGAGCATCAGTGAGCATTTGAACCTCCTGTAACAGTTGCACATGAGTCCCCCAGTTGTCCTGAGTGTGAAATAAAATGAATCTCAAAATCATACAGTCATTATTTGAAAGGGTTAAAATACATAAAATTACTGAAGAACCAAAAAAATTGTGGAACCTAAAGGATTTTTCTGAAGAACAGCAGGCAGTTTTAACTGTTCAGGATAAACAAGGCACTCATGAACAACTATCAAAAAACAAAACGCTGTGGATCATTCAGGTAACAACACAGTATTAAGAATCAAGCGTATGTAAACTTTTGAACAGGGTGATTTTTATGCATTAAACTATTATTTTCTCTTTTAGACATATATGTAAATGTCTATGTGAAATATTTTATTCATGTCAGTACAAAATAAAAAAAAACAACAACATGCATTTTGTATGATACATTTTTTTTTGGTAAAATAATTTTTTTAAACACATTGCAGATTCTGCAAGGTGTATGTAAACCTTTAACCTCAACCGTATAGCCAGTCAACTTGTGTTTCTCTAGAACCGAATACAAATGTACCGTTACACCCCTAGTTAGGATTGTATAACAATGAAAACATCCTCAGCATTAAAGACATTCTGTTTTGGTGTGGAACAGATTGTGTAAAATACAAAAATGTTGTTTAAATGAGTATAGAAGGAGTATTGTGCTGAGATGAATGAACTCTACTTCATCATTTGTCTCTGAGCTGTTTTGAATCATTGTGCATCTACAAGATGCCTCCAAATACAGTATGACAAATCTGAATCACGTCTAGGGCAGAGATGCTTAGAGACTCAGCTGAGGTCAACTGTGTGAGGCAGGCAGCGCAGAGTACAATTATTTCACTCTGGTGCCAGAAACTGAATCAAATTAATGCCAGTCAGCAAGTCTCTATAAGTTTATGTGAGACACTCAAGGCTGATACATGATGTAATGTTTGTGAAGTGAATTTTCACCTTCGGCTATGTCTGAGTATGGAAATCCCTCTGTGGAAGCACTCTCAAAAACTCACGGATTAGCCGGAATGCCCGTCAGCTTAACATCCAATGCACTGCGGTCCCTCTTGAAGACGCTACTGTGAACTTTCTTAGCCTGCTACCACTGATCCGAGAACAAAAACACGGTCCAAATCACTTCCCACAGACCATAACAAAAAAAAGGGAGCTGTTTGGGAAAACTCTGCAGCTGAGAAGATACAATGGTGGGAATAATTTTGGCGTCCCGTTCTAATGTATCTCCAGGGAAAAACAATTTAGTTCAATGATGCTTGACGTATTTCGCTGCACTAAACAAAACAAGAATTTCCAAACAAGCTGAGGGAACACTGGCTTCTCTCCCGAGGGAATGGGAGGAATGCTGGGAATGAACAGCAGCAGATTTGAGGGAGAAAAATCAGGAATGTGTCTACGTGAGGGTCCAGCTTTGAACCTCCATGAAACATCTGTGTCAAAAATTCTCAAGATTGACACCCAAAACATTATGAAAGCAGAGTCTCGCTGTCAAATCTGCTGGAGATTTAGTGGAATAAAAAACAACCCTGTTTTTCGTTTTCTTTACCTTTAAAAAGTCTCGAAAATTGGTACCAGCCAAGGATGTAACCACATATCCAAGACTATGGGTAACATATGCAATAATTTTAAGAATTATCAAATGAAAGACCAGTTATGGTCGATAACTAATGTACATATTTGTTATCCATTTAACAAATGCAAATACACAAACACAAAATGATTTCTTTCTTTCCCTCTGCTCTGTCTCTTTACTCAGTTGGGGCTCGATGATGTTGTATATCACACATACAGATGGTAGCAGTGCAGTGAATTCTCACTTCAACCTGGCCAGAGCACAGTGGGGACTGAGTGCACAAAACACCAGCACATCTTAAGCCAACACGACATGCTGACAGCAAACACATAGCTAACACCTACAGAGAGACCATATAACAGCCATCACAGTACAACAAAGAAAATGAGCAACTATAATGAACACAAGTAAAGCACCTTGCACATACAGTCACAAACAATGAGGTGCTGCTATGTAAAAATAACACTTAAGAGACTGAAAGAACTGTCCAAAAGTAAGAGATGAGTATGAAGTTCATTTAAACCTTTTATAAGGTAATGAACTAAGATGACTTTAGTTTTAAGCAGCAATTTTATATATGCTTCAATAATTTCTTCTAACCTGCCTAATTTACAGAGTCAAATGTAAGTAAGCAAAAGTCTGAAAACTGAAAACTGGCTGCATCCAAAATGCATGCCTCCATAGAGCTGGGTAGATTACTTACAAATTGTAGTCCGTTACTGCTTCTGAATTACATGACAAAAAATGTAGTTACAGATTACACATTTTAGGTAATATAATCAGACTACTTTTTGATTACTTTTAACCTATCTCGTTTATCATATTGATTTAAATATACCATATTTACAGATAAGAAATAACGTGAATTTGTGCATTTTAATGAGTTTGAAAGAGAAAAGCTTTCCAAAGACATAGTAATATGAGTGATCATTTAAATGCAAATTAATTGTGTATTACGTTTAATACTTTTTTCTGTTCATTTTTACAAACTGAGAAAGTCATAATTGCCACAGATCCTGTCAATAGTGCTTAAAGGAGAAGTTCACTTTCGGAACAAAAATGTATAGATAATTTACTCACTCCCTTGTCATCCAAGATGTTCATATCTTTCTTTCTTCAGTCGTAAAGAAATTATGGTTTTTGAGGAAAACATTTCAGGAGATCTCTTCATATAGTGGACTTCTATAGTGCCTGTGAGTTTAAACTTCCAAAATGTAGTTTAAATGCAGCTTCAAAGGGCTCTAAACGATCTTAACTGAGGAAGAAAGGTCTTATCTAGCGAAACAATCGGTTATTTAAAAAAATAAAATATATTGATATTGATATAGTATAATATATTTTGACAATTTATATACTTTTTAATCTCAAATGCATGTCTTGTCTAGCTCTGCGTGAACTCTGTGTATTCGGTTCAATACAGTTAGGGTAGGTTGACAAACTCCCATCTCATTTTCTTCTCTAACTTCAAAATTATCCTAAATTGCTGTTTTAACTTATTTTAAAAAAGGCCATTTGATCTTCTTCGCACATTCACTTGCGAAGATGGGAGATGAGATGGGAGTTTTTTGACATATCCTAACTGTGTTGACCCGGAATGCACAGAGTTCATGCAGAGCTAGACAAGATGAGCATTTCAGGTTATTTTTTAGAAAATAGCAGATCGTTTTGCTTGATAAGACCCTTCTTCCTTGACTGGGATCTTTTAGAGGCCTTTGAAGCTGCATTTAAACTACATTTTGGAAGTTTAAACTCATGGGCACTATAGAATTCAACTATATGAAGAGGAATCCTGAAATGTTTTCCTCAAAAACATAATTTATTTATGACTGAAGAAAGAAAGACATGAACATCTTGGATGACAAGGCGGTGAGTACATTATCTGTAAACTTTTGTTCTGGAAGTGAACTTCTCCTTTAAGTTGTTTTTAACCCAGAATATAAGGCAGTAGATAAAACAAATAATTGAACACAGCCCCATGAGGATGGGGCTGCAGTGGCTAAATGAACAGATTCTGCCAGTAACAGAAGAACAAATGTAAAAATAGTAGCAGAGTAAAGTTCATTAGAAGTATACGAACATCTTGTTCCTTCCACATTGGTAATACAAGGAAAGAGAAGTGGTTAATGTTACCAAAAAGAGTGCCAACACACTTGCAGTAGACTTTCAGTAACCTAAAGCTTCACATGATGTTTCTGTTGTGTAACATTTGTAAAAGAAACATTTTTTTGTGCGCATCTGATGCACTGAACTGGTGAAGAGTTATCTTTTGTTATATTTAGCCACAGCAGTCAAATACATTGAATATTACATTATGCATAGACAGTGCTGGACGGTATGACAGTATATACCATGCAACGTCAGAAATGAATCAAGTGGTACAGAATTCCTGCACCATTTACACACTGTAGTAGGGGTCGACCAATATGTGTTGCTCAGGGCCGATGTCAGTACAAATTATTACAGATCAAGTAGACAGATAAACGATATTTTAAACCGATATATATATATCTGGGGTAAAAATTAAAATTATTGTCAAAATTAAAAATAGCAAGGGCTCTAACAAAATATTTTCTTTAAATGCATTTAAATGCATTCATAAAATTATTTTATCGGCAAATCAGTTTGGAAAATGACCGATACCGATAACCATGTACTGATAAACCAATAAACGGTCGACCCCTACACTGTAGATATATTTGCAGTATTATTTGCACATGAAAGTGACAAAAAGAGATCTTGCATATACTGGCTATTTTACAGCTTTAAACATGACTCATTCAATCAGAATAAAGACTCTGTCCTGTACGTTTAAAAATATTATTTTTGAGTTATGTGTTATATAATGTGAAGCTGTTCGTGCACAGATAAAATCTGTTTAAAAAAATCTTATTTTTGGTTTGCTTCCAAATAAAATTAATTTATCCCAATAAAGCTTTAATTTATTAAAAAAAAATATATATATTATTGCAAATATCTATTGCAAAGCTGAGTTATCAATGTCACATGATCCTTCAGAAATTATCCTAAAATGCTTATTTAGTGCTCAAGATAATTTCTTATTATCATTGCTGAGGATTCTTTGATAAATAGAAAATTCAAAAGAACTGTCTTTACTGTCACTTTTGATTAAATTAATGCATCCATACTGAATAAAATACTGTTTAATTTATTGGATTATCCAAAAAATAAGCATAACTGTATTATTATTTAACACATAAACCATTCTTAATTGAAAATCCAGTACAAATAATATACCATATACCAGGATACTATGATACCATGATACCATATAGTAATATCAGATTTTAATCATACCATCTATTCCTATGCATAAGCAACATTTGCAAACAAAAAACAAGCATTTGCAATGACACATTTGCCAGGATGTAAACAAACTGGAAAGCAAAGCCGGACAGGTGAGGAACAGGAACGCCGACAGTCATACAGGGGGAGGGGCAAAAGAGAAGCTGTACAGGTACAGTTAAAGCATACGACTGACCGTATGGTATCCCCGTCCAATGGGCGGCTTGCCGGCAGGATAGGGGTCTACGGTGTCGATGATGGTCTGTCGCTCGCCCTTTTGGTTGATCTTGCGAAACCTTCGGCGGGACTGTCGGTGCGATGCCTGCCGCTGGAAATACTCCTCATTCTCATCCATATAGTCCACCTGCAAACGGAGGAGCGATTTGAGTGAGACACCCTATCTCTCTCTCTCTCTCTCTCTCTCTCTCTCTTCACCCCCCACCCCCCTCCCACCCCTCTTACTGGCGCTGTGTAAAAAATAGAAGTGGGTGTGCGAGCCTGTCTGTGTGCATGTGTGTGTGTGTGTGTGTGTGTGGGCTGAGCCTCAAACGCCTACGTCAAAGCGAGGCACACAGCAGACAGAAAAGAAAGGTAGAAAAGGGGAGATGCGGTTTCAGAGGAGCAGCTCGCGAGGGTCTTACGATGCCGAAAAACCAAAACCATGTGTATTCCAGATCAATGATTATTCTCTATCTTCACAGGGTGTTCTGTCACTGTGCAGCAGAAAATATCATCAAAGAGGTGTAAGCTGTCCATGGCAGGTCTTTGAATGACTGTGAACGAGGGTGGCATCATCATACACAAGATGGGTATAAGTTGCATATAAAAAGGGCCGGCCACTGTGACATTACGCCATAAGAAGTGACATGATTATCCCTCTGCCTTATTTTGCTGCAGCCTCACATTTCACACCCACTCTGCCTTTGGGATTACACATCAAATCTCTCGCTACCGTACCAACCGCTGCTATGGCAACTGCCGGCGAGCGCGAAGCAGTGGGAATATATTGGGCGGTGTGAGCGAGTGAGAGTGCAGTATCTATATCCTGCCTCGGCCCGTAATTACAGGGCAGCATCGGCCAGTAATAACAGATGAGTTACCCAACAAGGGCACGATCAACTGTCGAGGACAGTGGCCATCGCCCAGACAGGAGATTTCGATTATGCATTTGGCAGATGCTTTTAAACGACATTAGTAACGACATCAGTACATGCATCCCCTGGGACTGGAACCCATGACCTTGGTGTTGCGGGCATCATGCTTTATAGGTTGAGCTACGTATATATACACTGTACATACTATCATTCAGAAGTTTGAAACGGGCAAGATTTTGTTTAAATGTTTTTGAAAGTAGTAGTTTGTGATCACTAATGCTAAAAAAAAAAAATAGTAAAACATTAATAATGTGAAATATTTTAATATATTTTAAAGTGCAAATTATTCCTGTGGTGGCAAAGCTGAATTTTCAGTGTCAAAGAAATCATTCTTAAATTCTGATTTGGCACTCAAGAAACATTTTTTTATTATGAACAGAGAAAACAGTTATGCAGCTTATTATTTTATTAATAGAACAGAATGATTAATAGGTGGTTCACAAGAACAGCATTTATTTGAAATACATTTTTGCAACATTATAAATGTTTTTCTGTCACTCTTGACCATATTAAAAGGATACTTTCAGTACACAAATTAAGATATTTTTGATAAAATATTAGAGATTTCTGACCTTGCAAAGACAGCAATTGCAACTCAATGCCCAGAAAAGTAGGAAGAACATTTTTAAAATAGTCCATGTGTCATCAGTGGCTCAAATGTAAGTTTATGAAGCTACGAAGACTTTATTTAACAATTTCTTCTCCTCCGTGTCAACACATACGCGTGAATTCCTCAGCTTGCAAACAAGGCGAAGTGCATCCGGGTTCTACATAGGGTTGAGCGATATGGACAAAAAAAAAAAATATTATCGATATCGATAATTATCACGATAAATGTCAAATTTATACATTTAGTATAAACGCACAAACGCTATAGCTTAATCAGAAAAAAATACTGTAATTATATTCCAGAACTCCTCCTTTAATACATTTAATACATGCCTACATTAATAATATAATATAAACCGAGTTATTTGTGTTCTTCACTGAATTCAAGCACTTCACACTGGATCTCACAGCACTGTTTACTGGTGGCATGACTGAGATTCATAGCACATCTACCATTTGACCTTTGAGCCAAATGGATAAACGGTCCGAATGGCATGCGCCAAATGACCAGCGCTTATACAATATTATTATATGGAACATTTATCAAACTCATTATTGTTTATCGTGGAAATTTCTATTGTGCGATAATTACAGTTATCGATTTAGCCATAGTTCTACGTCAGAATGCCGGCTCCTGTGTCAGCAGCACCCCACGTATGCATTGTGGTAGTCTCGTGAACATGCGTCGAAGACTGACACGGAAGAGAAGAAACTGTTGAATAAAGTGTTATAGCTTCATAAAATTGCAGCTGAACCACTTTATCGATGCCTTGAACATGTCAGTTGCGTTGTGTTAATGCAGGGTCAGACAGCTTTTGGATTTCATCAAAAATATCTCAATTTTTGTTCCAAAGATAAACAAGGGTCTTACAGGTCTGGAACGACATGAGGGTGAATAATTAATGACAGAATTTTCATTTATGTGTGAACTATCCCTTTAATGTGTCCTTACTGAATACAAGTATTTTTACATTTTTTTTTTTTTTTTTAAATATTACCTTACTGACCACCAACGTTTGAACAGTAGTGTACTCAACATGCACAAACATATATAGGAGCCCACTGATACACATGTCGGCACATTTCCATGCCACCCTCAGAGCTTAACCAAATCCGAGGCTGCAAATGTAGATAGGGACTCGTGAACATACATCATGACATCAACTGAATATGGAATATATTGTGATGCACAGAAGCGCTTGGATTCCTAAATATGAACATTTTAGTTTTTTGGCAAGGCGAGAGCATTAAATTTAGGCCATGTTGAACATTAACCACAGTGGGCTGAGTAATTTAAGAGGAACAAATCCACAAAGAAATTTGCTTGTGGTAAAATGTAAACACGATGCCAAATTCAAACCGAGAAAAAGACAGATGTGGAGGAGTACTGAAACATTTATAAAGACATCTATCATTAGATCAGTGGTTTCCAAATGTAACTTTAGTCTGGCTCACCTGATGCTAAACCAAACTAGACAGCACACAACTAAATTGCTCTCCTTATATAAATATAAACGTTTATATAAACAAATACAGTATAGCTGTTACTAAAAAGTCTACAGAGCTTGTATTTGTGAAATCAAATATACATAGCCAATATTTGTGGAATTAAAATTTCCACAACTATTGAGTGCTATAATTATTAAATATTTAAATAATAGCAAAAAAAATAAATAAATAAATAATATGATTTTAAGTACGTAGTATGTTAAAATATTCACAAAGCCCATAGCCAGGCTGATTTTGTGTGCACCTAATCTATGATTAGGTTTATAAGGGGGCATTTACAATATATAACATGTCTTTGTGGTCAAATGCACAACTTTTTTTTTTTTTAGAGTGTTTCTAACTACAAACCAATATAATAATTAAAGCCACAAAATGCCAAAGCATCGAACTTCACAAAATAAGACCATCTAGATAAACGAATCAACATCTGTACAAAGTAACAGTCAGTGGTTGGACAACCAGTCAACCATCGTTGCTATCAAACCATCACATTTTCTTTGGGAAAGGGTTTTTAGTCAGTGCATTCGGTTTCGGGAAGAGCAGAAAACTGCCCGTGTAATGCCAAATCTGACCTTGTGTGTACCCCTGGGGGTAAAGCGTAGCCCACTGTGGGAACGACTGGGGAAGAGGAATGAAACTACAGCACAAAACAGCAATTATACAGTGTGATTAGTAAGAGTATGAAGTTAAGATGATTATCTGGCCCATGATTACTCACCACAATCATCTCGGATGGCTCCAGAACGATGCACTCGCATCCACGACGTAAACTCCCTGCAGACCTCTTCCCAAAACTAGAGGAGACGAACAGGAGAGAGAGAAAGGTTAGAAACCGCCCAACCGATTATGGAATCCTGAGCTTCTGTGGGAATGAAAGCATGCTTAGAGTCCGAGCCGGAGAAGCACATATCCACACACTGGTGGCAGTGTTCCTGGCCTAGGTAGTGAGGCTCCACTGGGAAAGAAACTACGACCCAACTGGAAAAGTCCACCAAATGACATCACAGCCTAATGAAAGAGGTACAGTGCAAAGTGATGGAGTGTGAGCGTAGCAACACAAAAAACTCTATTGAAAATGGAAATGGAAATGGAAATGTAAGGTGGAGTTCCACGTAAGATGAGTGCAAATACTCACTTTAAGATGGACATAGATTAACATTTTTAAATAGACACACATATTTGGACTTAACTAAATCATTTGCACTGTTGAGTTAGACAGTGCAATAACATTTCCTAACCCCAACTAATTAACTAAATAATTAAATAAATAAAATAAAAATAGGGCTGAATAGGGCTGGGTTTTGACACAAATTGCACGATTTGTTTCTGATTCGCAAGCTTGCGATTCAATTAGATTGCCGATTCAATTCGATATCCATTATTTTGGATATATATCAGGTACAGTACATGCCAAATTTTCTCAAGAAAAAAATGAATACTGTAAAATATACATGAGAGTCAGTTGGAACTACATTACTATAATATTGCAGGTTAAAATTAACTGATTTGTATACAAAGACTTAAATTACACAGTTAAGTTTTTATTATTATTAATAATAATAATAATAATAATAAAGTTACAATTACATAATTATATTTCTACTCCAATTAGTTTTTTTTTTAAACAAACATTTAAAAACATGACGGATTCATTCAAATTTAAACACTGAAGAACAGTAAAAACGATAATGAATATGTTATATGGTACATATATTTAGCAAAATGCTCCTCTCTAGAGTATATTTTCCTAGCTGAATAACAAGTTTATGGTCATCAAATATGTTTTTTCCAGGGTAAATGTAACGGTGTGACATTGTTTACAAGCTGTCGTATTGACGTCTTTGTGCGGCGAAACACTGATTGAGCGATTACATTAGACAAAAACAGATTTAGGTAAGTTGTACTCTGTAAGGTTTATTCATGTTTAGTTCGTACTGAAACTGATATTAAAGATGATCAGTTAATGCTCCACTTCTCTTAAACTGAGGCGCCACAGCGATCTATCACTCCACATTCCACACAGCGTCAAAACGGAATTTATTGCTTGAATACTGTAATAAAATTACCGAATTTGAAATCTGAGACTTTTTTTCATATCAAAAGTAAAAAGCACAAAGCTTATTGCGATTTATTAGATGGGATGTGCAAAACAATGTTCTGTACATTAAAGGAGAAGTTCACTTCCAAAACAAAAATTTACAGATAATTTACTCACCCCCTTGCTATTCAAGATGTTCATGTCTTTCTTTCTTTAGTTGTAAATAAATTATGTTTCTTGAGTAAAACATTCCAGAATTTCTCTCAGTAGAGTGGACTTCAAAGGTGTCCCCAAGTTTGAACTTCCAAAATGCAGTTTAAATACGGCTTTAAATGGCTCTAACTGATCCCAGCCAAGGAAAAAGGGTCTTATCTAGTGAAACGATTGGTCATTTTTGGAACAAATGGACAATTTATATACTTTTTAACCTCAAATCCTCATTTTACCTTTTTTTTTGTAAAGGGCGTTTGAGATTCTTTGCATGTTTACTTTGTAAACACTGGGTTGGTACTTCGGCAGCAATGTAGGACGATTTTAAAGTTGGGGAAGAAAACGAGATGGCCCATCTCGTTTTCTTCCCCAACTTTAAAATCGTCCTACAATACAATTAGTAACTGTATTGACCGTATTGACCCGGAAAAAAAAAAAAAAATGAAAATTTCACGCAGACCTAGACAAGATGAGCGCTTGAGGTTAAAAGGTATATAAATTGTCAATTTATTTTTAAAATAACAGATTGTTTCACTAGACAAGACCCTTCTTCCTTGGCTGGGATTTGAATTTTCCATTTGAAACTGCATTTAAACTGTATTTTGGAAGTTCAAACTTGGGGGCACCATTAAACTCCACTATAATTGTAATAATAATAATAATAATAATTCCTGTAATTTTTTCCTCAAGAAACAATTTCTTATCGACTGAAGAAAGACAGACATGAACATCTTGGATGACAAGGGGGTGAGTACATTATCTGTAAATTTTTGTTCTGGAAGTGAACTTCTCCTCTAACTGAAAACAGGCTAGATTAATTGATGCTTGGGATTTCAAGAATCAATATCGTTTTGTAAAATCGATTAAAATCGAGAAATCAATTTTTTTTTTTTACCCAACCCCTTAAAATAAAATAAAATAAAATAAAATAAAGTTGGTTAAAGGTGACGTGTACATCAAACAGAAATCTAATTTGTTTGTTTAAGTAGCCCAACTGGCATATAAACATGTTTGATGCTGTTTGCACACTTCACCTTTCATCTGGTCTGTTGATTTACCATTAAAGCTGCTTGTAAGACAATTTTTGCAGCTGAATGAGCTGCCAGGTGACACTTTGGTCCAAAGCTGACACACACACACACACACTTAGGTGAGAGGTCAGAAAAACAGCTAGACAGACTGCAAAAACTGTGACTGACAAAGCAAGGCTAATTTTACTATGGAAATACTCTACTGCATAAAACATATTACCTTACAATGACGATTTGCATGCTACTTCAAAGGTTTACATTAGTAAAACTTCACTTACTGTTGTATAGCTACTTGCACACTGTATGGGTTACTGCAGAAGTGCAGCTGGCAGATATAGTAACTAGCTAATATAGTTGGACTAACAGGTGCGATTCCTTTTACATGCATTGTTCCTCATTCTAAGACCACACACAATGAGACCTTTGTGTTGTAATGCTCTTTGACTTCCCTTTTAGGCTTCTATACAAATACAAACCTCAAGACTTAATGTGTTCTCTCATCGTTCATGATATAGTTGATGATACAGTGGGTATAGTCTAAAGCCACACTGGAAATCAAGGATTCCAAGTCTAATTTAAACCAAAAATTGCAATAAGAACAGAAAAATGAAATACATTTTCACCACACATACAGATTATAGGTTTTTTTTTTTTAGATGTGCTTACAAAAAAAACCCAGCCATCTTGAGCACAACCAAATGAAAAGATAAGGGAGAAAAAACTCTAAGCCTAAAAAGAAATCATTATTCTCTTTAGAAGCCAGGAAAACGTAAAACAAATGATATTAACATCAGACATTCATATATAATTTATTTTAATGTCAGCCACTGTGCGCACTCCTTGGGAATTTAACTCCCGGTGAGACATGATGCCCACCCAGACGTCCCCAACATTCCATATTACACAACAGTGTCTGGAATGTGATTCTGTAACGAACGTTGCAGGCACTCACACACAGCAAAGAACATAGGGGTCTCCAACGTAAATAAGAGCATTTTTCATCTCTCCATATTAAGCCGAGCAAAGATTAATGAGCTATTATGCAAGTATCGTCGGTGGGAAAGTCAGAAGGGAGAAGGGGATACATTGGAAGGCTTAAGGACATGCTGAAGTATAGTAGAACGGATAATGCAATAACAGGATTCTACTATAATGCTTCAGTGAGTGCTAAACAGCTCTGCTGCCTCTCAGATCTGCACTTGCAAACACAAGGCAACATAAAGCAGAGTAAACCGCATTTCAAGAGCACCAAAGCAACCCTGAACTGTTACTAGATATAATGCAGGGATCAAGATGTTGGATGCATGATTAACAAAGTTTGACAAATGAAGTATGATTACTTTAATTAGCATTAGTAAAAATAAAATTAATTATAATAAAATTAATAAAAAAATACAATAACATAAAACATAAACAAATATTTTATATTAAATATATATAAAATAAAAATAAATAAAATAAATGTCCTTAAAATGATTTAAATGAATTGCGCACTTAATATATAATATAGTACACAATATTAAAAAAAATAATAATAACACCGTACCTGAAGATGAGAGAGTTGTCACAAACTCTATCCAATGAAATCCATAAACAATCCCCGCTTCTTAAAAATCATGCATTCAGTTCCATACTTCTACCTCAAATGTGTTTTTAACGTCCTTCCTTAGCATTCATACCCACACTACCAAACTGAACACAAACACAAGTTCCTGAATGCCACATGATAATCCAACTTTGCGTACGCTGCACTCTGTTCTGACAGCTCTGTCTCCCACCTTCATCTTACGAGAGTATGTGTTGGGGAATGTGCGTTCTTGAGAGTTAGTGGTGATCGACTGAAGCCAACATTCCTGCCTGCCTCTTACTTCCTGTGGAGCCAAAAGGGAGGGGTTGACCTCTACCCACAAACAACATGACCTCCCAACCTAAACTCAAGACCTGTAGCGATCAGAGCGAGATACACCCAGAAAAACTCTAAGGGGCAACTTTGGGAATAGTAAAGAAAAGGATACTATTCACAATCCAAAAAAATGTAAAGCAATCATAATTAATAAATAAATTACAAACAGTTCACAAACAAGCCACTAACTACAAATAAAAAAGGTTTGTAGTTACAATAGCTGGAGATTGAAATGCATAGTTGAGGAATTGTGGCTAAACAACAAATGAGGCATGTTGATACATGTAGGGAGTGACTTGTATCGTCTGGGACTGAGTCACGTATCAGATGTTACAGATTATATTCTCATGAAGTAAATACATCATATCAGTTCAGGGAGGAATGGCAAGGCTTTCAAAGCACTTACATGGGAAAACCACCCAGTAGTTTGTTTGCATGTGGTTTAGTAGAAAGAAAAAAAAAACATACTGAAACTGAAAGAAGTTGGCCACATTCACACAGCAACAGAATGTGATTGTCAGTCCTGTATTTAAGTCCTTAATACGGTTACGTTCACACACAGTACAGTTATTTAAGGGTGTGACAACCGCATTCTGTAACCGAACTCGCACCTGTAAATTTTCAGGACTCACAACCAAATTCTTGGGAGAACAAGTGCTGTGTGAACGGAAGAGGACTGAACAACTAATTGTCTGTCACATCATATAGTGCAAGCGTCTAAAGTGTGCTGCATGCTTTAATTTGTGGTTTTTGTAACTTACAGTGATGGAGAAATGAACTGTACGTGTTATGCGTGTGACTCAAATGCTCCACTCTCCACCCAAATATAAAAGCTGAATATTTGTTTTCCAAAAGGCAAGTATTCCTCTTCAGAGTCAGAATCTGCGAATATTTTTATTTTTGTACTATTATATTTTTGTAATCTTTACAAGAAATTTCCCCTTTTTCAAATCAAGCCATTCTCAGCTTCTTGTTGGTGTGACGTCACACCGACAAAGGCCACTCCCACAATAGTTGATTGACATGACCGTCTTACCTTAGACTCCAGCTGTTATTGTGTCTATTCCGGTGCAAGGGAAGACAAGAATGTCTACGATTGAGCAATTGAGGTGTTCTGTTGTTGGATGTAATGATCATAGCAGTCATCATTTACTCCCGACCTTTGAAGATGGCAGAGGATTAACGTTACTTTCGTTTTTGGAAGCAAATGCGCCTGGCGATCTACATAAATGCATCTGTGTTCACACGAATCATTCATGATGCAGCTTCGCCTACAGCAGAAGTGGTTTTTATGCATCTTTGCACAATCGCCTTTCTTAATAATGTGCTAGTTAGCAAGTTTAGCGGCTAAACACGGCTAATGTAAACAGACCGGCTCGTCACCCCACAGAAGAGAGGGGCAGGTGAGCAGAGCTCATTATCATTTCAAGGAACATGCAATAGAATGGCTTGCTCTGACCAGGGCTGATTTTTACAAGGTAAAAAGGCTTTTTTTTTTTAACACTACCAATGAGAAATTTTACCCAAAGTATGTTATACACTTCTCATTAAGAAAGAATCATATTAACTTGTGGAAAATGGGCATCCGATGACCCCTTTAAGGACTCAAATACAGGACTGACAACTGTATTCTGCTGCTGTGTGAACGTGGCCTAAAAGTTTGCAATTTAGTAAAAAAAAATAATCATCTGCAGATGAATAAAAATTTAAAAAAAAAACCTATGAAAAACCTGAGCATTTTGAAAAAAAACATATATATATATATATATATATATATACTGTTACCTCTGAATGTCCTCTGAAGTAAAAAAAAAACAAAAAAACATTTAACTTTTAAAAAAAAACGTTAGACAAATGTCTAACTAAAATTTCAGGGGGGACAAAAAAATCTCCCATTAACAATTTATAAATGTTTTGTGCTAATATTTTGATAACATAAAAGACAAAACAACCTTGAAGGGCTAGTTCACCCAAAAATGAAAATTAATTACTCACCCCATGTTGTTTCAAACCCCTGAAGCCTTCATTCATCTTCGCTACACAAATAAAGATATTTTTTGATGATATCCGAGAGCTTTCCTGTTTAAGGTCCAGAAAGGTAGTAAAGACATTGTTAATATTGTCCATGCGACATCAGTGGTTCAACCGTAATTTTTTGAGGCTACGAGAATACTTTTTGTGCGCAAAGAAAACAAAAATCACGACTTCATTCGAAGGTTTCTTCTCTTCCATGTCAGTCAAAGCGCGTTCACGAGAGTACCAGGATGCAAGGGTGTGGTGCTGCTGACGCAGGAGCTGACATTCTGACGTAGAACCCGGATGCGCTGTGCCATGTTTCCAAGCTGAGGAATGAACTCTTATGCATTAACGTGGAAGAGAAGAAATTGTTGAATAAAGTCTTGTTTTTTTGTGGGGGTATTTGCGCACAGAAAGTGTTCTTGTACCTTCATAACATTACAGTTGAACCACTGATGTCACATGGACTATTTTATCAATGTCCTTACTACCTTTCTGGGCCTTGAATGTGTCAGTTGCGTTGCTGTCTACATTGCTGTCTATGCATGGTAAGAAAGGATTTCATAAAAAATATCTTAATTTGTGTTCCAAAGATGGGTTTGGGACGACATGACAGTGAGTAATTAATGAAAGAATTTTCATTTTTGGGTGAACTACTGTACGCCTTTAAACAAACATTCTATTAATGTTACTGGAAGAATGTTGAACTTTCAGAGAATCTTCAGCCAAAGTTCTGAAAACATTCTCTGTTAGCATGGATAGTATTACATCCTAATGTCATTTTTATACCATGGTAAAGCACAGGTAAAAGTCATATCACTAGGAACTGTGATTATCAATGTTTTCCTAAGTCTTGCGGTCAGGAATAGTTAAGAAAACAATGGATTTACTGAAGGATCAGATTTAACAAAGTTTATAACAATAGAAGCTATTGTTGGTGGTTAAGCCTGCAAAACCATTTTAAAGGGCTTGGACTTGTTGCATAAGTACTGGCATGAGTACCAGGTGGTACTGGTACTTCCATTTTCAAATGGCACCTCAAACTCAACTCTGACTTCTACCAGCACTCTGCACACTATTATGATTTTAATGACGGTAATAGTTCTGCGATTAAACATTTGCATGCTGCATTTGTAATGAGGTGCGATTAAACAGAAGCCTTACACGGAATCTGCATTAAAACAAGTTTTTTTGCTTGGAAAGGAACTGGAAGAAAATAACAAACGTCATGTGCTAAAGAAAGCTGATAAGATGTTACTGCAGATCTAGTGTGTCTCAGACAAGAATCAGTACAAAGGGTAGCAGTGATGCCTCTTGGGGGGAAAAGAAATGGCCATTTGTGAGCGCTATCAAGACATTGTTTATGAAGTGCACCGCTGTCCTGTTGGTTTTCATTCACTGGACGCCTGAGTCACAGTCTATTACAGGAGCAACACATCACAGCTCTCTCCATGAAGCCAAACGAGAAAGCGAGGGAGGGAGAGACCTGCTTTTTTTCATTTCCATGGTGATAAAATGACATATTCCCACTGCAAGCCAATTCGAGTGCATCTCTGTCGAGAGCGTTTGTACGCCATGCTATGCTTTTAAATTCCGCCCAGTCAAAATGTTTCTTCTTGCATGTCCTTGCTAGTAGTGCGCCAAGCAAAATATTGATCTTTGATAATGAGTCTTTATTTGCATAATGAGTCCTTATAGTCAAAATATGATACTTTCAAGTTATGATATTTGCATTAAGTAACTGATTACACGTCAGGGTCAGAAATGAAAGGAACACACAAAATATAAAAATTCTGTCATCAATTACTCACGCTTATTTTGTTCTAAACTGGCATGAGTTACTATGAGCTGACTGGTTTAATCATTTATAGATTTTCTTAACACTAACGTTGAATTGAATTAACATTCAATTGTTTTGAGCTGAATAACAACACAGTTGCCTTTTTAGATCTTTGGATTTGTCTCATATTTGATGAAGTTTGCATTTCTGATTCTATTTTTCCAGTTTATTACTGTATAAAGCTGCTTGAAACAATGTGTATTGTATAGCACCATATAAACAGAAGAAGTTTTGATTTAAAGGCACCATAAACATAACATTAAAATAACTAGTCCATGCAGTTTGTGCCATATATTCAAATCTTCTAAAGCAGCACAAAAAACATTGTCATGATATGCTTATGGTGCTTTTTGAAACTTGAAAACAGTACCCATCCAATGCCTCTGAGGAAAAATGACCAAGACGTTCAAAATGTCTCCTTTTCTGTTCCAAAGGAAATAAAATCATATAAAAAATTATGGGAAATGTTACTTTGGCTGAACTAAAGACAAAAACTAAATAAACACAAAAAAAACCTTTTTTTATAACTTCCAATATATTTTGTGCAAATTAATGTTCATATTTGTACATTCTTATATAAATTGTACAGTCATTTTTAATTTAATTATTCAGATTTTATTCAGATAATTTATTATGAAACAGCATTTCTAATAAAAAAAAAAAAATTTTGCACTCATAGAGGATAAAAAAAAAAATGCATCCGAATGTTCAACTACAGTTGAGGTCAAAAGTTTACATACACCTTGCAAAATCTGCAAAATGTTAATTATTTTACCAAAATAAAAGGGATCGTACAAAATGCATGTTATCTATATTTCACACAAAAGATGTTTACATATAGTCCACAAGAAAAAATAATAGTTTAAATAATAAAAATGACCCTGTTCAAAAGTTTTGATTCTTAATACTGTGCTGTTACCTGAATGATCCACAGCTGTTTTTTGTTGTTGTTGTTTTTTGTCTAGTGATAGTTGTTAATTGTTTGTCCTGAAAAAGTATACTGCTCGCTGTTCTTCATAAAAAATCTTTCAGGTACCACAAATTCTGTTTTTTGGGCTTTTTTTGTGTATTTGAACCCTTTCCAACAATGACTGTATGATTTTGAGATCCATCTTTTTACACTGAGGGACTCATATGCAACTATTACACAAAGTTCAAACACTCACTGATGCTTGAGAAGGAAAAACAT